>OZ038483.1:92976261-93036261 GCA_964036315.1 Acanthosepion esculentum | reverse complement strand
AAAAAAAACAATATAGTCCTTTTATCGAATTTAACAAAGGGTTGTTGTCAGTGATAAGGTAAAGAAATCCACCTTTAGTCACACCTAAAATAAAAATATATTTTCAAGATAAAAAATACAGATTATAATATAAAAATTTGATGTAAAGCAAAATATGAAGCACTAAATGCAAAATTGGATCAAGTGGTTAAAAATGCCTTTATGGTTTCTGTATCTGAGATATTATGTCAGTAAGTCTTTAGAACAGGAAGTAGCGAGAGAACAACTTTTTACAGGACTTTCTTCCCATGAAGCTTAAGATGAAATGGTTTTCAGTTCTAACTTAGAATGGGGAATAGAACAATTTTTTCCTTGTTATGGGAATTTAAGTAAACAAGTTTTACTTTTTTTAAATTAAAATATTTAAGCATAAAATCAATCAATCACATATCGTCATGTGGTAAAAAAAAAAAAGAAATGTAAAAATTATTCTTAATCTCTAGTGAGAATGGAAAAAAAAATGACCACGCTGTACCAATGTAAAAATTAGAGATAAAAATTTTGTTGCTGATAACTATTAAGTTTCAACAGGTTTGGTGAAATTATAATGCACAAAAATGTTTCAACAAACAATGCAACACCTATATATTTTCTTTTTCTATTGTAAATAATGAATGAGATAGTAAAAATGTTACAATCATTCTACACTCCTTCTTACAACTTCCAAATTAAAATGAAAGCGTTTTTGTTTATCTCCAATAATGACAGTTGTATAATAATAGAGAAAGAAAATGGGTTAAGATTAAGAAGATATTGCAATTGTTCATTTTTATTGTTTCCTACACTTTTCAATTCACACACACAAACTTTAAGAAACAAAATCTTTTATAGTTTACGAGTATGATGTCTTGGGATTCTTCTAAAATATTTTTTTCAAGTTTTGTTTTTATATCACACTAGTGGGTGATTAAAAAAAATACTGATCATTTAGGGACACCAATTGCCAGCGATCACGGAATCGTTACTCTGAAACGGAATCTCGTATTTTTTCATGCAATCATTTTCCATCATGAATTAATTCTTTCTTTCTTTTTTTAAATATATAATAAAAATAATACTTGAAAACTGTCTCTTAGGTTTTTTTCTTCAATATTTTAATAAATAAAACAATAACGTTATTTCCTTTAAATAGTTATTTTTCTTCTTAAGACCTAAAAAAGAATTTAAACATTCTACACTCGTACAAAAAAAGTAGATTTTCCTAGAAAATGTTATCTTATTTCTGAATATTAAAAGAAAAAGAAAAAAACTATGTAGCAAAGCAGATAAAAGTTAGTTGGTTACAGCGTCCATCCCAACACAATGAGACTTGTCACTTGGTCAGATTGATAAAGTGAAAATGGGAGTTATAGACAATAGTTTGAACCTAAAAAAACGAAAGAAGGAAGACAGGCAAGATCAAAGCAATAAATTTTTTAAATCTATTTCTTTGGTTTAATTTCATAACTTGTTATTTTATGGAATGCTACATTTCTCTCATACAATTTATAAATATAGAAAAGTTTTCTTCTTTCAACATCCGACTACAGTAAAGCTGACTATTTTTTCATATTTCTTTTCTAATACAATTAACAATTTGCCAAAATGGCTGAATTTAGTGAATCATCCTCAAGTTCAAAAATTGCACCTGCTCCTCCAAAAAGAAGAAAAATGACCCCAGTATCTAAAATTTGTGCTAAAGCCAGAGTTGAACAATTTCCTGATGACTTTTATGCAGAAGATGATAATATGCTATTTTGTCTCCATAGTGTTGATATTTTTAGGGTTGACACAATCAAAGACCATATTAAGTCAAAAATTCATATGACAAAAAAAAAAATCTTTAAAAGGGTCATCTCAAGTGAAACAGAAGACAGCAACAACATTGTTCAAGAAGAGTAAAGAGTAACGAGATGATTTTTTTTATTCTTGATTTTTTAAAGATGTGCACTTTATTGACATACCCCTTCAAAAAACTGATAAAATGAGACCATTCTTATTAAAACATTGTAAGGAAGGTGGAGCTATTCCAAGTGTCAATTGTATTAGGGAACTTCATCTTCCAAAATTATTTGCTGCTCTGAAAGCCAAGCTTGCTTAGTATCATAACAGATGAAACAACTGACTGTCATGATCACAGCATTTTGTTTGAACATCATTGCAAGCATTCATGGTGAGCCATTTCTCATTGATGTTGTAACACTGGCAGAATGTAATCATCAAACTGTAAGTCAAGCATGCATCCGAGCTGTAACTCATGTGGATATTGAATTTGAAAATATCATTGCCTTTGTAACAGATTCGGCAGCCAATTGCCAAAACGCTCATAGAGAAGTGTTGTCAAATATCTTTAACAACAACTACCATGTATTGTGCTTGGCACATATTTTAAATCTTGTTGGTGAAGTACTTTCAAATTGGCCAGCATTTGATAATGTTACCCAGCTCACTACTTTCATCAAGTCAGCTCTTTTTAGAAAGCCGAGCCCCAAAAAAACGATATTTGAAATGTCTTGAAAATTATTTGCCCAAAAAACAAGTGAAATTACCCCCTGTACCAGTGGCAACCAGATGGTATTCCTGGTTTAATGCAGCCAGATATCACTCATCCTTTATACAATATTATGAAGGATTCTTTAAGCAAGAAAAGAGTCATGGCCTTGCAGTAGATAGAATTCTTGAATTAGTAGATGGTGATCGACTACATCATGCCTCTTTCCTTAATTTGCGCCTAAATCTGCATTTTATAAATGAGAACTGCACACGTTTAATAAAAGTTTTGACAAGCTTAGAAGAAACTAAGTCTCCACTTGCATGTGTTGTTTATAAATATGATGGAAGATGTGAAACAATATTTACATGCTGGTATATCAAAATCAACATTTGGCCTAAAAACCACAGAGGGAGAGAGTTATCTCAAATTTTCAAGATTTGTTCGGCATATCTTTTTCTAAATTGAATAAATATCTGGAGGCCCACCCTGTATATAACTTTTACAAGGCAGCTCGTCTATTTGATCCTAGACAGCTACTCTGTATAAGCCATGATATTGATAGTTTTGCAGCTATTAAAGACTTGCAAGATCCTTCTACTGATCTTATAGAAGAATTTCAAATTTATGTGAATTACAAAGATGACTTACCAAATCCTTTTAATATCCCAGCATTTTGGAAATCAAATAAGAGCAGATTTCTTCTTCTGGAACAGATTGCCAATTTCAAATTTGAGCAGTATTTCAATTTGTGATAAATTTTATTTAAATTTTGAATTAATGCTTATATTTTGTTACAGAGATTGAATTATGATTTAATTATTGTTTTGTAAAATTGTCGTCAAAGTTTTTAATATACTTTGAGTTATTTGATCAGATTCTCCTAAACATAACAGCTTTACTTAGATGAGCATTTTCATAACATTTTATTCTACATTAATAAAGATTACCATTACTTATGTTTTCAATTAAAAAGAAAATACTATACAATTTCATATTCTACAAATGCAATATTAACATTTGCATCATCAGGGATTCGGAATTTATTTTTTTTTTAATCAAATTCACCCCAAGCAAGACACAAGGGGTTAGTGGGTGTGAAAGAATTAGAAAACAGAAAACATTATGAAGAAGCAAGAACAATAGAAGAGTAAACAGGAAGAGAGTAGATAATGATTGACATTACATTTAAATTTTTGAAGATCAAAGTTGGCCAGAAAGAAGAGAGTTCCACAAGCAAGAAGTGCAAGAAAAGAAACTGTTAGCATAGAACTTATGGTTACATCTAGCCAATTCAATTGTAAATTGATAAAGCCTTGCTGCCAATCTAATATTAATTTCATAAATAACTTAATATTATAGATCAAAATCAAGCTCTTTTTGATTTCTTATAATATACTTTCTTATAATTAATTTATAACAGTAAAATCCACTGCATATATTAACAATCAAACATTCAAGTAAAAGCATGCAGAATGATTTCAAATCAAAAAATATTTCTTTATAATTAGAATGGTCAAAAGTTTAAATATTCATGTCTATTCAAATGTTTTATGTTTAACAGTTAAATCTATATTGACTTTTGTTTTCACTTCTGACATAAAAAATGATGCAAGATTAAAGGGAGATTCAGGAAGACGAAACTGAAATATGTACCACTGACATTTCAATCCAAAGCAATAGGAAAGAAAGTACTTTTATTCCTCATAGTGCCACATTTTACTTTTACACCAACCCCATTCAATATGTTAGTTAAATGTTTGAAATATTTTTATAGATTCTGACTCTGGCTATAAAGGAAGTGTCTCTCTTTGTGGATCTGGTTACATATTAGCACTTACTGCATGTTATCATGTGACTTATGACTCTAGGCTTTTTGGCATGTGATTCCCTTCAAAGTAGGAAACCAAATCCTATTATGTCAGATTTACTGAACGGAATTTTTTGCATTTCAAATACACATTAACTTGCTAGTAATCTTGTTTTTAATTTGTTTGTTTTTCTTTTTTACAAAATCTAATAAATTTTCAAGTTAATAATAGAGAATTCAAGAAATGAGAATTCTTCTTAGTTTTTGTTGCTTTCAGTCACATTTAGAATAAATCTCTGTTTTTGTTACTTTTTCAGTATTTTGAATATTTAAGAAATAGAGTAGTTTTGTTACTGATTAAACTTTTCTGTATCAGGGATGCCTTCATACAAAAGAGAGAAAGACTGATTTTTTTTTATTATAACTGTGAAGAACATTCCTACCAACAACAACCAAACACTGGCAGAAATGACTTCACAACCAATGGCTAAAGATAAAAAGAAATCAAAGTATCATGAAAGCTTCAAAATATTACATTTTGAAATTTTTATCTGTCTATATTTCTGAGATGAGGTATTATGTACACGATTTACATTATTCGGACTATTGATCCGATCAAACATAGAAAAAAAGCGACAAAGATGAGGACAAAAGTCTGAATAATGTAAATAGTGTCAAATTTTTAGCATAAAATTTACAAGTAACAATTTAAATTTGTAATATTTGTCTGTACCATCTAAACTTTCTATCCAAGAGACTTGTTTTGTGACAAATGTGAATGATTTGAATATAGACTGGATTATTTAGTGGATTTATCCAAATTAATCCCAACTTTTATACCCAATTTCAGAAGCCATGTCTGCTAACATATTCAGAATTAAACTAAATATAGGGACCCCGATTTTCTGATTCAAATTTTCATTGATTCCATTTCCAATTTTAGTAAATTTCGTTTTTTTCCGTTTCCACTTTTGCAAAATTTAATTTTTCCTTTTTTATTTAATTAATTTATTTTTTTAAACTTTTATGAGAAAATTGGATAAATTAAAACTTAAAAAACATAATTCAAAGTTTTATTTCATATGAAGAAATAGCAAATGACTACATTTTTTAACATGTTAAAAAAATTCAATTCCAAAAATAAGTTCTATTTTTATTTAAAAGAATTCAGATTGATAATTATATGGTAGTCTGCGATATTAAAATCAACAAAAGAATCAACAGCAAATAACTCCAAAGTATATTAAGAACTTTGACGACAATTTTACAAAACAATAATTAAATCATAATTCAATCTCTGTAACAAAATATATACAATAATACACACAATAAGAAGGGTAAAAATATTTTAATAATTTGAGGACAAATTAAAGTTGAAAATTAACAAAAGTATTGTTTTCTGGTGAATATTTTAAGTATTTTTAAATTTAACCAGTTTAATTTCATTGTCCATTCTGATAATGGACATTTTTCTGAGCCTCTATCTTCTTGTAACTCTACAACTTTAGAGTTATATGCCATTACTCTTTGGTATCTGCTTGCAAATATTTATTAAAAAAAAAAAATTATTTAAAAGAAAGAAATCTCTGTAAAAATGTTCTGAACTGTTCACTACCAAAATTTTATTGAAATTTAACCATTTTTAAATTGAAAACAAAAAAGATTTTATTTATATCTTTCTTTAATATTTTTAAATAAATGAATACGAGTTGATAAATTTTTTAAACTCAAACATTCTAAAAACAAAAAAACAAAACAAATATTATCCTTAAAGATAAAGTGCCATGAAGTTAAGATGACAGATCTCTGATTTTCATTGACCGAGTCATTAAGCATTTCATATATCAAAAAACATCTTATAAACCCCCACCCCACCCACAAAAAAACAGTAAACCAAGATTTATATATCAGATGATCTTAGAAATTTATATGGTATTATAAAAAAAATAACACATGCACATATGTTTATGCACATATGTATTTTTTAAAATAGATATATACGTTATTTACTGGGCACTTTGATGTAATGAAATGGTTAGCAAGTTTTGTTTAACTAGATCAATTATGACCAAGTAATGAGTTCAATCCTCACTAGGTGCTCCATACTTTCAGCCTTGTGCCACATCTAAGCTACACTTAGAAAATCACCATATACATTATTTATTAAGTTTTTCTTGTTGCCTTTACTGTTTTCTGCCCATCTTATAGATGTCATCTTGGATGTTGAAAAGATTATTTTATGTAATTAAAGTAAATTATTGAGACAACTGGCAAGTAGTTAAGTAGTCAAACTATAAGCATTCATTTTTCATTTCTTAGTAGAAATAGTAATTTTTTGTTATTACAAAAGTATAAATAACTATCCAAGCAGACGAGGTCTTCATCAACTTAATGAACATAGAAGAAAAAGGAGGGGACATTTGTTGATTCTTTGAAGAAACCATTATGTGATTAGGAATAGCAGATATAAGGAAAAATCAAGTAATTTCTCAATAAAGATATACAGTAAAGTAAAATAATATCTTATACCTATTCCTAAGAATGTTTATTAACAAACATCTATTAATATATTTTATTACTATATAGTCAAAAAGTAAACAAATCCCAATTGGTCAGAATTCCTTTGTAGAATTGAATAAAAGGATCACATTTGCATGTTACATTGTTATAATTCTTGCAATCATGTGGAAGCTATGACAAAATGCAAGTTGTGAAATGACCACTCTCAGCTGGACTCATGGGAGAAAAAGTCTGATGTCAAAGAAGACCAAAACTTTATATGACCCAGAATAGACATCACTGAGGAAGTATTCTGGTGCACAATATATAGGTACAAAACAAATAGGAACAACATTTATTTTACCACAATGCATAAGTACCAAAGCTTAGCTGGATAAATTTCATCAGATCAACTGAGTTGATCTCATTCATTGGTAGGCACCTAATCCATTTTTTGTCATCACAAAGTTTTTTTTCTTGCAGTTACTGTCTGTAGACAGTACAATTACAATTTTGGTTGATTGCTCCATCCCTCTCCATATCATTAACACTTCATAATCAATGCTATTTATATCACACCATTTATAGAGAGAGATACTGTAACGCTATTCTTCAGCAGACTACTCAAAGAGCGCCTCTTATTCACTAAATTGAAAGTAGTTTTATTTTGCCTTAGGAAGTAGCTGTTATAATGAGCACTAGCATTCCCACAACCTTTGACCTTTCCAGTTCATTTTGATACACCAACACAGCTGGTTGATATTTAAATTAGTTACATATCAGAGAATTTAAAAGTGGTCATTAGGATTTTATTTATTCAAGAAATGCAATAAAATTGAGTACAAGACATTACAATATTCTAGCCTAATTTAAATCTAAGTTTCACTATAACTATTGAAGAGTAGGAAATGTTTTACTTAGAAGATTTGTGAATTCAGTATATTTTATATTATATGCAGAGGTCTTCAAAAAATAAAAAGATTCTTAATACTTATATTGAACATGTGTCAGGTTCTTGGCAGAAAGGGGACAATCCACAACTCAGTAAAACACTGGAAGCAATAACTGGAACATTCCAAACTGTAAATATTTCTCCATAGGTAACATGGTTGTGGATATTTCCCATGCCATTCCCTTGCATAGCATCTCTCAGGGCAAAGGATTCTTTTTTGCAGTACCATATTCTCTCCAAATAACATGTGACAGGTTGTACTGGGTTATATGGTACCATCCAAAAGGAACAATCCCTATCCATGCCTATTATCAAAAGTCTAAGATGGATTGCTTTTACAAGGCTAAAAAACTCCAATTGCCCTACTATTTATAAATGGCTAAAGAAAAAGATTTGTATCTTTGCCAATAGTATAACTAAGAAATGAACTCAAATTGTGCCACTTGGAGTTTGATCTCAGTTCAGCAATAAAAGATGGCAGATTTGTGTTTAAACTATTATACAATCAAAAATTCAGCTATATTTTCACTTATGCACTTAATAGAGATAAAAAACAAAGTTTTTACTTCTATTTGGTCCACTATATCAAGGCAGTTCTGATACGAGTAAAAAAAAAAAAATACAAAAATGCAAAGATGCTTCAAACTTTATGAAGTTATTTTTAAACAAAGTCCAAAAAGAGATAAAAAATAAAATAAAAAAAAATACTTTGGTTCTAATTTTACTACACAAATCAATGTATTGAAAATTGAAACTCATTAAAATCCAAATCTATCTAGTTGATTACCAGCCCACCAAGTCCCAACTTGCCAGTCTATGTGGCTTCGTAGGTGATTAATTATTTTCCACCCTACAACCCCTTTCCTACAGATGAAACATTACAAGCCTCTTGCTACTTTATCACTATTTTCAGCTACATTCCTTAGTCCCATCAGCCATGACCTTTACAACTGTAACCAGCCAGGCCACGTACACAAGGATGAATCATCCCCTATTCCCTTCATATTCCATTAGTAAGAAGTGAGTTCCATTTGGACAGCTTCTTCAAGTGCTGTTGCTTTGTGGAACAGACTCCCAGCAGGATGTTTTCCCAATCACTAAAATCCTGACCTCTTCAAATCTAGGGTTAACCATTATCTTTCTTGCATAGCTACATGAACTTCACATCTTGCTTTTTTTCTTATGCTCATCCAACACCACACAGTAACCCTCTACCTTGTGTGGCTCTTAGGCCTTGTATTGGGTGAATACTAGTAGAAAAAAAAAAAGAAGAAAACTTATTCAATTTTGGTATTACCTGACAATTATTTTTGCTATTTTCAGTATTGATTTTTTACCTTTCACAAGCTCTGATGTTTTTAAACATTTCTTTTTATCCATGAAGTCAGAATTACAACCCATATTAAAAACTTAAAAATCACAACATGGCTATTAATTTGAGACTTTAATATTTGGGATATTTCATTCAAATTGCTGCCATATATTTATAACTTTCATTTTAACTGCACAAAAAGGCATTGATTAGCTCACATTCAGCAAACAAACCTTTGGATTCCAATAAGTATTTTAGCCATCAATAAAAACAAAATGGCTAATGTGTAACAGAGAGAGGTTGACGCACACACCCACGCAAATATAACGTTTATTGATTGAAAATGGAAAACACAATCTTCCGTGAAGTTACAAACTGTGTTAGCGCTATTAATAGGAAAGAATCTAGAACAATGATATATGAAACCTAAGACGGCTGATGGATAAAGAGTGAATTTCAAATCGGGTTGACGAAGTCTTGTTTATAAACAAATGCAAAGGGCAGGAGCCGATGTTTAATTTGGGTCATTAAAAAAAGAAATAGACAAAAATAATATTTTTGATAAAAACATATTGAAGTAAATTGGACTGGGGAGGTAAGATCAGTGTATGTTTACCGCTAGCGAAATCTAATCTAAACACAAGTTGCATCCGCTGAATTTGGTCATCGAAAAGACAATTGGAATGAACAAATTAATTTTATCCACTAAGAGATTTTAAATAGATCTGAGTAAGCAACAGAAACTTTGCAAATACACGTGATTATGGCAACACTCATGTTAAGCGCGTGAACAACCTAGCTTATAACCTTCAGTTGCTATATAAATGCGAGTTATGCTGAGTTGGGAGTGACGTCGGTGAAGCAGAGCCGGAGTAGAGAGACTGTTGTTGCAGTGAGTCGGTCCAGTGACAAGTCAGAGATAAGGACTTCAAGAAATATCATCGTCGTTGTAGCAGTCGCATTGAAATGCCACTGAAACCTAACGTTTGTCATTTATGACAACAAACTGAAAAGCTACACTTCTACGTAGAGCTGGAATTACGAGCCACACATCCTCCCAAGTCGATTGGAACGAGTTAATCACACACACACCACTCTCTGTTGGAAAATTGGTAGAGGAGTAGTCCTCTTTTCTTATGTTAATTGCTTTTCTATCCTTTCTGTAATCTACTGTTGTTGTTTCCTTATATAAAAGCCATCAATATTTTACCCATTGTTGTTCAGCTTCTGCAGATATTATTTCTTTTTTTTGTTTTGCCACATTCTAATTTTCCTGCCGCCCACCCTCACAGCCATGCCTACATCCCCAATCGACTATGAGCATATGGACAATACCCTCCACCTACTGGATCTAAAATTTAACACAACGTGGCAGCAGGCGGAACTTAGCCAGTGACCAGTCGAACAATCTACGGGTACTCAGGGAGCGTGCAGCCAGCTACCCCTGAGTTTGGTTCACACCAAGTGGGCGCCTCAACCCAAAGAGGAAGATGCCAGAGGTTGAGGGGCTGAAGGGACGGAGTGGTAGAAATGTGAAACCCAGTGGATATAACACAATATCCCCTATAACTAAATAAATTATTTTATAATTTTACATGTTAATATTGTCTCCTATAATTGGCAAAGTTTCACTTTCGTGCCCTCAATAAAATGGTGTATCAAAAGGACATTTTTTTCCCTTAACACTGCTATTATTTTGTACTACCTTCACTCCGTCAGCAATGTTTATTGCTTTAAAAAGCGATGATTACAATTTTAATAAAACCCAAACATATTGAAATGAATTTACATATTTTCATTATTCTTTGACAATTTACAACAAAAATATTAAACACTATTTATTTATTAGATGAATAATTTTATATTTACAACATTCTAAAAATATGAACCAATTAATACAATGCAAGGTTTATTATTTATGAATTATAAAGAAATAAATATGAAAACGATTTTTTTATTCTTAAATTTATAAAAATTTGCTAAATCATAAACATATATGAACCAACTATAATGAAATCTTCATTATCATTTTATAAAGTTCAAATCAATTGGCAATTCGCCAATGTTTTGCCAACTATTCAAAAGAACACAATTCTTTGAAAATTTTGTAAGTTTTTATAAATTTTTGAATAAAAAATTTTTCGAATTTATTTCTTTATAAAATGGTAAAATAAATATCACATTGGTTCATGTTTTTATAATCTTGTAAATAAACACTGCTGAGAGAGTCTTGGTAAAGTTATAATAGCAGTGTCAACAGAAAACTGTCCTATTTGACATACCTTTTTTTTTTCGGGTTTAAAGGTTAAACATTGCACTATAATCTTTATCAATCTTTCATTCATTTTCTTAACTTTTCTACTGTTTCAACTTATAAGAAAATTAATTCTACTTTATTCACAATCACAATTTCAAGTTGTGACTAACATTAAAAAACAAACAATATTCTGTACTAATAGCTACTGAATATGAATATATATTATATGAATTTAACAAATGTAAACATTATAGTTATCAGAGTTCAGGGAATTGATCTCCAAACCAGACTTTATTCAATGAACACAGTTATTTTTTCAAGATTTCAAAAATTAAATAAATAAATGTATGCAATTATTTCATTCTTTTAAACTAAATTGTGATATTTAGTTTTCACCTTCAAAGACTGTTGAATTTTCCACATCAAAAAACTTTAAAATTACTCACACCTCTTATAGGTTCCCAAAATTTTAATCAAAATTCTGAAAAACACCTTTCTATACTAAGAAAAGAAAAATTTTCTGTATACTTATTTTATTGTAATAACCTGAAATGTTTGTGTTTGATTAAGTGGAAGAGAAAAAAAAACATTTGTCTGCTACCCAGACACATGATGGCATATTTAAATAAAATCAAGTCTGATGATTCCAAATCTGTACGTGGAATTATCCTAGCAAGCCAGGAATTTGAGATATGTGTTTCGCATATTTATGTTCAAGGTAAATATTGTAATGAGGCTGTCCTTCATATATGATATAGAACTTCGTTTTGCATTCATCTTGGAATTCTCACATATTCCTGCAATCTGATTCTGGTAACACACAGTCTGGAACAGAGTGGCCACTGAAGAAAGTTATAATTACAACCACTATTGCGTTGTAGTGTTATTTTTCTACAGCTTCTTCAAAGACTTGACAGACTCTGGCTTATCACCATGAGATCATTTTGTTTGATTTTATACCACTGAAAGATAGTTTTGATAGAATCTTAATTTTATTTCATGTTTTTATTGTTTACATGTCTTTTGTTGCATGTCAATGCTCCATACAAAAGTCATCTTTGAATGTGGTTAGCATGTCCCACCTACTGCTGTTTGACTTTCATGAACACAGATTTGATTCAGAGCTAGCATGATTCAGGACTTCAAGGCTAGTGATATGTTCCTGACACTAGATTCTGAGCATAAAACGAAGAATCTATATGTAGAAGTTTTTCAATTACTTGTTGTGTTTAATGGTACTAAGTCTATGATTCACATCCAGTGACGTGAAGGAAAGACAACTATGTTGTACACTTTCAACTTTTTTGATATGCATACATTGTTTACAGTCTTCCCAATGCCTGGCTGTCACTGCCGATTCAAACATCAATTTCATTGTCATGGGAGATAGTACTCCCCAAGTAGTTGAAACTAAATCAGATACTATCTATAGCAATAGATAGTGCTGGGTGGTGGGTATTTGGTATATTTTGATAGAGCACTTCAGTCTTTCAAAGACAAATTGTCAGGTTAAACAGCTTTGCAGCCTTGGAGGAGCAATCAAATATCAGTTGGAAATTAAACTTATCGTGAATCAAGAGTACAGTTATCAGCAAAATGGGATTCCTGAAGGAGATCTAACAGTGTCTTTGTCCTGGCAGTGAGATATATATAAAAAAAAAAAATTTTTTAAATAAAAAGGGGGTTAAAGAGGATGCAATTGACCTGGTATCAGATATCCACTTCTTTCTTTAGAATCTGGGCTGCATGAAACAGAAAACACAAGCTGTGAATGAAGACTGGAGCTAGCATCCAGCCCTGCTGCATCACACATTCCCACAGGAGAGGATCTGGATAATCAGGTCTTCATGAAATTTGAATAATTTTAATAAATTTCTGTGAGCATCCAATATGCTATAGTAGTGTCTGTAGAAAATATTTTTTTTAAAAAGTCTGAAATATTTAAAATAATAATAATAATTATATGAAAATGTTTTTATCAACTTTGGCCTTTCAAGTAGAAACAATGTGTAAGTTCAGTAGAACAGAAATTATATGGAATTAACTTACCTTAACTTGTTTTTAGACAGAACCTATAGTATTTTTTACCATGTAATAGAGAAGACCTTTTTTCTGATTTTAGCATTTGAAAGCATTACATTTTAATTTATTTTAAGGTTGCAGAAAAGATTCTTTATTAATCCAATCACATTCAGAAAAATGTATACACTAATAAAGATATATTTCTAAACTAATTTAGAAAAAAAAAATAGAGATTTTATTTAAATCAGCATTTAATTTAATTCTTCTAATGTAACATCTTTTTTACAAGTATGATTTTTTTTTTTGCAATAAGCTACTGTACAAAAAAAAAAAAAAAGAAAAAAAAAAGTATATTGCAATCATCCTAGCTGGTAAGAATGAGAAAATGTAGCCTTTGGGATAATGGCTCTCTCCCTCGCCGAGACACCTCTCCATTGCACTAAAGGAGGAAAGAGTCTTCTTAGCATTGTTTCGGGAGTTTGTCACTTGAGCAAAAGGCTAAATATTTCTTTTGCAAAAGCTTACTTTATTAAATGACCCTGTGTCACGTTTTGCATTAAACGTAGATATGTAGAATAATAATATCACCAGTAAGTAAGTAAGTAATTTAGTAAATGATAAAAATCTCATCTCCGCTTTGAACAGGATTGATAGAAGGATTAACGTTGAAAAAGCCACTAAATTCTAACTTCAAAATTAAATTTTCAAGGTTAAATTGGTTGTTTACTTCCTAAATAAATATTGAAACACAAAGTAAAGACTAATTAATAATGTTAAATAAATGATTTTGAAATTATCAAATAAAAAATGGGGTTTATTTTTTCTCCTACCTTATGACACCACACCTCCGACTTAACATCGTTTTTATTGCTTTTTTAAATTTAACAAAAATAATTGTTGAAAATTACTTTTCTTTTTCAGACACTTTTTTTACCTTTATAACCTGTTTAGTTTACTCTTCTTCTTAGCTATGCATTCAATAACAAAAAATAAACAAAGTTTTCCCATTTCTATTTTTAAATTTAATTTACAAACTAGAATTAAATTTGTCAATGTGCAACTGTAGTGTAAATTTACCGAAACGAATTTCAACTTGGCCCTCTAACACCTCACATTCATTAACGCAATGTATAAGCTAGAAAATTTTTAATGTTCTCCTTTTTTTCTTTTTTGGTCATAATTTTTTAACGTGAGGACATCATAAATGAGTTACAAAAAATGATTAGACAAGATACGGGCGAAAAATGATAAGTAAAGTGAGAAGAAATATGATGCTGTCAAGTGTCAACTAAGCCATGCCAAACCAGTTATGTCACTGACTAATTCATAACTGTCGGTCTCAGACACTACTCAAAAGGTGTCTTAGCACTAATAGTTAACAACGACGTGTGCACATTTTATTTAAAATTGTGATTCTGAGTCATTTTTCTAAATCACAGGCGAAAAATCAAGTGGTAAATATTTTTTTTATTTTTACACGCACAGCATGCAAAAAGAGGTGGTTAAAAAACTAAGACATTTTATTTTAAAAAAAGAAAATGAATTTTCTGGCTTTTTACACAGTAATTTTTTTTTAAGTCACATAGCAGAAAGCAAGCAGAGAAAAACAATAATTGATAATAAAAATTTAAAACAAGTTTTTTTTTTACTAGGAATTAAAAGTAAAGTTTCAAAAACGAAATAACGTTAATTAGTGCAATAACGCAGCATTCTCTTATTCGGGTTTTTCACATTTATTCTCTTAATAAAGCTTACATTAAATAATAAAATGACCCCATATTTTAAGATCCTATTTTTACTCCACTAGCTGTAAAAAGACTTTTTTAAAACATGATGACGCTAGAAAAAGTTTGAAAGATGTATGTTACATTCCTTCGACAAAAAGACATATCCATTCATATGAGCCTCATTTTTTTTTTTTACAGTAGGGAAGACAGTTACAAAAACAAGAAACAATTTTTCATATTTTAAATTAAAATATTTTAAAAAAAAATAGAATTTATAAACTAAGTAAATTGATAACAGTCTGAGTAGAGACACAATACCCAATTTTTTGACATGATGTAATAAAAAAAACTCGTAAGCATTTTTTTTTTAAGAGTGATGTTCAAGATCGTAATATTAAATAATAAAGTTGACTTTTTAGGTCGGAACAATTTACGAATGAATTATTTAAAAATAAAATCAAAACTTGCTCTGACCGCTGTGCTGTGACACTGATATTAATTTTTTTTACCAGTGTAATCAGCACAGCAATTTGGAAACAAAAATGAACAGAACACGTAAAGAAGAATAACAAAAAAAAATAATATAAATTGTTTCTATTTCGCTTAATAATTGCAAAAGTACTTAAAATTGTTAATCATTTTGTGATCTTTGAAAAAAATACAGCTCGAAAAAAAATCAACTTGAGTGAAAAGATGACTTTTCTCTTTGCGTAAAAATAAATACAGTACGTACACTGATATTTAAATACAAATTACGATAAGCTATCAAGTGACCAAATAGTTTTCTTCACAAATTGACTTGGCTTATTTATTGCGACAGTCATTTTCGTGTATTTTTTAGTTCTCGGTTCATTGATTTAGGGCTTTAAGGTTTTATTTCATTAAACTTTAAGAGAAAAAAATTGTAAAATTTGCAAACAAGTTGTCGCATTATGAAATTGAAACAAAGGTTGTTTTTTTAACATGAAATTGCAAAAACTGGATCCGAATTAAATAAAAAATGTGACTAGTTGAATTCGAGTTAGTTTTACTTTTTTTTTAAATTTAAATGAAAAAGGAATACAATAAAGTTAATTTTCTTCTACATCGACTATTTTTTATGTTTTTAGGCCTTTTTTAAGTTCTAAAGAAAAGAAACGCACTTAAATTTTTCATAATTATTGTTGTTGCACCAGATTCGAGTTTTCTAGAAGAGTGGTTCAAATCCTGACAGAAACAATGTTTAAAAATGAATTATATTATCATTTGTTTCGCTAAGAAGAAAGAGCAACAGCAAGTGGAGTAAAAAAAACTAAAGTAATAAAGTAGTAGTATATACCGTACGCATGGAGAATTCACGGAGGTTTGGGGGGGACTATTTTCCGATATTATTATCTTTGGAGAAATACATTTATAAAAAGATAAATGAAATAAATGAACATCTAAGTCAAGCAAGGGATAAAATAAAATAGGGTAAGGATTGTATGTGTTTCACCGTGTTTTTTAGTCACCAACAATCAATTTCTACTGCGTTGTAAAAGGAAATGATGAAACAAGTAAAATTTTAAAATAAAACGTTACTACAAAAACACAAACTACAAACAGGTCTATTTTCCTTATATATTAATTACTACTACTAAATGTTTCTGTAATGACTAGAAAAAGGAAGGAACTGAAGAGATGACGTGATCAAAAGATGAAAGCGAAATCAATACGTGACGTCACCGATATACCTGTCTGACAAGATCGATAGTGTACACTACAGTACACTGTACGTACACAAGAGATACACACACATAATAAATAGGATCAAAAAGACATTCAAAATCTATCCAATTCTTAAATTATTTTACACACAAATAATTAGTGTTGCACCCGACGATATAACAACTGCGACAACTGTCTTAGGGCCACACTACACGTATCAATAGCAATTCTAGACAGTCTAAAAATAACCCCCTCATAATAGTCTATATAATTTAACATGTTACTGGGCTTTTTAAACATTACAAGTCTCTGAACAGTTCACTCTTTTCTTGGGTAAATTGTGCGGCCAAATGCTACTGCTTGGACGTGGATTATGATAGAAGTCAAAAGCTAACAAGTTGCGATTTTTGTTTTTTAATGTGTAAGGAAAACCAAGGTTATATACTGTTAGTGTTTTGTGTTGTAGTATTTGAAAAAAATGTCGTGTTCCTATAAACACGTGATTTTTTAAAAAACATGAATGAACCCAAACCACAATAAAACAGAAAAACAAATCCAAGATTTGTACATGCTCAACGTAGTTTTATTTTTTAAATTGAATTTTAAATTTACCTGTGCTAATGAGCTAATGATAATTGTTGGAAGCAGTCACATCCCAGTAACTAAGTGCAAATAAGTTAACTTAAAAATATAAGTTTTTATTAAAAACTTTTTAAAATTTTAGTAAATTTTTTAACTCACCTGTACATGTAGCAAACTTTATCCTTAGTAACAGTGCCTTCACTGCGCGTACAAGAATCGTCTGTGTCTTTTTTTTCCTCTCCATTATTATTAACCTTCGTCCTGGAACTTGAACTACAAGAACTCGAAGGGACGGTAGACACTGTCGTTGTCGAAGCCATTACTTTCTCCTCTTATTTATGTGCTATATTAATAATATCCTCTCCCGTTACGGTTAGTCGTAAACAACAAAGTGTAGTCAAGAAAGAAAACCAATTTTTCCACCCACTTTTTGAATGTAAAATAAAATTAAACCAATGATCCAAGATTTAACATCCCGCTTCTCCTCGGTTCCACAAGTTTTTGATTGATGTGGAGTAGCTTTATTTTGATTTATTGTTTTTAAAGATTTCAGTTGGTTAAAGCAGCACCATATGCAGCAAGCAGTTAAGTAACTCCATCTCGAAACATATAACTATTTTTTGAAATATTTTTCAAAATAAGGCGCAGAATGGTAGATCGGATTTTGTGTTAGCCCCCGACTTTTTTTTTTCCTTCTCTAAAGAATTAAAAAAATACGAGGTGATGTTATTTTCAGCCGCGGGCTGGCTAAGCTTTTTAAGCTAACTCCCTCCATACTCACACTAAGAACTAGGTTTGACCAAAATTCTTCTTAAACATTGATAAATCTACTTTTAAAAATCATCCAGTTTTGTTTTACTAGTATTCCAGTCATTAAGAATTAGGAACCCGTCAGGATTTCGTTGTATTTTTGTATTATTTTCAATTTCCCAGATAGTTTCTTTTTTGATCCCTGGCAACAGATGATGAATAATAAATAAAGCAATCTTCTCTTTTAAAAAAAAAAAAAGGAAAAGAAAGAGCAAGATTCAATAGTAGCAGCAATACTAGTCGTTATTGAAGTAGAGAGAGTGAGTAAAACAACCAAGTAGTAGTAGTAATAATAATAAAACAGGAAATAGTAGTTATAATACAGCAAGCAACACTAAAGGAAGAAACAGTGTAAAAACTGAATTCATCACTAAAAATGGCATTTAAAAGAAGTGAAGCACGTATCGCAAGTGAAAAGTCATTTTTTTTAAATTTATCTACACAAACTTAGGGAGTAAAACGTCATCTCTGACCGAGAAAATCCATCAAATCAGTTTTTTTTTTATTTCAAAAGAAAAAGACTTTTTTTTATTGATCAATCGATACTCCCCACCAAAAGCAGTTTTTAACTATATAATTTAAAGTGCAATGATTGATCTGTAATTAGTTTTTTTGCATCATTTATGTTATTTTTTGGGGAAGGGGAAGGAAAAAATAAAATTAGCCTGGTGTATTGTACTCCCTAAATAAAACTAAAAAAGTGTTTCCTTTCTGTACTTTGTCATTTTTTGACTTTTTAAAGTCAACATCTTTCTGGTAATTAAATTAATTAATTTATTTATTAAGTTCTTTTAATCTAGGAAGAAGTTTACACATTTTGTTGGCGTGTTTGTGTGTGGCAAGCGCAAATTGAAGAGTTGAGTAGTAATGATCGTGTCGACGATTCATTCACTTAAAATTAAAAATACTAACCGTTTAAAAATATCTGTTTTCATAAAATAAAATCTTCGATATTCAAAGACATGTCAATGTGAATTTAAAAGTAAAAAAAGCGAAAACAATATTTGTTCTCTTTTAGTTCCCCCCATTCAATTTTTAAATATCTCTTTAAAAAAAAAAATAAGGCAAAAAAAATGTTTGATTATTCAATTGTGAATAAGTCGAGTTTGCTTATCACCAAACAATGCTTATTTTTATTTTATTTCATTTCCAGGGACCAAACATAACTAACTAACCTGTGGATCAATCCCTTCACCTACAAAAAATTAAAAGCTGTGTCAACACAGCACACCTAGATGTCCCACAGTAAATGACAAAAAAAATGAGCTTTTTGTGTCGCAGTTTTTATGTGAGCATGTGTATTGTAAAATGTAAAATTGTAAATGTAACCAAACGGAAACGCATATATAAAAATAAAATTATAGAATAAAAACGGTGATTTCTTAGCGAAGAAAAAACATTCCCTCTCAGAGCCGTTATGAAGTAGAAACTTTGACTGAGAAGAGAATTGATATAACGTTTGACACGATGAGAGACATCATTAATGAGCCATTGCTAATGCAGTATTTATTGTTGCTATGAAATCTGAAGAGGTGCCTGACTTACAACTAGTCTGGCAGACTAAGTTTTGAGAGGAACGGACAAAAAAATGAAGTGTGTAAATGCACATGACTTATTTTTAAAACAAAAAACAAAGAAAAGGCTTTAATTCCGTACTTTGTACTGTAAAAATCAGACGGCAATAACCTTCTTATGTTATTTTAACATTTTCCTACATTTTTAACTTGATTTAACTACATAACTACTGCCCTTTCTTCAAAAATGTGTTTGTTTTTTGTTCGTTTAATAACCGAAAGTAAGATATCAGTTCAACAGAGCCATAAAAAAGCAGAAAGAATTATTGACCGACCAAAAGATTTGCTAGTTAGAGAAAAACTTTAACTCAAAATCTTTTTTCGGTCAATCATTTACGAAGGACATCGGTCGCGATTTTTAAAAAAAGTCTCACTAGAATAGATGAAATAAATGTTTTATTAAAAACTGGACATTATCGATAGAACTGATACTCATCACACCAGTCAAAACAAAAGAACCATAATTCTAACCAGGGAAACTAAAACAAATTACCCTAACCTCCACATTAAACCAGTAGAAATGTGACAACATTTCAGTTAGTTCCTTTGTTTGTTAAGCATTTTTTTGTCTTCTAAAGTGTTCTGTTGAGCAGTTCTGTTTATAATTCTGTCTGTGGTTAACATTGTTGTCTTCTTGAAGACGCCACTCAATTGCTCTTTCATTGTAACTTGTTGATTGATTCCAGTTTATTCTACTTTCATGTCTTGCTATCAGCTGAGACAAAACAATGTTACCAAGAAAATCAGATATCTGAAACTATGAGAGAAAAATATCTGAAAGAATAATCAAAAATACCTCTACAAAAGAAAAATATGTCCGGTTGTGCTTGAGTCAGTGTAAACATTTTATTAGAACTTTACTTTAATCAAATTTACTTTAATAGAAAATCTTAAAAAGCCTAATTTTTTTTCTCATTGTACCTATTTTCAACACATCTTCATTTTGCAGAATTAGTTAAAAAAAACTACAGTCCATGAGATTGTAAAATTTCTTGTATAATGTATATAATGTGCTTTTTCTTTCATTATTCTCAAAATTGATTTTCATCATTCAAAATAAATGACCTAATAGTTTAACAAAATTTTTACAGTAACTTTTAGTAAGGAGTAGCAACTGGATGAAACATTCTCTTAAAGCATTAAGCAACATAATAAAATCTGATATAGTGATGCTTCTTTATGTAAGTCAATGTTTTCATAGTAAAATTAGTATTAATCAACATAAATATTTCAGAATATATTTATCTGATAGATATACCATGTGACTTTCTGCTTGTTGTAAATATTTCTAATAAAAACAGATATTATCCTGTATTTGGTGGCATGAGATTTTATTCCGTAACTTGAGGATTGCTCATCATATTGTTAACGAATATATATAATAGTAGAGTTATTGATATTTATTTTTAATTTCGGATATATCAAGATTGTCAAGAAAGTTTAAGTTACTGAGTGATGGGAACACAATATTGGAAATATCAAAAAGTTGGACAGAAATCAGAGAACAGTCAAAAAAGATTGCAAACCCTGAAGAACAAAAATTTTATAAACGTCACAAAGAGAGATTTGAGAAAGATTAAAAGGATAAGCAAAAAAATATTTAAAGCTGATGTTGCAAATGTTATTGTGACACTATTTAGCTAACTAATTAACCATAGAAATTAAAACAGAAAATAGCTCTTTTTTGCTTTAAGAATATCTATCTCGAAAGACAGAATGATCGATGAAAAAAATAAAAAAAGATTTTAATTCTATTTAAGAAAAAAAGATACTTTTCATAGAAGACAATAAAAATCATGGAAGAAGCCACGTGTGATGTCTTGTCAAGTCGAGTTATCGCCGAGAGAGATAGAAAGAAAAGTAAATATTAAGATATCGGCCAGACCACGGTGGTCATAAAAATTTTGGCTCAAGACAAATGCCAATACAGGACAGGGAGAATCAATGTTAATTATCTTTCCAAGATATCGTTTATTTTTTTTTCTTGGATACAGAGGAAGAGAAGCAATGTGGCGGCTATAAAATTTTGGCATTGTCTCGACATAGGCGAGAGGATTGTTATCATTTACTTACCAACAGATGCTAATGGCAATGTGGCAATTGTAAAATTCTGGCAGTGTCTCGACTTAGGTGAGGGGTTTGTTATTATTTATCTTATCAACGTGTCGATTCAGACACTGAGACGTTGGATGATGATATGGTGTGTGTAAACTTTTAGCAATCCCCAGAAAATAGAGTGGAGAATTGAGATTTGGCGAGATAAAAGAATTTAATTTCTTAACAAGTCAAGGATTCCATTATAAAGCTAACTTAACATAAAGGACCAGATGGCAAACTTTGACAGTGATTGATGAGTCGGTAAATGCTGGCTAAGTGAATTTTGGGTGGCCCCAAAAGAAAGATGTGATAAGAATTTAATTTGCAATATGGAATTCGTAAAAATTTTGGCTGATGGGAAAGGAGAATTTTGTAAACAAAAATTCTAGATTATAAATTTAAGGAAGCCAGCTTAGCCACATCCACACAGCCAAGATGCTGTTGGTCGAGTGGTAGCATGGTGATAGGTGGAGGTGAATGGATGAGAAAGGCAGAGAAGGTGTTAACGCCCACTGAAGGGATTGGTGTGAGAGAGAAAGAGTCTAGGAGGATAGCTCTCCTCTGCCCTTCCCTCATGGATGGCGGTGACCCCCCCCCCAAATGAGAAGTGGTTAATTTTCCAAAAATGGGAAATAATCAATTTTCCTGGCCTGCCAACAAAGAGATTTCTTGTTAGAAATCGAGATTTACCGAGAACCCCAGGCCGCATCTGGCCAAACACTGGGCTTTGGTCGATACCCATATAAATGAACGTTGATGGGTCGTTCAGAAGATGGAGATGGAGTTGCAGTGAGTTGCAGTCAATTAGTTCCAGATAGTTCAAGTTGGAAACACAGTTGAGCTGGTTTTGGAGTTAGGGTCAGAGCTTAACCAGAGTGTTACTTTGCAGAAGCTGACTGAGAGATTCCACGACCTCCGACTTTGCCTATCCTACCAATAGCAAGTTATACTGATGAACGAAGTTAAGCCAGCACTTAAAAACTAAACCTGTTGAATTAGAGGATCAACTTGCTTAAAACATAGAAGTGTTACATTTCATAGGAAACGGGCTGGGAGAAAAACACACTCCTGTATACAACAGAACAATAAAGTTAAATTGTTATTTCTTAACATACTTGAACTTCTTGGGTTTTTCTTTCATTTATTTTTTTCTTTGCGCTTGTGCGATGCCACCTTCAATCTGGACTCAGCTTACACTACGGCCCGACGCCTGATTGATCTCGTCTACCTGGGATCAAAGTCACAATGTGGGTAGGTTAGACTAGAGATCAAAGCAGTTACTCCAGTAACCTGACGTTGCAAGTGAGCTGGGAACGATAGAGTTGGCATTGAACTGGTACAGCTGGTGAAGCCGTTAACATCGATGACCAGAACTCGACCCTGGTGTCACATATTGGTGCCGTAACCACTGGATTCGGCCCGGGACAGCTGAATGTCACATACTGGTATCCTGACCAGGGGATTTCACCAAGTAGCAACGACCACCGAACGCCCAGGACACAGGCTGGTGGCAGCGACAAAAAGTCAACCCTAAAACGCCGGTAGAAGAAACCTTACAGCTTCATGCCGCGATGGGGAGTTGACTACAGGTTGACAACTTGGTGTCACATTATAGAGAAAAGATGCAGCATATTAAGAACACTGACTAAAGGCATAAAAGCAACCAAAATACCAGAAAAAGTTGAGTGAAAAAGTACATGAAAACTGATTTCTCAAACGTAATTTTTAGTGATGACTGTAGAGCTACATTGGATGAACCTGATGGCTGAGCGAGAAGTTGGTTCTTTCATTGAACACAATACAACTTAGAAGGTAACATAGGTGGGGTAATGTTTTGAGTTAGTATTGAAAGCAACAAAATTAGAGATGCCTTGAAAGTTGAGAAATGTATCAAGATAAATACAAAGAATTATTGTAAATTCTAAGAGGAAGCTTTTTTTGTGGTACATTTCACAATGAAGAAGCTTTAATCTAAAGATTATATTCATGCAAGACATTCTACATATTAATCTAATGAAAATACTTTTAAAAGTTTTTAAAAGAATGGAAAATAATATTAAAGCAAGGATCACTGGAAAGCAATAAAAACTGTTGCAAGTAATGTTAAAATTGAAACAATAGAAGAGTTAACAAAATTAATGAATAAAAGATTGATGTAGGTTATAGAAAATCAAGGTGTTCATATAAAATAATAAAGTAATAATTTTTCAGATCTCTAGCATATTGTGTTAATCAAATATGTTTCTGTAGCCTATATCTTTTGAATTTACTTTCTATAAATTCACATAAGGCATTTTCTCTGTGTATCCTCCTCTTTATATCATTTGAACAAAACAGCCTGCATTGTTAAACCATCATTTTTCTAAAGACTTTTTTATATATATCTTGAGAGATCAGAAATTATGACCCATTGTACAGACACTAAAAAGTTCATTTTGAGTTCATTTGAAGTGGGATAAAAAGAACATGTATATTTCATTTAATCCCTCACCGATACATTTCCAGTACACTTGGATTTTTTCCTCCTTCTACCACACCTTACATCATGCGCTTATTCATTCATTTTTTTTTTTTAATATAGCATTCATAATTTTTTTTATTTTTAAAAAATAAAGCATTTGGAAATCAATTGGCCGAAATTGACAGAAGATACCAAAAGGTTGAAACCAAGATAGAATTGGATGATTTCCTAATTTTCTATACTTGAAAGCTCTACATGTTAATTGTTTATCTTTTTATATGTGTATTGAACACTTTTTAATATTATTGTTTCCTGGCCTAATTCAACATATATATATATATATATATATATATATATATATATATATATATATTACTAAAAAAGGACATTTACAACATAAATGGTAACATTTAATTTGCATAATTTTTAAAAGCATATTTTAATAAATGTTTCATCATGTTATTTATTTTGAATGCAAATTTTAAAACTTGCTATATAAAAGGCCTAATCAAAAAGTATCAGACTGATACTATAAAAAGAAAACTACAACACATGAATTTGGCATTTACTGTATTTTGCTGCTGATTAGACACTCCAATGCATTAACCCCAAAATTTTGAAGGAAGAAATCAGTAAAAAAATGTTTTCCTTGTACTCCATAGCCCTCCCCACTATCCCTAATTTACACACTGGATAGCATATTTCAGCATGAAAACCTGACTAATCCTGACAAATTCATCACAGACCAAGAATAAGTAACAAGTTTATAGTAACTACATGAGAATATTCTGCATAATGAACTTGGCATGACAAAGGTTTCTGCTCGGTTGGAGCCTTGTTTTCTGACACCTGATCACATCACAGAAAAATATAACATTGAGGCAGATCCAGCTGGTTTCCTTGAATGTTTCTTAGCCCTAGATGAGTGCTAGGTTCATCACTTTGATCCAGAGACAATCCATGCAATTGAAACACTCCTCTTCACCTGCTCCAAAGAAGGCCAAGGTTGTTTCATCTGCATGTAAGGTGATGGACTCAGTCACTAAACATAATGCCTTTTGCATCCCAAAAAACTATCTTCAAAAGGGCCACACCATCAATGGAGAGTACTATGCCAATTTGCTGAAGCAGTTATAAAAGGCAATCAAGACCAAACATCCAGAAAAATTGATGAAAATGAAAAGTCCTTGGTTTCAATGGCTGCTCTGTGTGATTGTAGCTTTGAACTGGTTAATCTCTATCCCTATTTTCTGATTTGGCTCCATCTATCGTATGTTCCCAAACATGAAAAAACACTTGGCTGGGAACCAGTATTTCAGTATTGATGATGAACAGGATGAACAGTCACTTTGAACAGTCAAATGTCAGTTTATCTGGAAAGAAACCATGCAATTATTAATAAGAAGAGTTGAAATTAAGACCTGAAATATTTCACTCCTCATTCATAGTCAGCCCATCTTTGTAGTTAGAAAATACCCAGTATGTGCTAATGAAAGTGTAGTATGCAGTAGTATTATTCTTAAAGTGTCTACCGTAAATGATTCTACATTGTTACCAGTAGTTTAAGAAATAAGGAAGGTGTTACTTAAGCAGGTATTAGTGTAGCAGGAATTTAATTTCCTGTCAATATCTCAACTGCATGTATAGCTTCTCTTAAAACATTGTTAATATAATCTTGAAACACTGGGTTTTTTTTTTTACTTTCAAGTGCTCAGAATTGGATGTAACTGGGGAGCTGATGCTCAATCTACAACCCAAACTTATAACTTCTGTCACTAACCTTTGATCTATAAGATGCAAGGTAGTTGAAGATATTTTAGAGAAAAGAAAATGTGTCTTATAAGCAGCAAAATATGGTAATCTCCTCTGATGTAGTCTCCTTCTGAACCCAAATACTTTATCCAGCATTATTTCCTTTGATAAAAGCATTCCTGGAACTCTTTTTTCAGATAGTGAACTAGTCGCATTCTTTTAGATTTCCTCAACATCTTAAAATTTTGTTCCTTTCACGTGGGATTTGATTTTTGTAAAGTGGAAAAAGTAGCAAGTAGTAAGAGGCAAAATATGGGGAATATGGTGGTTGTTGGACCTGGGGAATGGTGTTCTTGGCCAAAAACTGCTGTATAAGCTGCACTGAATACTTCAAGTCACTAAAAATTTCAGGCATTATTATGATGCAATCAGGGTTACCACTCTGTTAAAATCAACTCAACCAATGGTCCCAGGGGAACCATCTGAGATTCTTATAAAATTTTAGTAAATAGTGTCCACCTATGAGAAACAAAAACATCCTAAAGTTTTAGCTTCCTTAGGCTTTTGGTTCAGGAGTTATGGCCTCTTGAAATTTGGTGTCAATTTTTGCTGATTTCAAAATAGCACAATTTGCCAAATTTGGCATTTCATAACTTTGCATTCTAAGAAGATACAGAATTGATATTTGGTAGTCCTGTAGTCTACTGTATGAAGAAAATAGTTTTGCTTTTATTTTCCAGTCTATAGGCTGCTACAAATAGGAAAACTGCTATTTAGAGTCTTTTGGTGGATGTTTTCCACCAATGGAAATATTTAATGAGGGAAAGATTTTAATTAGAGTCAAGCAAAAAAAAAAAGAATTTTGCCTATAATTGTTAATAAATACAAGCAAATAATCTGCTTGTTTGTATTTATTGTCCCCTCAACATTCAACCTGAATCAGACAAAATAAGTTGACAAAGGTTAATGATTATTTTGAAAGGGACTAAACCACATAATGACTTAATAGTCTTAAATATGCAATACTATTTTTTACACTCAGCCAAACCACTGAACAACATAACTCCTAGTCAGTGTCTGTCCATGTAGCGCAGCCTTTCTTAACAACATAGAATATGGGCTCTCTCTCAGCCCTACAGAATCCCTCCCCACTGACTCCAGTGATGCCTGGCCCTTTTGGTCCTGCCTGAATTGCCTCCAGCTGTTGGTCACTGTAGAGCCAACCTTCAGAAATGGGGATATGCCACCGATGATGATCCCAACTGCCAATGAAGGCAATTGCAAACTATGGAGCATCTTCTAGTTTTCCCCAATCTTGAAGATTCATGCACACTTAACGACCTTGAAACTTTAACATCCTAGGCAAGGCTCTGTGTGCAACACTAGATGGGTGTGGTGTAATGACTTGATAAGATGAAAAACACTAGGATATTTCAGAGGCTAAAATAGGGGAAATGGTGGAAAGGATAAAAAATTGACAGTTGCTGTAGACTGATGAAATGAAAAGGAGTGATTTCAACAACTGAGGAAAAGATGTCATGAAAATTCTCAGTTTCTCTATTCTCAGTGTAAAACATGAATAAAACATATTTCACTAATTCTTTATAGCATGGTTTTCTTCAATGGTCACTTATCTTTATGTCTACCCAGATTAAATGCAACACTTAGGCTCCTTTAACTAAACACACTCAAAAAACAGTATCCTAATTCCACTAACTACAATTTGATATTTTATTTTCACAAAAGCCTTACACCTGAATTCATGACATGTTCTGCTGACAAACACCCAAAATCAACAATAAAAAGATAATTAAAGATAATGCTTTCACTGTAACACAAATATGCTCAGGACACTGATGAAGTCCAATGGGTTCTAAATGATTTTATCTGGAAGTGAAGAGTCTGGTGTTTATGACCAACAGTAAAGTCTAGATATAGTGGCCACTTACTGTCTAGCGAGAATGAAAGTGAATTAAATAAATGAAAACTTTTAGGATCAAGTGCCAGAAAGCAGTGCTCTTCAAATGTCTTATATAAATAGAATTACGATTGAAATGTCAGTTATGGTTACCCTTGTTAGGGGTGAGGAGCCATTGGTCAAGAGGTAGAGTCACAGTTACAAGAAGAAGCTGTATGTTTGTGGATGATAAGCAAATGGCAGTCACAGTCAAGATGTAGAGACAGTTTCAGTTTGAGATGGGCAGAAGGACAGTTGGAATGATCACTAGTTGAAGGGAAAATCTGGTCTGTTAGTCTATTGTGAGAAAAGACAGCAGTAGCAGCAAAGATGGTGTAACTGTCACATATCTAACCCCACCCAGATGGAGCAAGGGAATAAACATGAAGAAAACAGATTTATGTTTTCTATTCTTGCCATTGTGATATTTCACTCTATTCTCTTGTGAGCATGCACCAGGTGTTTTCCTAATTTTTATTCAAAACCACACAGATGGGAATTGAAGCACATGGGTTGATTTGTCCAGTCAGTGCAAGTCTGAGAGAGGGCTGTGGTTGCATGTTTACATCAAAAGATTGACAGAGTTTACTGATTTCATTACAAAATATAATTTTTATAAATTAAGTATTGTTAATATTCAATAATTTTTTGTTTTTTTTTTACAAATGCTCAGCTTTGCTTATACCATAGTTTCAGCCAGTGTACACTAATTTTCCTCGTGCATTCAGTAACACCCAAAATGCTAAATATAGCCCTTTCTTTTTGCTCAGAAATGTTATGTGGGATAACCCAATTGTCTACCAAAAAACTTCTACTAATGATATTGCTAAAGCAGTATATAAAGAAAAGGGTGCAAAGTTTCATTCTCTTTTAGTTACAGGATACCTTAAAGATAAAACATGCCTTGTTTCTGCTCACAAGGGGACTTTTCAGTGCACAACAAATCACATTGAACAATACAGCATAATACACGGAATACAATTGCCTTAAGCACATTTGACCATGCACTTGACTACAAAATCTACAAAGAACTCTTCTCAAATTAAGTGTCTCACAAATTTATGGTAAATTTACACAAATGCACATACAAAATACATTTCTATACACACACCTTCATTGAACCGTTTTTGTATTCTATTTAGTTTGTTTATGCAATAAAATATGTTGTTAAATGTACGTAACTGTATAGTCATACTCTTGTTTGAAGAAAATCTTGTATATTCACAATTCTATCAACAATATTATCACACATCTTATCAACAGGAATATATCCCCTCAATAATTATTGATCTCATCCTTTATAGGAACTGAATTCACAACACTTGGTTGTTAATTTATTGTTATGTAACACATTGATTTTACATGTAGCAGTTCCTTCAGTCACTAATTCTTTACACTCACTCACTCTATTTGCAAATTGCTCAGCCCCTACATTGAACTCAATCAACCAGGGACTAGAACAAACTTATAACAAACTCTTTATTCATTCAGGTATTAATGATTGAAGTTGCTTAAATTGTATTACTTTTCTTTTATTATTTATTAAAATATTTCTTTGTGTGGTATGGGCATGTTTGTTGAAATAGCAATCAGCTGAAACCAACAATAGAAGATAAAGAAACATAATATACTTTCATATAACTAATACAATTTTTTTTTTATTTCATTATTTTGATTTCAATAACTACTCAATATATTTGGTTAGAGTTAATAGTACATTTTGTCCTTACTGAGACACTAAAAAACAATGTATATAAATATTTGTTATGTGTGTGCATGAGAAAGAGAGATAAGGATCAAACAAATCCACTATCAGAAGAATAGGAAAATAAAAACGGCAAAGAAAGAAAGAAATCCCGTTCAATATTACAATAAAGATTATTCTTATTTACAACATTTGCAAATTTATGCTACTTATAGGCATAAAAATTTATGTTTAAAAGACTTTATTCTCATAATTTAATAAATCAGAACCACATATATCTTCTACAAAAAAAATACTATGGCCAAGTTTTATCAACTGTAAAACCTTCTTTTGAAGGAATATAGACAAGTGTTTATGCTTAAAACCTTCATTCATATTTATTTCTCTTTCAAAAACCTATTGCCAAATAATCTGAAAAACTCTCAATACAGAATGCTAACACCAATGCATATTAAAAAATATATATTTTTGAGCTTATGGCAATTCCAAGTGACTTCTCATACTTTTGTCCAGATGTATGAAATTATCAGTTGCTGAAATATTTGTGATGTATCTAGGCATATTAATTTAGAAACCTACACTTCATCCAGACAAGAAAGTAGTCACATCTGCATAAATACTTATTTCATATAAATTAGTGTTTTTTAATGTACCACGTACCTATATGCATCACTTAAATGCAATATTTACATTTATTAGTTTTTACTTTTAATAGCAATTTCACTTATTTGTTCACTGAAACTTTTAACTAAGTTATTCATATAATGACATATAACAGATTAACATCAAACTCTTGAAAGATTAACATAAGCAAAAGTTAATAGTAATCTTATAATCCTAGGTTGTCATAAAATATCTTAAGATAATCATTTTAAATTATAACTTTTATTATAATTGAATTGAAATAAAAGACAAGTTATTAGACTTCACCAGATTAAAAACTAGCCAATGCATTTCTAATTCAGAAAATTTAAATATTTTATGGCAATTAATCACATCATTCTTTTTCTATAGGTTATTCTATTTTGTGAGCTCAATGCTTATTCTTCATCATATACTGTATATACTTGTGCAACACATGATCTCTCATATTATATGACCCCCACCCTCAATTTTCACTCATAAAAAATGATTTTATCATGTATCTTGTGTATCATGTGAGTTCCTTTTAAAAAGATCAAATTACAATAGACTAACCTCTTTTCCCCTCTTTATCCCATCTTCTCATTAAATAAGTTAAAAAAGTAAAAAAGAACGACAAAAGTGTCATTAGTAATGTTATATTCATTGTGTAAATACTGACAGCCATATGGTGGAGCAATGGATAGCGGCTCAGATTGAGGAATCGGAGAGCCGAGTTTGAATTCCAGTCAAATCAATTACATTCACTTAAGTGCTAATACCCTTGGGAAAGGTATGAATCCTCTTCTTCTCCCCCACCAGCTATGGGTAAATAGCTGGACAGCCCGGGTTCTATAGCCTTGGATGGCAACTGGTCTACCACAGAAAGAAATGGCAACCTACTGTGGGGAAAAAATCTGCCTTGTCAGTCATGTATCAAAAGATACATGATCGCCTAAATATGTATCACGCATGGCACGTAACTGACTGAAACATAAACAATGGAAAAGATGCATATTCATTAGGTTTATATTTTATAATACAATACTAATATGTGAATTTTACATGTATTATTATTGGATATAGTTAAATAAACATCAGTTTTATCAAAATCATGTTTATTTTAAATACAGCTGTACTTTTGGACTACAGTAAATGAATATATAGTTTGGTCAACAGCGTAGCAGTACATATGATAATTTTATAGGTCGTGTATGATGCAATCCCCTTAAAATTAGCTTCAAATTTAGGTCTTCAAAAGTCGTATGATACATGAGTATCTGAACCAAAAAACAATTGTCATGTATTTTCAAAAAATCTGAAAATTTAAAAATACAAATAAAAGTAAGTGCAATTAGAAATGAGTTAAATGTCTGAACCAATATTTTGGTTTTATTCAAACAGATTGCTTTTTTTTATGTTAAAATTAAAACACAGGTGTTATTTTAAAAATTATCAAACAACTCCAGATTCTAGAATTAACAAAATGTTAGGCACCAATGTACATCAGTTGTATTTGCAATCATAAAAATAGAAATATGAACAGTAATTGTGCTGTACCAAAACTGACCTGTTATACATTTTAAAACAAAGAAAACAGCCAAGCAAAAAAATACAGAGAAAATAGAGAGAATCTAATTGATTAAGGGCATATTCTCAATTGTTGATTATTTGGGAAACTTGAAGGCTTCCCAAAAATCCCATAAAAGGAAGTTTGTGAAATTGGAATTGTTTTTTTTTTCCTGAAATTCTTTTAGTCTTTCTGTTTTTAAGAGATACATCAGAAATGAAAGTTATTGTTTATAACCTGACACCAGATTCTAGTTTTATAGAAAGAAATAGAGTAGAATCCATTTTCTGTGGAAATGTCTTGAAGTATTTATACAATTCTTAGTTTCAATTCAAAGACTGCTATTGTCTAACCAAATGCAGAAAAATGAAATTCAAGTGAATTGAGTTTGATATTCCACAGAAAAGAGGAGTGTTGTGAAAGGTGTCCAGTTAATGAACTAAGCTTTACACAATGTTCTGGTGAAAACATTACCTCTGTCCCATAACAACTGTTACATATTCTATATAAAATGTGTATACAAATATAAGACAGATAATATTATTTGATGAAAATAACAAAAATACAATGTTTTTGATTTATGCTTAGGAGACATTTTGATAAAGAAAAGTAATACTGTTAGTTCTACATTACATCTTCATAAGAACAAGGATTCTTTCAAATTATGTTTTCATCCAAAAAAAATAAGTAAAACATTATTAATATATATTTTACTCTTTTCATTTTAGAATATAATTTTCCTCTATCACTTTATTCAAAAATGTATTTTACAAATATTTAAAATTTAGTGAGAGTAGAAAAAAAACACCCTTTAAAATAATTGTTTTATTTTACTGCAATATTCTAAAATGTCAGAAAAAATCATTAAAAAAACACTAGAATTGGCAAGAACACAAACAATTTTTTCAATTTATCCTATACGAATTTATCCTATACTATATTTCAATAGTTTCAAAAATTCTGTATCAATGCTCTTAGCATCTTTTACAAATAATGCTTCAAGTTTTTAATTTCCAAAATGCCTGTATTTTTACTGTCACATAACATTGCAAACATATATGTACAAATATATAGAAGATTACCTCTGATATTATTTGACAGATAATTATAAAAATTACATACAATTAAGTTTAAATGCAAAATGTAATGAGTTATAGCTAAAAATCCTTGCAGAATCTATCTTTTTTTGCAAAAGTCTATTAAAATGATGGAACACATTTAGCAGTACACTGAAATAATTGGATAAAAAGTAAGGACTGCAGCACAAAACAAGTCGAGGCTTCTTTAAAGTACAGTGGTTAAATGGGTGCTTGGTGGTTATCCTTTTGTAACTCACGGTTTGACAATTAAGTAAGGTTTTGATTGGATGATTTAACTGAACTGACTATCACTAAACATCAGTTAACCCAGAATAACCATGAAATGTTTCCACAGGGGAGCAATTGTTTGAAGTTCAATTAAATCATTAGAATTCTTCAAGCCACTAAGCAAATAATTTCAGCTCAGCTTAAACATATCTTTGGAAGAAGGAAGTGATAAAACAGGTTTTCACTTTCTGTACCCTTTTTCTCCAGTGCATACATATATAGCTGTGTTTTAAAGCATCCTAAATTTTGTCAGATAAACAACATGCTGTTTGATGTCTTATTTTCAGAAAAGAATTCAAGTGAAAAAAGTAAATTGCATTATGTAAATTGTAACCAATAATTAATATAATTTTGACTGACAATAGATTTTGCATAAATTTCCATATTAAACTAAAGTTGGAGGCACATAATATAAAAAAACCTTTCATTATCATTAATAGTAAGTATAGATATTTCGACAATCTTTTGAAATTTCAGCAATCATGCTTACAAAATAAAAACAGAGCGTCAAAAGGATAGTTTTTCCCTTGACACCACTATTATTTTAACTACCATCACTCCTTGGTGATATTTATTGTTTTAAAAAGTGATAATTAGAATTTTAATAAAACCTAAACATATGAAAGTGAATTTATATATTTTCTTTGTTCTTGAGAATTTACAACAAAAAATAATAAACATTATTTATTAGATTGTTTATTGGATTGATTGGCAAAACAATTAATTGCCAATCGATTTCAATTTTATAAAATGCTAAATAATAATGGTTTCCTTATAACTGGTTCACATATTTTAATAATTTAGTAAATGTTTATAAATTCATGAATAAAAAAGTATTTTCATGTTTATTTCTTTATAAATTGGTAGATGATAAATATTGCATTGCATTAGTTTTAATACAATTGTATTAGTTTTTATGAAATTATTCTTGTAAATAACCAATCTAATAAATAGTGTTTAATATTTTTGTAGTAAATTCTCAAGAACAAAGAAATGTATAAATTCACTTTTATCATGTTTAGATTTTATCTATACATATATAAGAGGCAGTTGCCTGTGTGTGTGTCCAGCTAAAATTTTTAAAAACTACAGTAATTAATTACAAAGTAAATATCTATACAAACTTATTATCACCCAAGCTAGATTTTTGTAAAAGAATTATCATTATATGATTTGTATTTATGAAGATATTTTAAAATAAGTATGTATTTTTTAAATTTTTATTCTCTTGAATTTTTTTTCGCATCTTCACATCAGCGTAACTTTAAAAAAAATTAATATTAAAAAAACAAAGTAAATTTAAAAAAAGAAGAATATTAAATACAATTATTTGACAAAATGTTTAATATTTATTTATTCAAATATTGGAGAGTGTGTCCAGCAACAAAATAAATATACATACTCAGTATCACCCTAAAGGGCAGGTGTGTGTGTGTATTATTGACTTATTAATATTTTTCAGCCATGGAAAATAATTTTTTTATTCAATCTTTAAAAAATAAACTTCATTGTTTTTTTGGTTTGCAACTAACATAAAAAGTAAATAATTTTCAATTAAGTTTTTTAAAAGCAAAAAAAAAAAGCCTTATTTTTTTAAAAATTAATTTAAATAAAATATAGTTAAATTTGTAAAACAAATATTCAACATGAATAATGTTGACCATAAATAATGTCTATCTCTGCTAATTTTTGTTTAACTAAAGTTTTTTTTTTCTTTTAAAATACAAACTTGAAATTTAAACATAATCGCTTTTCAAAACTAAATTCTCAATGTATCTTGTTTCTACTCTTTCAAAATAGTAATTAATGTTTAAAAGTAAAACTTTATTTACTTAGAAAAATCTAAATATCCCTCAAAAATAAATAATAATTATTTTTTCAAAGAAGTAAGGCTTGCTATAGTTTTTGTTTGAAAAAATTATTAAATTAAATATATTTAAATATATCTTAATTTAAGTTTATTTACTTTTTTACTAATAACAATTTGAAAAAAAATTAATGAACTTTTATAGAAGTTTGATTTGTTTGAAAACAACATTAACAGAGTATCTATGTTAGTATTGAAAAATAAAGTGTCATTTTTGTAGCATTTTATCAAACATTTTCCAGTTTTCAATTTGAAATAATGTTAAAATTAGAATTTTTACATTTTATTTTTAGCAAGCAACACAGACATTCCATAAAATCACAACCCAGTAAAAAATTAGAAAAGAATCACAGATGTTCAGGTATTTAAAAAATATGAAAATATAAAAATGACTGAAATAATAAAATATATCTTATTTTAACAAGAGGGAGACATATTGAACAGTTCCTCTTCTTTTATGTGTCACATCCTACACGTGGGTGATCAAGGCTCTCCACAACTTCCTGCCTTTTGTTGCTCTAAGTAACCCATTAGCATTTCTCTTTGTCCTTGTTTTTTCATTCATTCACTCAAACTCATTAAGTAGTGTGTTCACTTCCTTATTTGTCTTGCCTTTACTATTTCCTATGAGTGTCAAATTCTGCAGGCCCCAAATTTGAACTCTTTCTGAATTTAAGTATCAGTTTCCTTGTAATTCCTATTTTCTTTAAAACTGTCACATTACTCGCATGTTTTGTCCATGTTATTCTCAGCATTTGTTGGTAGAATCATCTATCATTTCAAGTCTCTTCATCTGTAAAGAGATTGGTATATAAAAGAGTAGATATTACATAACAATTCCATACTCTTTTCTTTGCTTCTATAGAGATTTTCCTATCTCTTAGTACTTTCCTTAGTTTCCATAAAGCATCTTTTACTATTAATATGCACCTTTGGCTTTCTGCATCACCCTTTCTGTCATCTGTTACTACATTATTCAGAATTTAAATTTTTGTCCTTCCTTAATTTTGTAATCCCAAACGTATAGGCCTTGCCTTGCACGGTTTCTTTTGCTGACAACCATTGCGTTCTATCTTCTTACAATTAATAGTCCATACTTCTTGCTTTCCTTTGCTACCTTGTCTAAGAGTTCTTTCAGTTTTGCTATCAACACATTGTAATCTGTCTATATTAAGATTATGTCCACCAGTAATAAATGCTAGTTGGTCTTCTAGTTCTCTTATTATTATCTTGCTATATAGATTAAATAAAATCAATAAGAAAATACATTAACATATATAACATATATTAATATCTTTGCTTTATTCCTCATTTTAATTTTGCATACTCACTGAACTTGTTCTCTATTTGCATACAGGCTGTTTGTTCCCAGTAAAGATTACAGATTGTATAAATATCTTTCCTGTGTAAATCATGCTTATCTAGCATTTCAGGTAGCTCTTCATATCATACCCTTCTGAGTAATCTATGAAACATAGGTATAGATCTTTCTGCATTTTTATCCCTTATTCTGATAACAAAAAATAGTATTTCTTGTTCCAGAGTCTTGAAATAAAGCTACACTGTCCTTGCCTTATTTTTGGTCTAATTCTGCAATGAGCTGTTTGCATTAGAATCCTAATAAATTTAGGTATGTAGCTCATGAAGCTGATGGGATTTGTATTCATTTGAATTTAATTTCTTTGACATTGCTATAAAGATAGATCTACAAAAGTCTTCCAGTATTTTGCTGTTGTAATATATTTCATTTATCATTTTGGTAAACTTATTGATACCAAAATTGTATAAGGCTGACAGTATCTCTATTAAAATCTCACCTCCACCTTCTGTTTTGTTGCTCTTTATGTTGACCAGTACTGATCTTCTTCTATATGCTGCATTCCTTCAGGATACAGGCAATCAAGGCTCTCCGCAACTTCCTATCTCATGTGGCAGCAGTTTTTCTCCCTTAGGTAAGACAATCCCACCCACCTCATTCCGCCATCTATTCTCACAAGCTCATCTGGTAAGTGGTTCATTGTCTTCCCCTATCTCTCTTGCTCTCATAGTGCCCCATGAGGGTTAAGTTTTCAGCTATCTTTTCCTGATTTTGAGTAGAAGTGTTCTATCTTTTGCCATTATCTTTAAGACTTTCTTGTTGCTTACTCATTCTGTCCATAGAATTTTCAACAATTACATTTCTGTTATCTCTAGTATTTTTTACTCATCAGTGGAAAGATTGTCCAACATTCACTGACATATAAAAAATGGATATCACATAGCAATCCAGCACTCTTTTCTTTGTTTCTAATGAAACTTTTCCATTTCTCAGCATCTTGCTTAGCTTTTGGAATGCTTCTTTTGCTAGGCCCATGTGTGTTTAGATCTTGGTGCCACATTTTCTATCCTCTGTTAAAACACTTCCCAGATATTTTAACTTCTGCACCTGCTTAAAAATAATTTTTATATTGCCAATTCATAACACACATTTTGGGCTTTTTCTCTTGATGATCACCATATTTTTTCTTCTTGCAGTTGAGGGCTAAGTCCTTTTTCATCACTTTCTTCTATCACCCTGTCTAGGAGGTCCTGTAGCTTCCTTTCAGAGTCAGCCATCAACACAGTGTCACTTGTGTATCTTATATTGTTAAGATTATGCCCACTGACAATAAATCCAGTTAGTTCCTTTAGGATAACTTCACAGTAGAAGTTGAATAAATCTGAGGAGAAGATGCATCCTTGTCTGTTTCTATATATTTACTGAAACCATTTTCTATCCGTATGCAGGCAGTTTGCTCCCAGTATAAGTTCTGGATTATTCTAACATCTTTTCCAAATAGATTTAGTTTTCATGGCAGTTCATTACTGATCTTACCTCAGATACTATGAATCTTCCCATATCTTTATGTATTATAAGTTTCTTTCTTTCTTCTGGAGTCGTAGAAGAGTTCTCCACTGTATTCATTCCATCTTTTTTATTTCCATTGGGTCGATGAATCTTGTTGAAGAGCATGTTTTCTTCCCTCCTATTTCTTTTATCTTAAGTTCATTTGGTTAAGTCAAAATAAAAGACAAATTTTTATTTTTCACTAAATTTATTGAACCCTTTTCACCATTTTGTTCCACTATCTTCTGTCATTCATCTTCCTAAAATATTTTGTCTTTCTCAACAAAGAACTACACTAAAAACAAAGAACTATACTTCCCAAAATCTGACCAAACGTCAGAATTCTTTTTTAAAATCCATTCTTGGTTGGGCCAAGAACTTTTCAGCACATACTATCTCCCAGGAAATTAAGAGAATTCTCTAAAAATTGGAATAAACAAAGATGTAATATTTGTTAAATACAGCAAATGAGTCAAAATTTCCCATAAAGCTGCTAGAAATTTTGCCTTATCACCAAATAAACCCTTTCTCTTAATTTTGGATGCTTTTCATTGACTGGTATTTTCATTTAGTCTACCTGTGAGCAGTATGTGTTCTCTAGAAACAAACCATATCCCACCATATCATAGTATCACCTTTTTCTAACGAGTGATAATTCATTTTAATTGCCTCATGTTCTCTTGTATTCCACATAGTTTTAAAGCATCTACTTTGCATTTAAATGTCACAATTGTTTTAAAAAGAAGAAAAAAAGGAACATTACATGACATCAACATACAGTTGACTAAGATCTTTTTTTTTTTTTTTGCTTAAGTGGAATCCATACATCAAAGTGATTAATAGAACTTAAAAAAGCACAAATAATTTTTAGCACTTCATTTTCAATATTTTCAGTACATTCTCTATGATATATTATTTTTAAGTAATATCTTAAAGCTGAAACTAATCTATCCAACCATGGAGCATTGTTTTATGAGAAATCTCCACCACAATAATTAAAAAATCTCTTACATATTTGAGCATTCACACAACCTTCTGTATAAACTGAAAAAAATCTTGTTTTTTTTTACATTAGAGTCATATTTTTACCTTTGTCAAAATAAAAAAGCATAACATGCCAAAAATATTGAATATTTTCTTCAATACTAAAGTAGTCATAAAAATGATTTCATAGGATCATGATTTTTGGTTTATACTCTTTTCCAGTTGCCTCGGGATTGTTGCCATACAGAAAATGAAATTAGCCCTAATGTCCATTTCAATTTCATCCAAATTGTATGTGTATGTCTGCACATATAATTTTAATTCAATGATAGAACTAGAACTTTTTTACAAAATTTTGAAAAGAAACAAACTTTAAAAAATAATTTTATTTATTACCAAATAATTTTCAAAATGTTCAATAAAATCTAATAATTATTTGATTTTTTTTTTTTTAGAATTTAACTCTTTTTGCCTCCAACTTTTATTGCCCAGCCCAAAATATGGTCTGTTCAGACTGACTGGGAGGGGAATGTATTATTCCAATGTCTTATTTCAAATTCAGTTAAATTGTGTGTACACATTAAATGGCAAAAGCACATGTTACTCACACACAACACAGGCATACACATATACTTTATATAGGCACATGCAAAGTCACACAGAGTGAGTGACAAAAAATCATCTCTTTTTTTACAATATAGATTAAAACTAAATACACCTAACACCATTTGACAACAAACACAAAAGAAATTTATTGGCCTATCCAATAATTGTTTTCTTATTTCTTAGCAGGGCCTTTCTGCTACTATTTCATAAAAAATTACTTATAAAGTTGGTTTTCTGGAAATAATCTTATGAGGCTTAAGATAGCAATCAAATAATACCATTTTTTAAATAAAATAACATAAAATACCTTCTTAAACCTGTTTTTGCAGTTAAGCAATACTATCAGTGAAAGTATTGCTCTTATCTTTATCTGATTAAGTAAAAACAACAAAGAATAAAAATTAAGATTTTGTGAATTATTGTATCCAAAATTGATTGGTTTTCCTATTTTGAGGTTATGATGGCCCATAAAAACTATTCTAGTTTCATATAATCAACATGCATTTTAGGTAATCAGAATTAAAAAGTTACTTCTTTGTGGAAACAAATTTAGAAAACAAATATTTAATTTTATTGAGTTTATTAGATCAAAAATTAATACAAGTTAAAATTATAAGCAACCTATAACAGAAATATTATATTCCAAAGTAGATATAAACCTGATTTTTATGTACATTGCAATCCATAGGAGAAAATTTCAGATATTCTTTAGACACATACCATATCTTAAATTTATCATTTATTGCAAAAATTCAAAATGTCTAATCTAATTCTTAGAAATTATTCATCACCTCAAAAATCCATCCAATGTAAAAATAATATTGCTTATGAAATCTCATGACTTTGGGAGATTGTATTTTCAACACTAACAACAAAGAACATTAAATTCTTACATTGGCCACAAATGCACCACACTATCTCATTTGTCATTTGTCAAAATTTAGTGCAATTCATGCACATATAAATCAAAATCATATAAATCAACATATCACAAATAAGCAAAATAATAAGACAAATTTTAGTAGATAACAGTAAAATATTCAATGCAATGAAAGACAAACTTCTGGAAGCCATTATAATACAAGGGAAGAAGCCAACATTAAATAGGGTATTTTCTCCATGATCATATATTAATCACCTTGAGTGACTTGAAATTGGTTGCAGCAAACAAGGGAATTCAGGAATTAGCCAAAAACAGTTTCATAAATAGACAAAAAACAAAATTGTTGACAACAAATTAAGAAACATTCAAAGAAGAAACAAAAATGAACTTTGGAAAGTTTACCAATTGTATGAAACAACTTGGAGATTTGAAGAACTTGTCAATATTGTACAACTAAACTTGTTTTGAAAGAATTTTTGCTGCTTAAATACACCTTTATATATAAAAATACTGGATAAAAATATTGTTGTAAGGTTTGCTATATTTATGGGTAAAAGTGTTTAATATCAAAGATAGAGCATGTGTAAATATAAAAGTAGACACTGAAGTCACCAAGTGGTGACAGTCTGTTTCATGCTTTAACGCAATCTTCAGGCCATGTGCGTTATGTTTTGGCTCAACTATTTAGTTTGTCAGTGGTGCATTATGAGTAGTAAGGTCTATTATATATATATATATATATATATATATATATATATATATATATATATATATATCTTTTTGCCTCTCACAAATCTGTATTCAAGTCATGGTCACATTCAGTTGACATCTTCACAAACTACAGGAGCAACAGTCAGTGCTTCCCATATTTCCATCACATTGCTTGATTATTTTAATGATCAAAAAGAAAAAAATGACAAAAGAGGTCAGTATACATCTATGATAATGTATTTATATAAATTAAATTTATGAAAATGGAATATGATCAGGTCTTTTTCTCATTTTTTTGCCAGTGATTGGAATAGTTAATACTCTGATAATTACTTTTTATAGTTTTCATAAATCAGATTATTAAAAACATGTAATAGTATGAACCATCTTTGAATATGTGATATTTCTATTACCTATTTATGCATTATACTTGAATGTTTTTAAAACTTTTGACAAAAAGTTAGTTTTCAAAGGCAAGAGAAAAATATATTTTAAAAAGCCCAAAATCATACATGCCTTCACAAGAGTAATACATTTTAACAAATTCACAGTAAAAAAAACAATATTTGCTATTATTAGAAGGCAGTCACATCATTAAAAGATACTCCATGTTTAATGTCAGTTTTCTCACTATAATGAAAATAAAACCATTGTGCTTTATATTTACCTTTTTATGATCATAACTTATATGGTTTTTATGTTTGTTTTTAAATAAATGGACAAAAGCACTAATGATGCTATAAATGTTATCGTTTTATATAACTTTGAAGAAAAATATCAAAATTAACCCAAACTCTGACAATCCAAGTTCAAGCATATTCTTTCATGTATTATTTAAGCCAATCTTAAGAAACCAGCAATGTTAATAAACTAGTGTGAGCCTTCCAAATTTATCTTTAATAAAATGACTTTAAAGCAATCTATATAGTGGCTATTCATAGAAAGTGAAGCAAGACATTTTATCAAGTAAATGGCATCTCATTGCTGCAACTGATTTCTGTAAAATTAATTGCAGATGAAATATGAAACTTCTTTGGAAGCAAAATACATGATTGTGTTCTAGTTATCTGAAGATCACAAGAGTGTGAATCTTAAGTAGAAACTCAAGCTGTGCTTCATTAAAGGTTGATGCTGTGAAGTGTTTTTTACTTTGCCTGGATAGCCTAAGCATTGAGCACTTTAATTTACTGCTTTGGAAGATGTTTGCTTTTTGGTCTTTTCTTGTCTAAGGATTTAGGTCTTTTGGCAGAGATAGTCTATTGGTCACACCAACATTTATTCATATGTATGAGACTCAGAGCTATGCTACTGGTGAGGAAAAAAAAATATATATATATATATATATATATATATATATATATATATATATATATATATATATATATATATATAGATGTGTGTGTGTGTGTGTGTGTTTATGGTGTATTTGGTCAGCAATTTTTCATTTATACAAGTCTGGTTAAAAAACAAACAAATTTTTATGTTAGAGATTTTTTTTTAATTCTTGGAGCATTTTCCTGGTTTCCAGTATATATTTAAATATAAATTACCTAAAAACTGGAAAATGGCTTATGACAGTACTCAGACATTGAAGAATCTTTATTTAAATATGTCCCAGAAACAAGGAAAATGCTGAAAACATGGAATAAATTAATAAATAAAATCTTAACAAAGAACTTTCATCAGTCTTTTAACAAACTTGTGTATGTATATATTCACATATATTAGTAAATAAAAGTGACTATTTTTTGTGATATTTGAGGAGATATAGGATGACATTTTTAAAACTTGTTATTTTACATAGAATTTCTTATCAAATCCAAAATGTGTCTATATTTATGCCATTACATATTTTATCAAGAAATAAGGAACATTTTCTATCATATGCATGAGAAAAATACAGAAAAGTAGATATTTCTAAGGATTGATAAAAATCTTAATGAAAGAAATATTATTCTGACTAATTGTGAATTTTGTAATATTTACATGGAAACCTCTTTATCAACTTGGGTTTTCTTTTGTAGAACATTACGAAACAAACTTTCCTGAGAAGACAATTTATCTGCATAAATTATGATTTTTAGTCAGTTTGTCTTTAAATTGAACATTTCACAGTCATTACAGAAATAACAGTAATAAAATTTGAATCAAATATTATTTATTGATTTCACAGAGTAGACTGCAATGGTTGACTACACATAAAAAAATAGAGTTACTATCAAGAGAGAAATTATGAAAGATTGTAATGCCAAATGATGTGCTTATGTAATCTAATATTCAAGTATATTATCTAATATTAAAATAGCATCATTAATGAAACATTGCAATCGATAAGAAAATTGTCAACCAGCAAAGAACTATTTAATCAATGAAGACATTGATTCTCACACAATAAGAAATGGGAATATTATCAAATCAAAACTCTTCAGTAAAATGAGAACAATAAAGTAATATTTCATAGTTTCCTTTCAACTGAACCATTTGGCATAAAAAACTAAGTTTGCCTATTTGATAATAGAACATTAGTTATAATAGCACAAAAGGTTAAAACATTTAAACCCAACTTGAATATCAAATTCTTCTCATGGTTTTTTTTTTTTTGTTCTTTTCTAAGTTAAATTATATCAAAGCCAAATATTTATGACTATTTTCAGAGAAAAGAGAATCATACTATTCATTTTATTAAATTCTTACACATTGTTTTTGTAAAAGACTATCATATATACAGCAAATATACAAATAGAACAAATTAAAAATAACATCAGAATTGTCCCGAAATAAATTTTTTTAACAATTAAGCTACCCACAAATGCTAATCTGTAACGATCTTGAGGAAAATCATTAAACCATTTCTTTCCCCACTCCAACTATAGTTTAAATAACAGTGTAGTTTAGGATCCTTATTTTTATGTGACAGTCAGGTTAGGAGGACACTTCTGAATGCAAATCCAGGCAGTAGGCTACTTCTCTAACTTTCGGGGTCAAAGGGAAACTACACGCTATTTTTCCCAAGCCATGATGATTGAAAAAGGCATCTTTTGCTATCAATATGACCTTACTTTCCTAAGAAGCTATAGTGATTCAAAGATAAAATAAAAAGGAATCTGTGGTGAACTATTTTCACCTAAAACTTCAAGTGGCACCTGATAAGAAAAAATAACCCGTATTACTTATTCTATTTTTTAAAACTCTTACATCAGAAGTGGTGCTGTATATACAATGAGCATGAAATTCTATCAGATTGTAAATCAGATGTATCTTCATCGAATGTATTAATTTTATCCAATATAACTTTAGAGGTAATATCATTTTTAGCACCTTATGTCTGTCCCGACTCTGGATCAGTTGAAGTTAGTCATGATTGTAATTTCTCTAAGATACATTTTCTTTGTATCTAGTGTTCAGTGTTGAAATACTTCTCATTTCTCTGTATCACTTTGAAGGGTTCAGTCTAAGGAGCCTCCCATGTGTGCTTCACTTTGGAAATTCTTAATCAAACATGTATATACAACTTTAATTCTTGAAGACCAAATGGTGTTTGAATTGTGTAAAAATGTCCTTCAGAAAGAAGTTCAGATAATAGTTTTAACATTTCCTGTGCATGTTAGCTGACTTTCCCCATTAGTAAAATTTTGAAATTTTGTTTTTCAGCTATCATCTTGGATTGTCATAATAATCTAACCATAATGGCAATGACTGAAGAATAAAAACTACTAGCAAAGCATTTAGGAAATTCTGTTTTATTGCAATTATCACAGTTTTAATGATTCTGTATTGCCTCTCAATTATCCATTAGATTGTTGATTATCTCTTTAATAAATGCAAATGTCAGTGTGCCACATTTTTTCAACTTTACTCCAAGAGGCTGTAGCCAAACACATACCATTTTGGAATCAGGCTGACTGAGCAAATTAACAACGTTCTGGGTCAGATCAGGACACACAAACCTGCAATTTTGGATTCCCAAGTTTTCATTACTGTGATTGTTTTCCGTGATTTTGTTACGTGATTTTTGTGATAATTTTTTTTGTACAGTAACAATTTGTATAACTTGGAAATAAATTTGGAAATAATCAAAATTAATTGTGAAATCCAACGAAAGTCACCCATGAAAAAAAAAATTGTTTGTATGGAAAGTAAGGACCTACATACATCAAATTGTCTTTAAATTAAGTGGAAGCAGAAGAATTATCATTGAACTTTTAAAAGGTAAGCTTAAATATTAATGCAATATTTAAATGCAGTGATCAATTTTTAATTCTTCTGTAGTTTATTGTTCCCTATTGCATCTACTCCTCCCTACCTTTTGTGATGAAGGCCCAATCAAGAGCTCTCTGCAGGAGCTACTTAAATGTCACCCGATAGGGCAGCTTTTAAGCTAGTATGCTATAATTTACAGCTTATGAAATTCTATCAAATTTAAAATTCAATGAAAAGTTCACTTTCAAACTGTACTCTTCTGTCAGTTACTACATAAAGAAATACTCTGAAGTGAGAGGTCCATGTTTATAGAAACTACACTGTTGTTACTGAAATATCTTGCATTGGTATCACTTCAATCTCCCTAGCAACTCTGGTGATCAATATTAAAATATATCTTAGCCAGGAAAGAATAGGTACTGCTATGAGAAACAGCTAGTGGTGATGGTGATTTTCTAAGAATATTTTAGATGTGGCACAAACTAAAAAATATCGGGCACCCAGTAAGTATCAAACTCTCTACTCAGTTGTAATTGTTCTAGGGAGACAAGCTTGCTATCCATTACACTACATTGAGGTGTCCCAGCTAGTGGCGATGTACCCACTATATTAATGTGAACTGTTTCAAAATAAGTAACTGATAGGAAAAATGTTATTACTTTTGATTTGGTATGGCAATTGATCTTATTTATGAATACCTTAAGCACTTTTTAGTCCATAAGCAGATGTTTCTGTACATACCCACATTTAAATATAGCTTTACATACTGGTTGTATCATACTGTGGAAAGTGTCAAAAATAACATTACATGACTTCTGTGGCATAAAGGTTTTGAGGAAAAGTATTAAATCCTCAACTTATGATTTCAATTTGTCTAAGTTTGTGTTTCAGTCTTATCCTCTTGATGCTCAATAATTGCTGTGGTCTAAAATTACTGCATATGCAGGCCTTGAAAGGCTATCAACTGTTGTCCTCACCCGCAATGTAGAAAATATCAGCAATAAATTCAGTTATCAAAGTCTATTGTCTTTGCTATTTATCAAACTTCACAGGGGCTGACTTCTTGAAAGCCAATGCTACTGGCTTATGATCCACAAATAAGTTTCAATTTGAAGTTTAAAATGCAATGCAGCTAAATATGCTCTTAGAAGTGAAATATTTTCTCTGATTTCTAGCAAGTTTCTTTGAAATGAAACCAATAAGAGCAATCTGGTACAATTATGCTATTATGGTATAACTGTTACTAAATGCAAGTGAGAAATATTTGAGTTAAGATAGTATATAAGTTTAGTAAAGATTTTAATATTTACAAATGCATCCTCTTCAGTAGAAGTAAACTGTAATTCCTTAGCATTAGAATTATTTTTAATAATCTCTAAGTTCTAACAAAACATCTGCAAGATAAGGAACAAGTTATCCATAGAAATTCACTATTCCTAGAAAGTGATAAAGTGATTTTGCAGTTTGGGGAAATCATTCATTTCTTGAGTCTTTTTCTGTCATTGGAGTTAGGCTAATATTAAAGCCTAAAAAATAATGGTTTTCTTTAAAGAATTTGCAATTATCAAATTAAATTGTTAAATTATTTTCTTAAGGACTCCTACTACTTGTCCAAGGTCAGATATATATATACAAAGACAGGGCTGACTTGGAGAAGAATGTTATCCATAAAGTTTTGTAAACTGATATGCATCTACAAATATTTAATCCAAATATATAATCCAAAGGGTGTAGTAATAGCAGTTTTTTTTTTATATTTCACTCTCATTGGTACTTGCAATAAATCTATTTTAAAGAAAACACTTTTATTTAGTTATTTAGAAGAGACATTATGAATATTTGGTAGTGGATATCTGTCAGATTTAGTAATTCTAGTTTCATCAATGACCACAAGTTTGCCAAAATCCTGATATGGATTTTGGTGCCATATGCAAGGTGATTTCAACTGCCTACTTGTACCTGCCTGAAGCAATGCTACAAGTTCTTATATTGCTGTTTTAAACATCTCATTGGACAATTATTGAACTTTAGCAAAAATAGATGCATTATTTCCTGTATCAATAAAATATTTTCCTTTCATTTGAGAACAGGTAGTTGGTGTTGATTTATCAGTATTGTGAATTCATCAAAGAGAGGTTTTACAAGTATTTCTCAAAATTTGCTAAATCAGTCCCTCAAAATGTTTACCAGTATTTTATAGTTTGATCAATACACTTGCAATCCAATAAAAGTCTATAATGATATAGAAAATCAGCACCTAAATGTGGGTTGACAGTGTCCACAACAGTCCATCTATATGAAAGGCATATTCTTGGAATGTCAATGTTGAGTGAAGTTTAGCCATAGCATTGGATATCAGGTCCATTGGCTGAAAATAAACAGAAGTGTGTAGGATTCAGGCAAAAGCCAGTTGAAAATTTATATAGTAGAATCAAATCATCCACTTTATTTTGAAGTGAAGTTGACCCCTTTTGAAACTCAATAATTCAATTGTTATAGATGCACTGTATCAACAACAAAATGTAATTCAACCATGCCAACCTGAATTGCAACCTTTAAATGCAGTGAGTCACTGGTTGCAATGGTAATTTTGCTTTTTAATCAATTTACCTCAAGCAAGACAATAATGTCCCTAAGACACAAGAGGTTATTGGAAATGAAAGAGACTGAGAATTTAATAAGAAGAATGGACAATAAATGAATAGGGTTCAAGAAGACAGAGGATAGCAATTGGCATTACATTTAAATTTTTGAAGATTGTAGGCAGCAGGGCAGCAAGAAATCAGAAGAGAGTTTAATAGGCAAGAAGTGTGAGAAAAGAAATTATTAGGATAAAACATACAGATACATCTAATTCAACAATAAAATGGTTAAACCTAGTTGCCAATTTATTAGTATGCTTAAATTCAAGCAGTCAAGGCACCAAAGAAGAAAGCTCATCATGAAAATATTTGTAAAAAGACAGTGGAATGTCACATCATGGCAGTGGTAAAGTAACTGGAGTTGAGATGCCAAGTCAGGACTGATTACATTACACACACTTCTTTGGATTTTATCAAGAATCTCAAGATATATAGTAAGAGCACAAGACCAGATATGGCAGCAATATTCAATGCATGGATTAATAGATTTATAAATTTTCAAGATGGATTCTGATGAGAAAAATTGTCTGGCATGGCACAGTGAACCAAATTTACTAGCAATTGACTCAATATAATTATTCCATTTCATGTCAGTGGAAAATGTGTGCCCAAGAAGGCACAAAAGGTTGTTCTCTTGGAATTTAGCATCGGCCATGCTGATGGAAGGCAGAAAAGGTTCTCTATGGTGATAGCATTTTATTTTTGAGGTATTAAAATTTAAAAGCCATTCCTTGCCACAGTTAACAATTGATTGCAGGTCATTTTCGTGAGCAGCTACCAGTTTTAATATGTTGGACCTACCTAACTTGCTACTAAAACAGGAGTAAATAATTGTTATCAGCATAAATATCTAGATGGGAACTGATGAATCTGGAAGGTCATTGAAGATAAGAAACAGCTTAGGTTCAAGAATAGAGTACTGGGGGACCCCCATATTAATGTGAAATGATCTACAAGCATGTCTGTTCAACATGACCTTCATTACACAATTTGTTAAGAATAATTAGATTAAATCAAACATTCATCCAGAGACACCATGAGATTGTGGCACAGGCCAGCATGTCAAACACCTTTGAGAATTCTAAAAATCACAGCCCAATCCTCACTATCCTTTTCTAAAAACCTGATAGACAAATTCAATAATAACTGTTAACACATCAGCAGTAGACCTAGAGAAACAAGAGCCACAACCATATTGTTTATCCAAAAGAAAGCTGTGTGATGTGAGATGTCTAACCAATTTGCCGTTGATTAGAGCCACTAGTACTTTACCAAAAAAGAGGTAAAACACTAATAAGGTGATAATTCAAGGGATCAGAAAATTCACCAGGATTTTTAAAGATAAGAACTACAGAAGAGGATTTCCAACAAGCTGGAAAACAAGAAGCAGCAAGGCATTTATTGTAGAATTTGGAGAAAACAGGAGAGAGACCAGGAGGACAATTCCTTAAGGCAATTGTAGAGATCTAATTTAGAAATGATAGTAGAAACCATGGAAAGTTATGTGAATATTACTCAGCAGAAACTCTGTTCTAGGGTGGAAAATCAGGCAGAGATACTCCTGATGAATCAAGAGTGGTGTTGGAAGAGAGTTTCCAAAAAAAACATTCTGCTTTATCTGCAGTAACTGACAATACTTCAAACTGATTGAAGAGAGGAGGGACTTAGGATTTGCTCTTATTCAACACATACAGAGCCACCAGTAATCTCTAGTGAGATAGCAGCTGAACAGGTAGGAATGAACCAATGAGAAGATTATGGTTTCCTCTGGTATTTCTACAAACATTACCGCATAGTCAGAGTTGGCAAGAGGACAGAGCTGTAGAGCATGACATGAGTCCTGAGAGAAAGTAAGGAACAAATCAAGTAGAGAAGCATGTTCATCAGAACTACTAGGAAAATGAGTAGGGAAATCTACAATTTGAGTAAGAGATTGAGAAATTAAAAATTTCAATGCCAGCACGATCAGCAACATTAGAGTGATGAAGCCACTTGTGGCACAATGGGCATTAAAGTTGCTAAAGACAATGATATTTACAGAAGAATATACAGAGAAGGCCTTATCTAAACTCTCAGAAATTCTACTTAACAAGTAACATTGATGAGAAGAAGGAGAATGATAAAAAAAGAAAAGATAACTGAGTTTAATAGTGAAAGTTGGAAGCACATATAAGAACAATCTGGTGACTCAAGAGAAAGGTCCCTTGTCAGTGAGTGATGTTCACAAACATAGATACTAAGGTCATGTATGTGGACACTAGTGTCCTTTTGAAAGAAAGGAAGATGACCAGGAACAGGGAATTCAGGTGAAGAGTTTAGATTAGTTTCACAGAAGGTTAGTATGTCTGGAGAACATTCCAAGAGAAACACTTTTGCACTGCAGAAATTGGTATGAATGTTACAAATGTTGGAGAAAGAAAGGTTGAGAGGCTTAGGTGTTTTTGAAAACTGCTTTTTTGTTTAATCATTTTGATCATGATATAGTTTTAAGGTGGAAGAAGCCAATAATAATAATAATAGCTGTCTATTATTAAAGGAAACATAAGCCAGTTGGAAATTGGCTCAGACTATAGAATAGTGTAACCTCAGATTTGACCACCAGAAGTGCTTCCAGGAACACCTATCCAGGCACATCATGGCACTGCAAGAACTTCAATATTATGTGACTGTTGATCAGATCAGCCTCTCTAAGCATTACCTAAGAGTTCAGGCTCCTTGTTACCAGTCAGGATATAGCAATCAGATAACTGCCAACCTGGTACCCTCAGTATGGAGAATCATAGCCTTCAGCCAGTCATACTGCCAAAAGGTCATGACAGCCACCCTTATTAAGGCCACAGAGGATGGAACAGGATTCCCCATCCTAAACAGGAAACAAGGGATAAACCTCTACTCCTGTTCAAAAGCTGGGGAAGGAGGATGGACTGGGTGATAGACAAACCTATCTACTCTTATTGAGAAAGAAAAAATAAATATATAAATAAAATATGATTAGTAAATAAAATCTCAGCATGTAGGTAGAGATATTAGTGAAATATAGTTAACATATTATGCAATTCAAGCATATGTACTTAAGTAGAAACAGCTCAGTATGTAGCTGCTGTTTCCTAATGGATTGCCCTAAGAATTAAGTTTTAGCTTTATAAATCTTATTTATAATTTATTTTGTCTCATAGCAAAAACAAAAAAGAGTGACACTTATATACACAATACATTTTTTTTTATCAGTTAAGAGCACTATTGGATGAGAATTAGGGCAGACTAACTAAAACATGAAATTCAGTAAGGATTGCCTGTTGGAGAACTAATAGCTATTCATGGGTTATGATCCCAAAAAAGCTATTCAATTCTTCAACCATGTAGAGTTTGACCAACTGCTTTAGCTGCTCATGCTAAGACAATTTCTCCTCTCTCCATTTACATCTCCCCACCATCTCTTTACCCAGAGAAAAATTAAAGATCTGAGTTAGAGAAGTGGGATCCCAAGCATAGGATAAGCTTTGAATACTGGTATTAAGGCAGGTTAGTTAGGAAACTGACAGTATGTTATTATCTATTAAGTTTTAACTTATACTAAGTTGAAATATCTCCTATCAAAGTAAAATTAATAAGAAAATTAAAATTACCCTTATTATCACAAAGATTTTGTTTTAGGCAAATGACAGGATTCCACCAAGCCAATTAAGGCCAAAAAAAAGAAAAAAAAAGGATAAACCAAAAGGTAAGGAGATGGAGTATGCACATGTGTTTAAAGCCAGACTAGTTGGTCAAATGTCTTGGATTTTTGGTTAAATTAGCATCACTTAAAATGAAATTCTTTTTCATTTTTTTATGGCCAAACCCCTCCTCATTTCCTGCCAGGGTGTGTTTGGGAGGTCAAACATATGTGAAGAAAGAAATATTCACAATCAAGTTATGGACAGATTGAAGAACAAGCTTCCAATTTCATTTTTTTCTGGGTGAGGAGATCTAGAAATTTGCCAACATGGAGTTGTCAAATCTAGACACTGTATTTCTGGTTTGTGAGGTTGAACTTAGAGCTTAGTTGAATAGTACAAGATCTTTGGCCAATAACATGATTTTCAACTGCTCTTATTTTCCTTAGAGAAACCTTAGTGACATTAATTTGAACCACATTATTTTTCATCAATAGCATTAATTCATCAGCTAAATTTCCAAGATGGGTTATTGCAAGAATCTTTGCTGTTGCAATAACTGGTGTGATGATGGGTAGTTGAGCTTGTATAAAATGGTGTCTCATTAAGTCTTCTACTCCAACTTTGTCTACTGAAGCCATCAATTCTCCTAAATAGAATGAATGTATCTCTGTCATTTTGGTTTCATTGATTCAACTTACAAAAAGCTCTAGGTTAACCCAATATTGGCATCTCTGAGTTCATCATACTTTTGAGAAGATAAAATAGGGTCTTGAAGCTTTGTGGCAGTGATGAAGCTCAGAATGGCAGTGATGAAAGAATGTGATGACATTATGTCACAGCCTTCATGATATTTCAAATACTGTATTGGGCTTTATTTCAAAACTGCCAACAAACAGCAGCAGCTGATTCCACAGATGTTGGGACTTGGACAATTATTTATAGCTAATACTGCAGCTACTTATCTATTATGCTGAAACATGTTGCTGCTTACTGATCCCAGAGGAAGAAATGATGAACATAATTTAAATCACATTCTGAGAGAGCTGGCACTTGGTCAGGTCGTTGAAACATAAACATGTCATTTTCCTTCTGGCTCTTTAAGTTTTTCTTTTTTGGCAGCAAAAAAAGTAACAAACTCTTTTTGATTTAAATGTTTTTTATCAAGGAAAAGAAATCTCATGATTAGGTTGACACAACATCAAGGTCATCAGTGTGTCAATGAATGTTAACTCCTTGTTATAAACATGACCATAAAGAGAAAAGAACCAACCGTAGAGAGACAAGTAAAGGACTTATCTAGTGCAAAAGCCTTTTTTTATCTTAAAAACAAAAACAAAAAAAAACACATGGTTTTTATGCCTCCTGATGGCAAGAATAGATAACCTCAGTTTAAGCCACCTGGTGGCAAGAGGAAATAACATTAGTTTTATTTATTCTATTTTAATTCTTTATTTGTTTTATGTCTTCAGCTTCTCCAGTGATAAAAGATAGATGCTGAGTTGTTTTTATGGTTTTTAATTGTGTGTGTGTGTGTGTGTGTATGTATTTGGGAAGCAATCCCTCTTTTATACAAGTTTCATTTACGACACCTGACAAGGCACTACAATTAAGTTAATCAGTGAGCAGAATCTCTCCTTATTTACATAAAGTATGTGGAAAGAAATGTGAAATCCAATATATATTTCATTGAAGATGACTGACAAGGCTCTGTGATTAAACTTTTTCTTAAAGTTTTCTTGAATTCTTAGAAGTATTTTCTGTTGTGACAAAGTGTGTAAAATCTGTTCAAATGTTCTATGGATTTGAACACTTTCAGCCAGTATATTAGCCATTATCAGAGATTCTTTTTTTATTTTAACTGAAGATTTTATATATATGTATCTATAGCGTAACTTCACTGTCAATAATAACAAATCACCTGCAATATTCAAACTACAGAAGGCCAATATTATTTACAAATTTACATGCTCCCTTTCTTGATGAAAACACATTAATGAATAAGAATTATATTGAACATACAACTACATGCTTATCAAGAAGACTTACTTTACATCTCTTGGATCATAGCTCCATTAGGAGCTATGATCCAAGAGATTTGAAACCGTAGTCTTGAATCTTGGTGAAAACTTTGTGGACGTGATCCTTATGTTTGACTATGCTTTGACTTTTTATCAGGATGTCATCTAAATAAGCTACTAAGAAGTCAAAACTGCTCCACATAGTATTCATGACTTGCTGAAAAATTGCTGGCGCGACTTTGACCCGAATGGTAAATGTTCGAATTTATATAATCCGCAATGCATATTTATACACAATAGTTTCGAAATCACCTCTTCAACTGGAATTTGCAAATAAGCGTCGCTAAGGTCAATTTTTGAAAAGATTTTCCCCCCATTTAGCTTCACAAAAATGTCTTCTGGGCCAGGAAGAGGATAATGATAGTCCTTCAAAACAGTATTTAATCCTGTCAAAAAATCAGTGCAAACACGTATGTCTTTCAATTTCTTTTTTACATCGACTGCTGGTGCGGCCCATTCCCTGTACTCTACCTTAGATAGGACACCAGTTTTTTCTAATCTGTCAAGTTAATTTGTTCCAACGAGGCAAAAGGCACATTTCGCTTCTTTTTGAGCACTGGCTGGACATTGTCTTGTAGTTCAAATTTTGCCATCATCTTGTTACACCTGCCTAACCCACTAGAAACAATTTCTGGATAGGCTTCCTTCAGTTCTTTTTTCAGTTTTTCAGCATTCCAGTTTTCAATTTTTTGGCAGTATGAATTTACAGGTAAGTCCCAAAGCTGGAATTGTGTCATCCAAACAGTGCCAAATGGGTTGTTAGTATTTTTCAAGACGAACAATTTTAATTTAAGTGTCTTCCTGTTGAACGTTATATTTGTAATAATTCTTCCTTGAATTTAATTTTTTCTCCTGTTACTGATCTTGCAATCTTGCTAGATTTTATCATAGTTGGCTTACCCAATCATTTTCGATGTTTGCAAGTTTATTATAGTTAAATCAGAACCCGAGTCTAGTTGAAATTCCACACTTTTGTGTAACATTTTTACATGCACGAATTTCCTGATATTAGCACCGTCTCGTTCGTCCGACCTTGTATTTTTTATGCAGCTATTGGTTTTATTTTTAAATCAGCAATGTGTCCGACTCAGTTACAAATGTAACATTTTTTATTCTGGAACATATAATCTTTGTACCAATGTAGGGCCCCACATCCGTAGCATGGGTTAGGGGGCAACTTATTTGCCTTTTTCTTTGTTTCATTAGTTTTAGAAGACTTTGTTTGTTTCTGTCTGTAGTGTACTTTTTGACATGAGCAATACCCGATTCTTCGATATTTTTAGAATCCTGCTTTACACTGACGTACCTCTGACATTCTTCAGCGATCTGCTGCAGAGTTATATTCGGCTCATTCTCAATTTGTTTCGTATTCTTCGCCTAATTTCTGCATCTTTTGTTGAAACTAGTCCTTGCATGAATATCAAACATTTGAAGTTGTTCACACTTAGCTCCACCAGTCTAAAATCATCGCAGTGCTTGTTTACAATTGACGCAAAAGTGGTGTAGTCTTCCCATTCCTTCCTAGTTAGATTAAGACATTTCCATCTCTTATGAAAAAGAGATGGCTTTGGGCTGAATAGCTCTGTTAGTAATTCCACTGCTTCGGTGAATGTCAACTTGCTAGTCTTACGGGGCAGAATGTAGTTAACGAATTTTGTGTGCTCAGTTGTGCCAAGTTTCTTCAGAAGAAGACATACTTTTTTCAAGTCACTCCAATTTGCACAATCTGAAGTATACATGTCTTCACACCTCCTAAAGTATGACATGAAGATTATGTCTTCCTCAGGATTGTATGAAAAATTCTCTATCGTGCTCCAAATGGTGTTCGTCCTGGGTACGACGTTAAACTGCATCCAACAGCAAGGCCTCTGATCAGGTTTTGAGGAAGCGTGGAACCACCTCTTAATTGCTGGTGTTCCCAGGTCCACCCTGACCCGGGGTGGTAGCACCTGTTGGGGTCCCAGCTATGGGAAAATAGTGAACTTCCAGGTCTTTTCTAGCACATTGAAACAATGATGTTGCCAACTACACTTTTTTGAAACAATGATGTTGCCAACTACACTTTTTTGAAACAATGATGTTGCCAACTACACTTTTTTGAAACAATGATGTTGCCAACTACACTTTTTTGAAACAATGATGTTGCCAGCTATACGTTTTTGAAACAATGATGTTGCCAGCTATACGTTTTTGATATATTTAGTAAATACTGGATCTGGCATTAAATAACCCATAGTGGTTGATATGCCATAAAACCCCAAACAACCAACCAACCAAATGGTGTTTTGCGATAAAGAAAATTTGTTTTCAATGGGATTACTACGGCTTTTCAATTCTAACACTTGCTTTTGAAATTCAAACTGTCTCTTTTGATTTTCCTTCTGGGTTTGCAGCAATACATTTTCCATCCTCATAAATCCTTGTGGCCTGTTTAGGGGCCAGAAAACAAGACATGGAAAACGAAGGTAGGTTGAACAAGTATATTGAAATAGCAGATATATACAAAGCAAGAGTGTTAGTAATAAGTAGATAGAGGTGCATGTCTGAACAGTAGGTTAGCACTGTGTCTACACCCAACCGACACTCGCAGTTAGCATTTATGAGAGGAGGAATAGTTCATTCTACTATAGGAGGGTTTACCACAACAGTAACTAAAAAGAAGAATTACAGAATCCTCATGGTCATTTATTTTACTTATAACATCCACAAACTTTCCTACACATTAACTAAAGATTTCTAACATTTAAAATTAGACAATACTATTAGTAATTCATTTAGCGATAAACCCCTACACATGATGCGACAACAACCCAATCTCTTCAGACTTTTAACATCATCAAAATCTGCAACACATCACCTCACCAAGGGAATGTCATCTGCAAGCATATCATCACTCACAACATTTACACCCCCCCAGTACTCACATAGTATTCAGATCACCTGTGAGAGTTGCAATCTCATATATTTACTTTTCTGTTACAAATGCGAGAAGGGGAATTATGTGGGAGAAACTGAAACAGTTTTTCATTTATGGTTCAATAACCACAAAAAAGCATTAGGGACAACAACAATTTCCTGGTCTCTGTACCAGGTGCGTGTTTTTAACGTCCAGGAGGATAGATGCAGATCAGAGTTGAAGTATATTCTAAAAGTAAATTCTCACATAAAAGGACTAAACAAAGACTTGAGTTTACTCAGAGAGTATCATTTCCACAAGGGAACCCATTATCAGCAACACCATTCCTCAGATGAGGAGGCCCTACACCCACATTTTAACTTCAAATTTTAACAGCCATCACCTACCTATTATATTTTTATGTTCTGCCACCTATGATTTCCCTCATTGTGCACTATTCAGTAATGGAAGTATTGCCATGTACACCGAGGGTTACTTTCCGGTCACCTTCTTTTATACCATCTTTGGTTCTACAACTATAGTTCCTTTACATATAAGCTTATGTAAGCAGTGTGGAAGGTTAGTGTAGATACATATCAATCTTGTATTATGTATTTGTATCTTTACGTGTATTGAGAGTCATAAGTGTGTGTGGTGGTTTATGTATATTTACGCACTGTTATGTGCACTTATGTACACATGCGCATCTTGATATGTATATGTTTTTTCCTTCTGTTTTTGCTTTATTATTTTTTCTGCACCCCCCCCACTTTTTTAACAATAGATTTCCAAATTTTTATCCAAAAGTTTTATCCTTTTATTTGTTCCTTCCCTTTCTTCTTTTCACTTTATTTCATTCAATTATATTTTATTGCCATATATTCCTTTGTTGCACCTCACTTTTTTGTCTCATCAGATGTTATCCTAACTACAGCCCATCTCTTGACAAGTTATTGTAACTACTGCACATCATCCTGAAATTGACAACTTGGTTGAACAATCTTCGACCACACTGACTACACACGAGATGTCTTCTCCATTCCACAACCTATAATTCTCTTCATCTATGTTTACAACCTTACTCCCCCATTCCCTTACTAATAAGAATTGACAGACAATGTCACCAATCAAAATTTTAAATTTAAGTTTATTTTCGTAAAAAGTTTTGCACCACAAGGTATCAGACAGAGATCAGGTTTTTGCTAATAATATGATCTCCAGAAAATACACCATTCACAAAAACATGTCAGTGTGCAATTCCCATTTCTCTGGTTATTAAGCATATACCCTCCTCCATTGAATTTAGGATAAGTACTAACTCTTCTAGCAAAGAGGTTTTTAATAAACATTGGTAATTTTACAATTCTGCCCTTAGAAATAGTGGCTACACGGGTACCACTATTCAATATAGAAATCCTGTTAATTATGACCACAATAAGAAAAGAAGATCCAGGAAGATCATTTGGTTTACTCCCCCTTTCAACCTAATTGTTAAAACCAAAGTAGGACATAAATTTTTAAACCTTATCAAAAAACATTTCTCCGACCCTGAAACTAATCCACTCAGTAAAATATTCAATTATAATACTCTTACATTAAGCTATAGTTGTGCTGATAACCTGGAAAAAATAATTAAGAAATGTAATAACAGAGTCTTCAACAAGTATAAGGACTCAAAAAACTTGACTACTCATCAGGTTGCAACGAGTAAAACTAAGTATAATGACACTAATAATAACTTATTACAACGTTTTGTCTGTTGTATGCTCCGGCCTTCTTCAGGTGGTTGGAATGTCGAACTGAAACCTTTATTTTGCTCACTGGGGTAGATTGTTCTAGTTCCACATGCCATGTCTAATGGATGTCAGTTATCAGTTAATAAAGGGTTCAGTTTGATATTTCAACCACCTGAAGAAGGCCGGAATGTACAACGGCCGAAATGTTGTAATAAGTATGGCAACAAAGATGAGGACAACAGTTCGAATAATGTAAATAGTGTACATAATACCTAATCTCAGAAATATAGACAGATACTAATAATAACGTGTGCAATTGTAGGAATCCGAATAATTGCCCATTACAGAATAATTGTTTAACTAGTTCTCTAGTTTATCTAAGCACAATTTCTACACTAGAAAACACCAAGATTAAAAAATTTTACATTGGAAATACTATGAATACATTCAAAGACCATTGGCAGGGACATGTGCAATCTTTCAACAGTAGTAATCATAAGTACAAAACTTCATTATCAAAGTATTTTTGGAATTTAAAGGAGAAAAACAAAACACCTACTGTAAAATGAAAATTAATTAAGAGAGGTCGAACATGTAATTCTCTATATACCCCTTGTTATTTATGTCTTAATAAAAAATTTGAAATCATTAGATTTAAAGACAAGACCTATCTCTTAAATCAAAGGAATGAACTCAGTGTTAACTGTAAACATAACTCAAAATTTAACTTACTACAGGAGTAGTAATATTTTTGATGATAAGGCAATGTTACTGTAAGTTTAGTATGATATTACTTTTATTATCTGGTAATCCTCCTATCTATATACATATATGTAGGTATGAGTTTATTATGTTGCTTGTGTCTGCATATTTTTATAGATAGATGTATATATATATGTGAATTATATATATATATATATATATATATATATATATATGTGTGTATGTGTGTGTGTGTGTGTGTGTGTATATATCTTAGTGTTTGTGAATGTATTATCTATGCTAACTATAATCTACTTTTGTTTGATAGTGGTTTTAAAATTGCTTGTGGATTTAATAATCAACAGTTGTGTTTTGTTACATTTTAATTTCGTATGGACTTTATCTCCTTTATAGTCATTTGGATCATATTGTTAGTATATGTGTAGGTTTATGTATATATATATATATATATATATATATATATATATATATATATATATATATATATATATCATGTAGTGCGTGTTCAATTTATATAACGTAAATCATTCATACAAAAAACAAATACTGAAGCTAATTATATGGCAAGAATCACTCTCACAAACAATATTTAATAATAAAATACAATCAACTACGAATCCGTTAATGAATGGTATGATCCTTGTTTATAAATTCCAGTTTTATCAGGTCTTATTTTTTCTACTAGCCCGGCTTTCAATCTTAAATTTTACTTAAATGTCTACCTGATGATTGTCGTTTGAAACGATTGAAAGCCGGGCTAGTAGAAAAAATAAGACCTGATAAAACTGGAATTTATAAACAAGGATCATACCATTCATTAACGGATTCGAAGTTGATTGTATTTTATTATTAAATATTGTTTGCGAGAGTGATTCTTGC
>OZ038483.1:92918761-92973761 GCA_964036315.1 Acanthosepion esculentum | reverse complement strand
TTTCTCCCTGTATTTAAACCACCAACCTTGCCCAGGCAATACTCAGAATCCATGCTAGTGATTTTATAAAAAAAACTGCAACAATGAAGAATTTTCATGAGACCAGAAAAAATATATTAATGTAGCATTAAGTTGCAAAATGTTGTATATGCAATGAATACTTTAAATAATCACTTTAACAAAATGCTTGATATGTTTTTATTTTTATATTCTATATTATTTGTTGATCAATATGTAAAAATTTAATTCTATTAATTCTTACTAGATTTTTATGGAAGACCTTTCATCTCATAATTTTACCATTTTAGGAGTTTAAGCTGGGTCATAATAAAGATGCAAATCAACATTTACAGACAATGATGTTCATGAAAAATCACTAAGATTTGGGTTCCAAAAATCTTTAAGTTTACTTTTGCACTAATGCTTTTGGGAAAACATGAAATTATTTTTTCTCCCCTCAGCTACTGGTTAAACAACAGTATAGACTGTGGTCTTTAGCCTTGGATAGCAACTAGTCTATGAAATGGAAAGCTTAGTTCCAAACCATAGAGAAAACAACAGGAAACCACTCCACTATCCTTCCCAAGAATGCACGGCAATTCAGACAGTAAAAAGAAAATGAATCTGTGGAGTGTCATGATTGTCTACATTCTGAAAGGACATGTCATTAAAAAAAATAGATATAACAGTTTAGAAAAGAAGAAGAAAATTCAGCCAAACCATCAATCAATGAAACTATAGTAGAAAATGAAAAGGGGGAAAAAACTTAGAAAAAACTTCAAATGTATCAATTGGAGCCATTTCAAATCATTTAAAATTGCCAAGAAAAATAACTCAATAAATTTCATTGGAATAAAAATGAAAATAAAAGGTTTGGCAATGTACATGAATCATATACAACAGTATGGATTTAATCCTGATTGAAATTCTTTCTATTTTTGCATCATATCACTGCAAACAACATGAAAATTGGATTTTGTACAATTACCAGAGAAAATGTACACAACAGCAGAATGCAGATAAAAAGCTGAAACTTGAAGTAAATTGTCAAATAAGTAGCCATGGTCAAATGCAAAATAAGTAACTGTCCAACAAACAGAATTGACAAAGTTTGCAATAAGCAATAACAAGAAAAAGAAAAGAACAGGACAAAAAATAATATAAAGCATGCAAACAATACATGAAAGGCAAATTAACAGTAATGAGGCAAAGCAACAGTAATATGACAAAAAGTTCACAAACTAAGAATTGGAGTTGATGCACAAAAGCAAGTTTGGACAAGTGAATGTAGCATTCTGACTTCAAGACAAGACAAACCGGGACTGAGTCAGATGAAACTGAGAACCGACCTATTTTAGTGGCTAGGAGAAAATCCCATCATGCATTTGTGCTTCTGCCTATAAAATGGGAAGGGGCAAGTAGTTTGCAGTCATTCCTAGCAGGATTGAAGCCAACATAAGTATAACTCCGAAAATATAAAGGTGAGAATTTAGTGGAACAGATAGCTTTTGATACATTAGAGTTTTCTTCAAAGTTTCTAATCAAATTATACAATTTCAAGTAGCAGATTGAAAAACCAAACAAATTGTGACCAGTTTAATGAGTAGAAAGAATGTCATTTTACAGCCGGAGAGGGGGGGGCACCTATTTTTGAAAAATGACATTGAGTTGAATTAGTTGAAAATGGAAACTTTACAGCATTGTTTACTTATTCACCCAACTTCCCTCACACCTACAGATTATCATTTGCACAAACATCAAGACAACTTCCTTCACAGAAAATCAGGACTAAATTGAAAAATACTTTAATGACCTATGTGGTTTTTAAAGGAAGATTGAGGATTTGTGTTGAAAATGGAATAAATAGAAATCAAGGGAGAATATTTTGGTTGAATAGTTTTTCAATGAATTTAAAAGTAATTATTACTAATTTCATAATGAATAATTAGAAAAGAATAAGGTAAGACCATAAATGTTCGTTAATCTGACACCCTTCAAGAAAATAATCAAAACAGATCTGACAGCAGTAGTTGAACAAGCTTGTAGTATTTGTAGATATATATTAGAAGGGAAAAATGAAAGACAAAAATAAGTGAAATTCACTCTTTTATTTGTATTCAAGATGTAGACATTGTAGAAAGTAAGTTGTTCTATTTTAAAAAAATAGTTTGCATTCAATAAACATGTTATTCTATATTTTTTTTTTAAGTTTGCCTTCAATAAAGTTTTAACAAGTAAAGCTAATTGGCTATTTTTCTTTCTGGAACACAAAATGCACTTGATTTCAGAAAACATCATTTTATTGTCAGATATTCTTTTTGACACTATCATTTTTTAATTGCTGATAAATTTAGCATGTAAAATTCATTAAAACCTATTTAATCAAAACTCATGCCAAATATCAAATATCTTCACTACATGTAACCAACCAAAAATCACTACTAGGTTGAAACTTCTAAACATGGTACCTTTATGTCATATAAATAGGCATCCAATAGAAGGTAAAGAGGTTAGCATCAGCCATGCTGATGGAAAGCCAAAAAAGGTTTTAATATACTGCAGTAATAAAAATAATACTGTAATATTTATTTGAAATATTTAAATGAAGTATCTTCACTATTATTTGATTACTAGCTCTATTCAATCCTATGAGAGTTGCTGTTTTACCACAACTCTCAATTTTATATTCTTGGACTGTTAAAGTTAGAAATAATGAAATTGCTACTGACAAGATTTGAACTTGCAACCCACATCTTAAAAGCCCAACTTTCTTCGTGTACATTAATAAACCAGAAGTTTTGATAATGAAACAGAATATAAGCCTGTACTCTGTTTCTGCCACACCTTCTCCATCTTTATTTTGCTACCTACTAATAGTAGAATTATTTCTTTTAGAAGAATTTTCACTCTTGTTATTTTTGGACCTATTTTAGCCCAATATTTTATTGCTGATTTTACTACAACAAAAGATGACATAAAAAATAATTAAAGTGAAATTACTTCAACAATGAGAATAGATCAATAAATTCATAGCCTGACACATACTAAATTTTGATCTGAAATTTTCACTGTATAATGTTCAATCTATATGATTAATATTTGCCATTGAATTAAGTGCATGCACTAGGAAGGAAATTGAGATGACTTATTTACATAGGAAGTCACAAAGACTATAAATAGCTACAGCTATTACCAATGGGTAGTTGAGTGCATACTACTTCCTGTGAGTCAGTAACACTACACTACAGAAATTTTGCTGGAACTGAAATATTTGTTTCATAAAGTAAATGCTTTTTTATCATTAGGCTATAAACATAATATAGACTATATACATATTAATATAGACTTATATGCATAAAATTTCAAAATATCTACACACAAAATTTAAGAATTATTTTATATGATCTTTAAATTATAAAGAATCTGCAGATTTCACTGAAAATGCAGTTCAGCATATATGCATATGTGCTTTTTTTATTGCCATACATAGCAAAAATAAAATGAATTTGTAAAAGCATTTAAAGGAAACCTATGCAATCTTTGGACACAATTTAATAAAATACACAATATAAGTATTTTGAAAAATAAATTCAGAAAATAGCATATTCAAAGTGATTGTCAATGTACTAGAATATTTCAATGACAGAAATAAAACATTTTCTAGAAAAAGTTTCCCTTATTTCACTAGTCTTTAATAATGTCTATTAAAATTAATGTAAAATTTCAGTCTGCTAATGGACATTCAATATTTATAAACTTGAAAATAATTGTAAATTTTAAGAAAAGTTAGCAATAATTTATATAGATACTGTAGATAAAATTCTGGAGTACAATCACAGATGAACATCCTTTCTGACAGATTTGTCATATTTAAAACTGTTTTTCAACAAAGCAATTATTTTCTGCAATCAGTCTTATTTGTAAAATCCTTAATACATTACTTTTACCAAGGATTTTTTTTTTTCATTTCTGATATGATTTTAGGAATTACAAAGTTGATTTATGTAAAACAAACCAAAGGATAAAAGAAAATGCAGAAAATTATAAAACTGAACATTTCTTTTGGTCAATTACTTATCTGACATTGGAATGAATCAAATTTTCTAACTTGTTACATATTGGAACATTGTATTTTCTATATGTCTTTAAATCTGGAGAAATAAAATGCAGGCCAAATTGTTAAAAAAAAAATATTATGAAAATTTTAGATTTTTCAATATCAAAGAAAATGAATAATGACAAAGATTGAAATATGTACATTGTTTTCTTGTATATCAAAAATTATGTCAACAATAGAAATGAATTTTAAAACATATGTCAGAAGTTAAAAACTGACATGATTTTTTTTTATTGAAAATTCTTTAATAAATAATTTAATGAAATTGTTTTATATAAATAACCTGCACTCACCTGTATGCATATTCTGAACTAAGATCCAGTTTTTGAAGAGAAAGCTGATTGAGAATTTCATTACTAGTGACATATCTGGGTTGTAAGTCACTGTCTTCTTTAGTAGGTGTACTGGGAAGGTTCTCATAACTACCTGCTATTGAACCCTCAAACACGGACATATAATCTCCAGCAGAGGCTAAAAAATATAGCAAAAGAAAAATTAGCAAAAAAGATAAAACCTTTATGAAGCGAAAAGTCAAACCAATATCATTAAAACATACCACTTATCATAAGTGATTTAAAAAATAATTTATTTGAAATCCATTGGATAGTAAATCAAAAAATGTTGCTAATTTTTATTAACTTCTTTTCTAGATCAAAACAGTGAGAAATCTTTAATCTATGATGTAACAACAATTTTTATAGTTTTATTTAAAAATATAGCAATAATAATTTTAAAAATAGCAACAAACACAATATTTTCTAATGATCTTAGTTTTTGTTTAATATCGCTATGAATCTAGTAACCTAACCAGACAGAAAATATATCATTTGAGTTATTAATAAAACTGTTTTTGTTTTATATCATTCAATTCAAAGACATATTTTTTTATCTAAAACATTAAATATATTTCAACATTAAAAATTGAGTGAATGCACAAAAATACACATTCATCATTTACAAAATAAATTTATAGCAAATAATTTACAAAAAAGAAAATAATTAACATGATCAAAGATTATGTTTCTAAAAGCATAAACAGGCAAAGTTTTCAGCTAAACCTTTTAATGTTTTGTCATATTTGGATAAATTAGAAATTTTCAGTTTTCATGTCAGTGATATTATTATTAATTAATAAATTCACTATTTTGTTGTAAATGGAAATTGTGCTTAATAACGATTTAATAAATTGAGATGTAGATCAAATTTTAGAAAATAAAAACTATATTTATACAAAATATGTACATAATCAGCCTGAAAATATGACTGATGTACAACCACAATTCATGTTTAATATACTTGTTATCTGTGACAAGAAAGAAACAAAATATTTGGAATTTTTTATTTACTATTTTGGATTTAAATAAACAAGTATCTTCAGGTGACAATATTTAAAAGTTATTTATCATTGACATTGTTTTCAAACACATAATTAAGATTCATGCATTCAAAATGTGCCAAAATGTATGTGACACAAAATGTGGGTTTTTACTTTTACTAAATAAATTGAGAAAATTCTAAATGTAATTTTCTCATCATTTTTCCAAATTAAATTCATAGAGAGACCATCAAAATTAAAATAAACTCTGTTGAATGTCTCATGTAGTTTAGTCTGATCACATCTCTGCAAGGACTGTGATATATCTAACTTTTAAAATTAGTGAGTTAGTTTTTAGAAATTATATTCACAAACCAGTAAGTAAATTCAAATATAATCACCTTATATACAAAGACTAATGAAGGAAAAGTAAGCATCAAGTTAATAAAAAAATTCAGACACTTCTCATAATTTCTATAATAATAATTTCTCATAATTAATCATAATTTCTCATTATTTCAGTAATGATTATGTATTATTTTTAATCAGTCACCAATTAGAAGGTATTCTTAAAAAAAAGAAAAAAAAAAAAGAAATGACTGCAGATATTTCAGTGCAGTGGAAAGGTGATCACTCATGATGAAAATATTGTTAATACTTTTTTTTAAATAAATAGCCAAAACTGTCATTACAAACATAATTAAATGTACCTAATTATAGTTTAAAGTCTTGTGACCTTGGAGAGTTTAGATACATTTTGGGTTATGCATATTGATTATTTTCCATACAACATGTCTTAAGATGAATTGCATTTGAAAAGAATTACAGATAAAATTCTTTATCTACAATGTTTCCAGTTAATATTACTGGAGCAGTTGTCTGAGAAAGCACTAATGTGATTTGTTGTGTAGTTGCAATATTTGTCATAAGATAATTTCTGCTAATATGATTCTATTTTAAATATGACTTGCTTTATTCTTATTCCAAAATGAAATTGTTAAGCTATCAAAAAGAAAAAAAAATCATACAGTTGCTTTGAAAAATTAATAAACTAACAAATAGAGATTATGATGACAGAAATAAGGAAAACTTGGACCTTCATGCCGACAAAAAATAGAGTGTCAAAAGGATGTTTTTTTCCCTTGACACTGCTATTATTTTAATTACCTTCATTCCTCGGCAGTGTTTGCTGTTTTAAAAAGACACGATTAGAATTGTAATAAAACCTAAAAATATGATGAAAGTAAATTTATACAACAAAAATATTAAACTATTTATTTAGTAGGTTGTTTATTTACAATAATTTTATAACATTCTAACTAGTACAATTGTATTAAAATAATGCAATGCAATATTTATCATTTAGCAATTTATAAAGAAATAAAGTTGAAAATATTTTTTATTAATTAATTTATAAACACTTACTAAATTATTAAAATATGTTAATTGTTATTATTTACCATTTTATAAAGTTCAAATTGATTGGCAATTATCCAATGTTTAAAATAAACAATCTAATAAATAGTGTAAATAAACAATCTAATAGTGTTTATTATTTTCATTGTAGATTCTCAAGAACAAAGAAAATGTATAAATTCACTTTCATATGTTCAGGTTTTATTACAATTCTAATCATGGCTTTTAAAAACAATAAACATTGCCAAGGAGTGAAGAGGGTTAAAATAGTAAAAATAGTAGCAGCTATCCTTTTGGTACTCTGTTTTTGTGCAGGCACGAAAGTTCAAGTTTGCCAAAAATTGGTATGAAATGTTTTTTTTGTTTTTTTCTTTTGCAAATACCTATTAATATTGAGTGTTAATGTTACTTCCTTTATAAGTTACAAAGGTGACACTTCAAAATATTATTAAAATCACCTTTACATAACAGTATTAAAATTGAAAATAATGAAAACATTTTTAAAAAAGGAGAAAACTGAAAACTAGAGTCACAAACACAATAAATATATTTATAAAAATCTAGTTAAGATAATATACTCAAGTAAAATGCTTTGAATGGATCAGTGCATCAACTATTTTACACTTGGAACATAAAATAATCTTTTTTATTTAAAATTAGTCACATGGATTAAATAATTTATGTACTACAGAAATCAATCTCAATATTTATTTCATAGTATAGTCTAAATAGAATCAGAAATGTTCTTATCAGAAGATTTCCTGTTTTTATCTAATCTTAAATTCTTGCAGCTGATTCCTCAAATAGACTGCCGACAAAATAAAGCAGTTCTAGTATTCATCCTCATTGTAGATCTACATATATGCATTCTCTGAATGATAGATCACTGTAGTAGAAAGTGGTTCAAAATAATTGACTGAAAATCTTTTTGTTTCTCAACCCACATTTATAAAAATGAAAGATAATAAAAGTTAAAAATTTACTCTTTTCCAATATTTCCTGGATTTTGAAGAATATTTGAAAATTGTAACAAAAATAAGAGATATAACATTTTTATTCATATTTTTAAAATATAAAAGTTATTTTAATTAATTAACTATCTAAGCTAATTTTTGTTCTTTTTGACCAATTTTATGCAAAAATGCAAAAGGGTATAAATGTATGCAATTTCCTTAAATGTCAGTCATCTTCAAAATATGTGTTAACTATAGAAGATTAGTGTATGAAAAAAATTGATTTTTTTAGAGATAATTTCATAGGTTTTCAGGTATAGTAGAGGCTGATTTGATTGGCTAGTGATCAATAAATAGTTTTGTCTTGAGGGATGTGTTTTATTACTTCTTATATCTGAATGTTGAATAAGTGTTCTATTGGAAATAGCAATAAGAAATGTTGAAACTGCTACATTGCCAAGGTTTATAGATATTTCTCCAAAGAATGTTTTACCACATTCTAATGGTGTACATACAAAATCTACAATAATATATATAACGTTTATTTTTAATCATTTGTTCTTTTATTCTTTTCTTATCTCTTCCTTTATATTTTTTTAAATGCCATGTTGTTTCTAGATGCAGGTGACTCTCCACAGATTCCTTTCCTTTATTATCTGGGAATTATCATAAATTTCAGGTAAAGAAAGTGGATCAGTTTCCTGTTGCCTTCTCTACAGTTTGAAATTCAGAGTATTTCCTTTTCTTAAACCAGTTGCCATTGAAGGCTAGAGAGTCCAATCTATATTTAACCCATGGTTTGGGAAAGAAGATATGTATTCATGCTTTTCTTAAGGATAATAGTGTGAAAGTGAATGCAACAAAAATAGCTTGGAATTTGAAGTTGGATTGCCAATTCCACTTTCTATATAGATATCCATTACACTATATATAAAATTTAATTCATGTAAAATTGAAAAGAAAGCTGCTAGGGAACTATAAATGATGAAAGAAAACAAGACAGACTTTCTAATGTGAATATACAAACTACTATAACATAAAATTGCTTTTTATTTTCTAATACAAACATGAAAATTTAATAGACTAACAAAGAAAGAAATGTTATATCAGAAAAATGTTGTCTTTTCAGCAATTTAACTCTGTAAAGGAATCTATATATTTTTTAATTGTTACAAGTAGTTAACTCAATAGGGAAATAGCTTTCAAATATTTAAAAAGCATTAATTCACAAATAAATGTCTAAGTAGATGTTGTCAACTTAAAATGCTTCTTGTCTTGCCACTAATAAAATGTGAACAACTAACATCAAAGTAGAAAAATATCAATAATAATTAAATTAAATTTTTATCATTTGGTAAAAAAGTTAATAAAGTATTGAATTACCTGGTATATTCAGAAAATTTTAACAAACTGTCCATGAGGTTTTATCATGGTGTCTGTAAATCAGAAATACATCAGGTTCATCTTTGATAAATTGTATCTATCAGAAACAGATCCCGTGAACTTGTTAAAGAAAATGGTTTTTAACTATTTTTTTTATCCCATGATCCATAGGGTCATAGGAACACCATGTGTACTGCAGCCACAGTAGAAGTGGTGTTTCTTGGGCTAGATAGCCTGATGGAGCCCAACCCTCTCTCTTTTAGCTATAGGTAACACAAAAGACCAGAATATCAGAAACATTTTATTTCAACCTACTCAAACAAAAGAACAATTATTTATCAGCAGGTAATAGTTTGTTAGGAATACAAATCATCATCAATTTTTCAAATAGTAATGCAGTTCTCAAAGAATATGATACTTCTTGGATGAAAAAAATTACATAAAGGCCAAATATTTTTAGAAATTCACCAAAATTATGTTATTTCTGGAGTGTATTGCTGCACTGAACAATTATTGAAATGGGCTTATATAGGAACTATGTAAGAAAAGATTACTTATCTGCTTAGTCAAGTAATTTATATTATTATTCAAATTGTTTAGTCATTACAAATCAAAATTGAATCTTATAATATAACAATACTATATTTCCAATATTTTATGCAAGATGGTAGGAGGTTTGTTCAGCATCATCCAAATATTAGAGGCTAGCAATTTCAAATATTAGACACTTACATTTCCAATAAATAAAATTCAAATACAACAGAATAAAAACATTTTCAGTGTTTATTCAGTTTGATCTGTATTTTGATTTATTTCTTTCTAACAAAACACACAAGTAAAAAAAATATGAAAAATTAAATTTTCTATTTGATGAAAGAGAAGATATTTTTAGATATTTTAAAATAAGATAAAAATGACTTGGGTTGCTGATTATTTTACTGTTGAATACTTAAGCAGTGAAAATAAGAAATTGGGATTGTTACGCAATTTATGCTAACTTTTAATCATTATTGTGAGATTGGTACTGTTTTTTTGTATAGATTCCCTCCACCACTTGATGAAGAGTAGCATTGTATATCCATAAATTTGGTCTCATTGGAAAGTAGAGTTTACAATTCTTTTAATAGTATATTAAAATATTTTATCCTATGAAATCTAATACATTGTACTTCAGGTTAATTACCACAGATAAATATTATTTGAAATTTACAAGTGTAAAAATTATTTTCACCTAAAAGCATAAAATTATTATTCTTTTCTTTTTAATCATTTTCCCCAAGCAAGGCAATAAGGACAAGAGATTACTGAGTGTGAAAGAATTTGAGAAAAAAACAACACTGTTAAGGAGAGATGTCAATAAAAGAATGGGAATTAAGTAGACAGAAGATGACAATTGAAATTACATATAAATTTTTGAAGATCAAAGTTGATTGGAAAGCAAGAAGCTGGAAGAGAGTTTCACAAGCAAGAAGTGCAAGAAAAGAAAATGTCAGTCTAGAACTTACAGTTACATCTAACAATTTCAACTGTAAAATGATGAGGTTTAGCTGCCAATCTAGTACTGAACTTAAATTCATAAAGTCAAAGTACCAAAGAGGAAAGTTTGTCAGAACATTTACCAGGAAAACATTTATAGAAAAGGCATAGGGAAGTTACTTTATGGCAATAGGAAAATGTCATAACATGAGATGCCAGGTCAAGACCAAGAACATTGCAGATTCTTCTTTGGATTTTGTCAAGTATCTCTAAATATATAGCAGATGGACCAAACCAGATGTGACAGCAATATTCAATGCATGGACAGATGGTACACATAAATATCTAAGATAGCTTCTGGTAAGAAAAATTGTCTAGCATGATACAGTAAGCCAACTTTTCTTGCAGCAGACCTAGCAATTAATTCAATATAATCTTTCCACTTCATGTCAGTGGAAAACATTAGCCTAAGAAGGTGCAGTGAGTCACTTTCCTGGAGGTTAGCATCAGCCATGCTGATGGAAAGCCAAATAAAATCTTTTAAGATAATTAAAAGAGAGTAGTTTCATTTTTGATGCATTAAAATTAACAAGCCATTCCTTGCTCCAGACAACAGGGTCATTTCTTTTAGACCAGCTGCCAATTTAACCTTACTGAACATATCAAACACATACTATTAGCTCACGGGTAAATAGTCATATCATCAGCATAGACACTGAGCCAAAAAACTCTGATGATTTTATGAGGACATAAAATGTTATGTGATATTCTTAAGAAATAAATTAAATTTTAATTAATTCAGTTTTGTAAGATGTTGAAAAAGAGATTTAAAATGCTTGAGAAAAAAGTAATAAACTGAATTTTGATCTAAACTGAAAAATGTGAAAAGATTTTATACTGCACACTTAACATGAAATAAAGAAAAATGTTTCATCTTTTCTGCATACATTTTGTTTATTTTTCTATTTCATCTTTAATTAAAAAAAATTAAAAAAGCCAAAACAAAATTAGACAACTAAGATTTACAATGACCCTTAAAAGCAAGTGAGACAATAATAGACAAACACCAATGATCCCTGTGGTCTTTCAAACATATCTACTAATTGAATATTGTATTGATAAATACTACAAAATATTTGGTAGTATCAAAGAAAGGAAAACAAGAAGTGGTTGTCATGAAGAATCTAAGTGTGGAAGGAAGTGAACTTTGATACATCTAATCTATGTACACATGTGGATGTCTTAGATTTCCAGATAATTTCAGGAGAAATGAGATTGCATATTAAGAGGAGATAACAAATATCAAGTGCAATAACAAATTATCATAATTATTCTATATGACATTCATATAGAATTTGTTTCAAAGTGTGAAAAACTAATTATCTTTCTTTTTTAAAATCATACATATTTTAAAGAGCTTTAAAAAGAATATGTTGTCAATTTTATTAAGAAATTGATTGAAATTATTTACACTCCTGTTCAAGGCAAATAATTATAATTAGAAGCAGGTAATTATAATAAGAAATTTCATGTCCTAAAACATTATTTCAAAAGTGTTTGTCATAGGTTTTATCAAAATTAATTTGATAAAGATGATATATTTTCAAAATAACTTGAATCAACCTAATCAGTACCAGAAAAAAAACTTCAGCAAAAACATCAAAAGTATTTAAAAAAAACAAAACAAACAAACACAAAATAAAAATCTGACAATCAGTAATCTATAAATCCAGATTTATAATATTATATATACGATATAATATATAAGATTTATAATAGTAGTTGGATAGACTGACCAACAATACTAAAATTCTAAATTTCCCAGTAAGCTACTAAGTCAAAGGAGAAAGAAAAACCCAATTTGTAGAAAAAGAAAAAGTCAAGCAGGCAGTAAGTGAGCAATATAAAGGATGCACTTGCACACATACACACACACAAAAATAAGACACACACACACATACACACTCAAAATAAGACATGCGCACACACACGTACACACACACAAAAATAAGACATGCGCGCGCACGCACGCACACACACAAGACCGGACCTCTTCGCATTTCCATAAATTCACTACACTTATTTTTTCTCTACTAATTTATTACTAATAAAAATACAATATAAATATAAACTGTAAGAGAAAATTAAGAATGAATGAACTTAAGTATAAATGACAGAAAAGATGCTATAATCTGCCAAAACAACAAGCTTATGCTGAAAAGGAATACATAATAAAAGAATCAAACAACAGGCAACTGTAATAATAGATCAGGCAGAAGACCTCCAAAGGTAGAAAATATTTGTTTAAGGAACTTCAGCAAAGTTAGAAGAAGAGTTTATTTTTCTTAATGCCAATTGACACACTGTTAATGCACAAAATATTCATTGGATAATTTGTGAAATATCAATGAAGTGAAAACAGAAGCAATATAGGTGTACCTTATTTAACTCACCTATGCTTTGGTTATCATTGTCACAATCATAGAATTCATCATCATCAGTATCATAGAAGCATGATCGATATTGATTGAATGTGATGCTACGTTCTAATTCATGATGTTCGGTGGCTAAAGCATGGAGAGCTTCCTCCAAGACACGAGATTTTTCCTTTTCCTCTTCTAACTGCAATTTAAACACCTGGAAAACAAAGACAAATCATATGATTGAAATAATTTGAGGTAGGCCTCTTGCAGAAATTAACAAGGATTTTATTTCACTCCTGTTGATAAATTACCTTAAAATCATTCAAGATTTGGGGGATTCTTCTGATGACCTGGAAATTTAAGTTCTTTCCCACACATTTTTCTATAAATGTATTTAATATTACTTTATTTTAATATGATAAATTATTTATGAGTTTATTTATTTTAAATAATAGAAAAAACTTGAATTAACCATTTTCTTTTCATTTTTAAACAATTTTATGGTCATGTGCATTCACTTGGGAAAGGAGTAGTTCTTTTAAGAAAAGGGTGAAAGTTAACATTTTTGGAAAAATCAATAGTTGCACTCTCAAGAACTTTCCGTCTATAGTAAGTTATTTTTTCTTTTAATAAGTGTGGTGTATATATATATATATATATATATATATATAAACACACTAGCTTAAAATTTACACTACATTTAAGTATTGCATTAGTTTCTATACAAACAATTATTTTTATTTCATAAGTGACTTTTGCTGGATTTCGCAATTAGTTTTGATTTTTCCCAAATTTATTTCCAAAAAAAAAAAATGTTAAAAATAATCACAGTAATGAAAATTTAGGAATTCAAAATTTCAGATGACACCCTCTATTGAAAATTAGAGATTTGTGTCACTTTAATTATTTTTATCACTAGAAGGAAAGAATCCAAGATGGCAGAATCCAAAAACAATTGTAGTAATGAAAACTTAGGAAGCCAAAATTTCAGTATACCAGGTCAGGATATGGCCCAGCATGTTTTTAATTTGCTCATGGAGTCAGCCTGATTCCAAAATGGTATGATATGTTGAGTTACGGCCTCTAGGAGTAAAGTTGATAAGAGGTGACACAGTGACATTCACATTTATTATATAGATGCAAGTATAATAGGCTGATGAAAGAAATTAAAATAAACAATAATTACAATATTTTTTGTATTAAGCCATTAGACAAAATAGAAAATGGTCTATATTTTAATAATATTATTATACTGTTTTTTAAAGTTTCTTTTATCAGCTATTATACTTACAGTCTATAAGAAGCAGAGGTGGACAACCATCATAATTATATATATATATATATATATATATATATATATATATATATATATATATATGTCTATATGTCTGAGATGAGGTATTATGTACAGTATTTACATTAGTCAGACTATTGTCCTCATCTTTGTCGCCATATTTGTCACAACGTTGCAGCCATTGTATGCTCCGGCCTTCTTCAGGCGGTTGGAATTTCGAACTGAACCCTTTATTTCGATCACTGGGGTAGACTGTTCTAGTTCCACGTGCCATGTTTGATGGATGTCAGTTATCAGTTATCTCCTGCTAATTTTTCCCTCTGAAAGTTCTCCACTGCCTTAACCGGGTATTGAACTCACACTCTTTGGGTCTGTTACTGGATCTAACCAATGCCTTTATCCACTGTGCCATGTGTCCTCATATCCTACCCAAACATTTTTATCACTTATGCCGGTTGTTTCAAAGGGTTTCTTCACATCGCTACATTGTTGCAAACTTGACTTTGATTTGACTCTTGTTTAGATGAAACCAATGAATAAGAATGTTCAGTATGAATGATACTGAAACAGATATATAGGGAGAGGGTGGGTGAGAAAATTATTTTTATTTTTCTATGGAGATTTAAAGTGAGTAATTAGTTAAAATGACAGTGAAAAATTGGTTGAATTTAAGTCATGCATCCACAAAAGTAACCAGTTGCCAAATTTATTCTGATGAACACACAAAATTTATTATTTTTAAAACCCCTTGCAGGTTACATAGTCTTGTAAGCAGCCTGCAGGATATATTTTGTGCAGACCTGCTATAGATGATCATTCATGTACCTTGGTTTCAGCAGTGAGATCTTTCTAGGAGTCTGAGAATTAAATGCAATTAATGTTATCCTTTCTCATCTGTGCAGAGCCTTCTGAAATTCTATTTAGCTTGTGAATGACTTATGCATTACTTTCCAACAAATGGTTCTAGCTTACCTTTCACTTACTTTACAAAGACTTTCTATTTCAGACAAATCATGTTTCTTCCAATTTCAAGGGATGGCTTTAATCATACTAAGGGGTATTGTTGGAAATCTTCCTTCACAATATACACTTTCCAGTATAGTTCTTTGCTTGTTATTTCAACATAATTCCTAATGAAATCGTGCACTCTCTCTTGCCTGCAATCATAGTCTGCTATGCTTTACAGTAGTCTTCAAAGAATAGCTGATTTCTCTTATTTTCCCTGCTACAAATATTGATGTGATATTATCCTGTTTTCACACATACTTACACCATACAAAAGCCTGACTAATATGAAGAGGTTGTTATAATGGCTATAAATTTTTATGCGCTAACTATGAATACTTCTGTAAGTTAAGATAGAAGTATCTTATATTTAATATACTTACAGTTTATCTAATTTTTAGCAGAAGTTATATGAATTAGTAAATGTATCTTTGGTCAATGTTATACAGGGTGCGATGGGTAAATTGTCGCCATTTTATATTCTTAATTTCAGGCATGTGCATTGTTTGTTTTTGATTTTGTCAACTGCACAGTATAGTAAGGTCAGTTAGGCACCATCTGTGAGAAAAAGAGCATCATGATGCAATTTACTCTGCCAGAAATTTGGAAATAGCATGCTGTACTGCTTGGCATTTGCAGAGGAAACTCCAATACGAACATTTCAAAGTGTTTGGGTGTCAATCTGAAGACAGTGCAGAGGGTTCAGAAAGAGTTGGAGGAGTCTAATGGTGAGTACGATGGTGCAACAGCTCAGAAACTCGAGACACGACCGAGTTATATGCAACACTCCCACTCTGTCAACCCCAAACTCTTAGAGGAAAACCAGGCATTGACACCCCAAATCTGTTAACGGAAGTTGTGGGAGGGGGATAGGTCAAAAAGGCAGAGAGAGAAAGACGTTTTCTTTTGGAATGGACGCTGTTTTCTACTTCACTTTGAGAGTTCATAAATATTATAATTTTAAACGGTCTAAGGAATTCAACCGTATGTCAGTTAAGGTTTTTTTAAAAAAAAAAAAAACAACCTTTGGTATGAAATAGTCAATTAGAAAAATATTCATAGAATTTACATTAAAACACTAAATTTTTTAAAAAAATTTACAATTATAAGTTTACCTTTAGTTTTAATTGACCATCAAGGTGACATCCCCATCGGCCTGAACGCCATTTATGAGTTCAATCTGCGACCATTGCCATATTGGTAATTTCTCCTACTCAAAATCTAGCCTTAAGTCAAAATGGAGCGACATTTGAGTGCAACACCAGGGACCATGCTCTATCATACACCGTAAACACATCCATGTAAATTTCATATACAACCGTTCTTCCACCTCTGCAGTCATCCACACAGCCATACGTGTATCGACACGCATGGGCAATCTTACATATCAGTATCACCATACATCCTTTTAAAAAATTTCTGCATACTTACATATATATAGATATGCCCTTAGAATTCCCTAAACAAGCTATTGTCATATATATACCCCTATATACATACCTACACATCCAACAGTACAAACACATATACATACAAGTATATACATACAAATACAGGCATGTATAACACTTTGTAATTACACAATACACCTTCATATCGGCCAGGTGACCCTCATGTTATAAAGGTAATAGTCTCTTGAATTTAACTTATTATCATTGAAAGTGTATGATCTCTATACTAAGTTAAACTTAAAACGGTGTTTACAGTAAACTGTTAGTTCATATCTTTGATTTAAAAGATCAGTCTTATTTTTAAATCTAATTATTTCAAATTTTTTGTTAAGGCATAGGTAACACGGCATAGGTATAGGGAGTTACATGTCCGGGCTTTTCTAATCAATTTCCATTTAACCTTAGGTGTTTTATTTTTTCTTTTAGACTCCAAAAGTATTTGGATAATGAAATCATATACTTATAGTTACTGTTATTAAAAGATTGCATATGACCCCACCAACGTTCCTTGAATGGTCTCATGGTGCTACCAATGTAAATTTTCTTTATATTTGGATTTTCTAGTGTTGATATTGTACCAAGATAAACTACAGAGCTAGTTAAACAATTATTTTTTAGTGGACAATTATTAGGATTCCTACAATTACATAATTTATTATCTGTGTCTTTATGCTTAGTATTGCTGCTTGCAACCTTGTGGGTTATCAAGTTCTCTGAGTCCATATACTTGCTGAAGACTCTGTTGTTATGTTTTTTAATTATTTTCTCTAGGTTATCTGCACAACTATAGCTTAACTTAAGAGTATTGGGGTTAAATATTTTACTAAGTGAGTTAGTTTCAGATTTGGGGAAATGTTTTTTAATGAGGTTTAGAAACATGCGCCCCAATTTAGTTTTAACCATAATATTAAAAGGGGGAGTAAACCATATGATTTTTCTAGATCTCTTTCTCTTATTATGGTTGCTATTAATAGGGCTTTTATATTGAATAGTAGTATTTTTGTATCCACTATTTTTGAGTGCAGAATTGTAAAAATTCCAATGTTTATTAAAAACATCTTTGTTTGAAGAGTTATTACTAATCCTGCATTCAATGGAGGATGGTATGTGTTTGATGATTGAGGGGGGGGTGGAATTTGGATGTACGTATATTGGATTGGAATTAATCTTTACATATGGTTGGAATGTGTTGCTGGCAAGGTCCAGGGTAATGTCTAGGAAATCTACTTGTTTAACATTAGTGGTAACTATTGTCCTGAGACCCAAATCCTTAAATACCTTATGAATCATTTTTCTAATACAGTCTACCTTAATTTTAGTGGAGTTTTTAACCACTAATAATGTATGGGTATGAATGTATGTATTTGTATATATGTGCATGAAGTTCAGGTCGAAGGTGATGTCGCCTTGATAATCAATTACAACTAGAAGTAAACTTATATTTGAGAATAACATTTGTAGTGTATTAATGTAAATTCTATAACTATTTCTCTAATCAACTATTTCATACCAGAATTTTTGGTAATAAAGGCCTTTTTTTTAAAAAAAAAAAACTCCAACTAACATATAATTAAATTTCTTGAACCGTTTAACCATTCAAACTTATATAAAAAATTGTGGTATTTATAAATTCCCAAAGTAAAAGGAAAAAACAGCGTCCATTCAAAAGAAAACTAATGACACCTTATCACAATTTCTTTATCCCTCTCTCTCTCTCTCTTTGTGTCTTTTTGACCTATCCCCCTCCCACAAATTCCATTGACAGATTTGGGTTTCAGTGCCTGTTTTTCCTCAAAATAATTTAAGGCGGAGGGAGTAGAAGTGTTGCGTCTAGCTCAATCATATCTCTTTACCCCCTTCACCCCCCCATTGATAACCTTGTTTCGTGGTCAGGTTTTTTGAATCACCATATACTTGCGTTTTGATTGGTCATTCTGACTTATGTTACAGCGTTTACCCCTAGCAAAGGACCGTTAATGAATTTGGAACTTTTTAAAACCATTTATTCTACATTCAACATCATCACTTGATAAGACACTGGGAGTGTTGAAACAAAATGGCTATTTTTGTAGTGATTTTATAACATATTTATGTTATAATATTTAAATAAATGATTATATATATATATATATATATATATATATATATATATATATATATATATGTATGTATGTATGTATGTATGTATGTATGTAAAATGGGTATTTGGGATGAAACACACACTTGAGGAAGGCCAATGAAACACAAACAAGAAAAACATAAGGATAGAAATGCAAATACTTCTTGGACAAATGAAACCGCTTTTTTCAGAATTTCAAACAATAAAAAGGCATTCAGAGAATGAATACCTTCGCTAATAAAACTGCCACTAAAAAATTACAAACCAGCTGTCAAATAAAGAATTATTTGCAATGTCATTATTATAATCATGGCAGTGCAAGTTATTGCACTACACTGCCATTTTGATGACATCATTATTGTGTATTACATCCCAAAAGCTGAAAAACTATCCTATCTTGCAATTTTAATAAAATAAAGAAAACAATTTCTGGATTTGCTCCCAAATTTAATCAATTGTTTTTTGGCCCAAAGCCTACCTTTCCACTAAATGTCATAATTCATAAGAGCTTCTGGAGATATTGTTTAGTCAGTCAGACATGTCTGAATAAATCATCTTTGCCTAACTTCATTGATGGAGGTAATTATATATTATCAATTGATGGGCCTGCTCTCAAATGGTTAGAACTGTCAGAGTTTCTAGTATGTGTTCTCCATTGCAACTAAATGGTGTAACATGATTCACATATTGAATGACAAAAAATATCAATAAATTATACTTGCTAAAAGTCCCCATTTTACAGAATAAAACAGTTTCTGTCATTAATTTTTTTTAAAAATTCATCATGTTTGTATAGAAAGAATTTATATCTGTGTTATCAAAATTCAGTCATAAATTAGAAAAACTACTAAATAATAAGCATTGTTGCAGTTTGATATTTCACATTACTATACAGTTGTTGAATGAAGCTGAAAATTTTTTTATGGAATTATCTAAATAAGTCAAAATAATCTTTTCAACTAGATTTTCTTAAAAGTCTACCAAATTATTTAAACAAGTGAAAAAATAGATTGTTTAATCAATTAACATAAACCTAAGGAAATTTTCTCTAATGTTTCTCTTGTGGTCAGCAGATGTCTTGTTGAAAATGTTGTTTATAGAAAAATTTTAAAACAGTAAGAGAACTTCTCTGATAAGTTACTGTTCTCTCTTTATAGAATGGATATTTGGCTAGTAGTATAAAGATAGGTAAATGCAGTCTTTGTGTTGGAATAGATAACTGATTGATTAAAAGCTTATACTAACAAAATTATACATATGTTCAGCAAAAGAATGATAGTAATGAATAAAAGTTAAATTTACTCGAAGTTGGCACATGGCTATTGTAGAAAAGAAACTAATTAAATGGCAGAATATAGTTAAAATGAGTATTAGTTGGTAAGTAAAAAAAAATAAACAGTAGTAACAATAATGCTAAAAAAGAAGTTCTAGAAAAGGAGAAATAAGTGACCATTTAGAATCAAGATGATTCCTATAATAAAATTTGAGTGAATACAGAAGTTTTCAGCAAGTTGAGATTTCTTGGACTCATGTCCACACACACTATTAAGTAATTTGTTAGAACAAAGACATGCAGAAAGCATACATGAGAGGCAAGGCAAAAGAACCATCAGCAAGTTTTCCTGATTCACTATCAGATATTTTCCCTATTAAAACATTTTTGCCTTTCATGCCACAGAAAGAAAATAAACTTTAATAAATAAGTTGTGTTTATTGTTCCTTGTTTATTTCTAAAAGACCTTCATGTAGCAAACCACCCAACATGTAGGAATATTTGACAGACTTGTGGCATAGTCAATTTGAGAGATAGACAAACGACAACAACCCTTTGTAGTCAACAATGAGATGTTGTATATTCAGTTCTTAGTCAATTTTTTTCTTGTTTGGAACTTACCTTTTACTAAATAATGTATAGAGCTATGATGATCCTTAAAACTGTTCAAATACTTTACAGCTTACAGACTTTTTGTATATTTTCTATTATTCCTTCCATATAATAGTAGAATTTATGATTTTTATATTTCTAGTCTATCCATCTGTTGACATATCTCTGAATAAATGTTTCTACAGAGAACATCTAGTTCATACTTTTAAATGTTTGGGTCAGTACTGTTAGGTTTTGTCTACTTTTATAAATACTAGATAATATCTTTCTTTATATGAGTGACACAAATCAAAGTTTCAAGGGATGGAGATTATATTTTTCTTTAGTGACTGGACATTTTGAACATGTATTAGATGTGCAGGTTATGAGGGCAGTGAAGAAAATAATTTTTTCTTCTTTCTCCCAAATGAACCACTTGGAACTTCTAATGATTTTGGTGCAATTAGAGTGTGAAGATGTCATCAGTTTATCAGCCTCATTGTTAAAACCATTTCTGTAAGGTCTCCCTTATTTTGATATATATAAAAAGTTGTAACCTCTGTCTTTTTGCTAAACCCCATAACTATATATATTCTGAAACTACATTACCCAGGGTACTTAGATAAGTATATTTCATTTTGATCAAAGTGTGGTCCCCAGGGAGCATACCCCACCCTGAATTTTTTTTCCTTTGATTTAAACTTTAAATTTAAACAAGGGTATGACTCCTAAGGTAGTTGGATAAGAATATTTCATTTTGATCAATGAGGGTCCTTGAGGGGCACAAAACCCCCCACGGAAATTTTTTTTTCCCTTTGATTTAAATTAAATTTAAATTTGAACAAGAGAATCACTATTGTTTTAAGATATTTGCTCTTTATCTATCTCACTTTTTATGACTGGTGTACATTCAACAATCTTCCCATTAGAAATTATTATATCAAAGTTGCAAAGTTGAACTTTTTGTTAAGAACTGTTTTTTTTAAGCTATTAAATGTTCTTTACTGATGACAATTACCTTATTGGCTTCTTTCTCACCTGTGTTTTATTTCTGAATCCATATTGATAAAAGCTCTTTTATTGATCAATGAAATGGTATTTGGTTAACAGTTAATGTTACCAAAGACAGAAATGGTTCTTTTCAATCAAAAACAGGAATTTGTGGATATTGTTTTAGTTATCAACTAAAATGGATTCTTTCTCCAACTTAAGTTTGTCAAGCTCTTTCTTTGATTTTTTTTAGACAGAATTGGGTTTGACACTGAAACTACTACAACAATACAGAACACTACATTTGCTTATCCAAACTTGCCCTTGTGTGTCAACCCTAGTTCATAGTTTCTGAAATTTTTGCCTCATTACTGTTAATTTGCCTTGCATATCTTGTTTGTTTGCTTTATATTATTTTTTGTCCTGTTCTTTTCTATTTTTTGTTTATTGCAAAGTTTGTCAATTGCTTGTTGGACAATTCTGTTATTTATATTTAATGATTAGTTTTTTTTACAAAAAAAAAAGAAGAAAAAAAAAAGAGTCTCACTCTATACATAGGTAATTTCTTTTGAAGAGATTAAAAATCATGCATTATTGGTGATTAATTGCACTATACACAGGTGAATTTTTTCTGGAGGGGTTAAAATCCATGCAAAAAAATTTAAGGGTTGCACTATACATGATGTCAGCTTATACACAAATATATATGGTACTTATTCATTTATTTTGGAATTCAAGAGAAGGAAATTAGAGAGATATAATCATAATGGTTGTTAGATTCACCTCAGATTTTTCACGCTAGAAAAAAGATAAAATTAGCAGTTAAAAAAATAGTTTCAATAAAGTTAACTAAAACTAACACTCTTAAATATGAAACTGCATACACAAATGAATTAAAAACAAAAACTTTCCTAATGTAACAATCAAAATAATAACACAAGATTCTCTTAGAAATCATTTTAAATAGATATTGAGAAATATAAACAGAATGGAACAGTTCAAATTTCATTTCCATAGCCTATATGCAAAAATTATTTATTTTGCCTAATTTCTCTTTTGGCCAAAGGATGAAATATAAAAATCAGTTCTTACCATTTCTTGATTTTTTACTAACTTTATGCAGTGAGTTAGAGAAGTGTACATTTCTTTAGATGTCCCCAAAATCTCATGAAAAGTTTGGTGGACAGACATCCAAGAAGCTGAAAGAGAAACAAAAATAGAAAGCATCACTATTTAATTAAAAATAAATGAAAAGAAAAGTTTCATCATCACTCAAAAGATGCATGAATACATTTATATTCTCTTTGAAAAGGCATCAATCCAATCCTTCTTGGCCATAATCATTATAACAATAGTACACTATCATTGACACAGCATGATGACAGAGAAAAAATGATATTATAATTGTTTCTCACAATAATCTAATGTACACAAGTTTCAGTTTTTAAAATGAGTGAATGTCTACATAAAGAATAATGGGACAATGTTGATAAATGAAATTTAATGTTTATCTGCCATGTACATTGGAACGTATTTGTTAACAATAAAACAGTAATTATAAACATTTATAATTTTCTTTCTGCTTTGCAGGTGATGACTGCCATTTAAGTTTTAAACAGAGTAATTGAAAAAGAAGTGAAACTAAAGATGAATGACAAAATAATCAAATTACTTCAATTACTAGTTCGATACTCTGCACTCTTTTTACCTTGATAATTATATAAAGTTAACTTGGAGACCAATACTTACCAGTATTACAAAAATAAAGAGTGAACTTATAGTCAAACATTCCAAGTTGAATATGCCATTGAATTGCAATGAACAGTCAGTCTCAACCTACTATTTGTATTTAACATCGTAATTGCATTTACTTTATACCAGGTTGGCCAGAATGTCCTGACTCACTTAGGAAGCAGAAAGAAAACAACACATCTTGATCTGTGTCTGGTTGAATTTCCAAGGAGTACTGCATTTTGAGCTTGTTCCACATGGTCACGCTATCAACGCTAAACTGTATTACCAGCAGCTAGACTGTGTGTACAACAAACTAAAGGAGTATCTTGCTTTGTTCAATCAAGGTTGGACTTTGTTTCAACAAGACAATGCAAGGCCACACACTGCTAGGTTGACTATAGAGAAGTTCAAACTTCCACATCCACCATTTAGTCTTGATGCTGCTCCAAGTGACTATGGCCTATTTCTCTCAATTGCACACTTCCTCTGCGACCAGGGATTCAACACTTTTGATGAAATGAAGGAAGCTTGTTTACAATTTTTTTATTCAAAGCCAGCAGATTGATATCTGGGACAGATTCAGATGCTGGCTGATCACTGGCAGAAGATCATTGAGAATGATGGACTTTATCTTGAAAAATAAATGTTGGTATTGCTCTATAAAATTTTGTTGTTTTCTTTCTGCTTCCTAAGGGTGTCAGGACTTTCTGGACAACTTAATATTTCAATAATTGATATCATTTCAACAATAATTTTATGATACATAACATAAAAGTGAATCTAAATAGTTTGTTTTCAAACTTGTAATTGCTATGCCAAATAAAGAGCATTGAAAAACAGCAAAAAGTGAAACTTATTGAAATATTCTATTTATTAAATATTTTACACTCTCTATGACAAGTAAAATCCATATCTGACAAGGCATATCAACACTTTTTATAGACATGTATAAATTGAAATTAAGGATTTTCAAGCTGTAATTGTAAAATCTAATCTTATATTATTTCTTATTTTTAAGGATTGAGAGCCAAGTGATGCCATATAAGCAAAATGGAAGAAAAAAACTGATGAATCTATAGAAACTTGGGTGTAAAATAGTTCATGTTCTCGCAATTCAAAAAAATAAATATGGAAATAGCTGAATTCATAAGACAGAAAAAAACAATTTATAAGTGGTTGTTAATAATCCAAGATAAAACTAACCTGTTTGGGTAGATGAAGTGTCCTTATTTATATCAGATAATTGAGAAGTGACAGATGTTAATAATTGACCAAGAACTTCCTGATGCGCATGAGCAGTCTGAAAGATTTGCAAAAAGAATTAGTTGAGAGATGACAGCAAAAGAAAAGGAAAGAAAAAAATCAAAAAGAAATCTGATAGAATAATTTCTCTTTCAAAACTTTTTAGCAATTTTAAAGATTTAATCCAATCATTCCTCTCAAGTCGCGTAATAAATGTTGTGTTGACAGGACATGCTTCCAGATCATTTTATACTAATGTAGGGGTTACTTAGAGTTCTATCCTTGAACCTATACTTTTTCTGATCTTCATCAATGATCTTCCTGATGTCAACAATTCCCAACTAGATTATACAGATGAAACAACCATTTACACCTGTCTTAGTAGGAAATCCAACAGACCTGTCAAAATCAACCTGGCAACTGCTCTTGAAAACAACCTCCAATCAATGGTTAACTGTGGCAAGAAATAGGTTGTAAATTTTAATGCCTCCAAAACAAAACTACTTTCATTTAATCACCACAGAGAACCATTTCTGCCTGCTATCAGCATGGTATATGCTAATCTTGGCCTCGTTTTCCACTGACATGAAGCCAAGCAGCTATATCAAATCAATTGCTACGTCTACTGCAAGGAAAATTGGTTCACAGTCATGCCAGAAAATTTTTGTCAGAATCCATCTTCTTTATAAATTTACCACTCATCTGTGCATTGAATATGATTGCTATATCTGGTCTGGTGTTCCTGCTGTACATCCAAAGAAGGGTATATAATGTTATCAGTCCTGATCAGGCAACTTGACTGTCTTTTCTACAAATATTTTAATGGCAACTGCTCTGATGCGCTTTTTCCCCTGGTGCCCTGACTACATGAATTTAAGTGTCCTACTAGATTGGCAAGTAGGTCTCACTGTTTTATTATTGAACTAGCTAGATGCAACCAACACTTCTATTCTAATAGTTTCTTTTCTTGCACTTCTCACCTGTGGAGCTCCCTTCCAATTATTTGCTTCCCAGATAACTACAATCTTCAAAAACTTAAATGCAACATCAATCACCATCTTGAACTCTGTTTCTTTTTTTGTCCTCTCCTCAATCCTTTCCATTCTCAGTCTTCTCATTCTCTTTCACTTTCATTCCCTCCAAGTTCTAGTGGCATTATCACCTTTAAAAAAAATCTTTAGAAAAATTTTTTTTAAATTTAAATATTGCATTATAACTTGAATTTTCACTATCTTCTCTTATTTGTAAATGTCAGCTGAAATCTACTGAGATTTTAGTAAATCATTAGTTGGTTATCTTTTATTAATAATGATTTTGTAGAGGGTCTAATGTCAAATCTATTCATGTTGTATTGTTCTTGCACACATGTAGAAAATAATTTTACATTATATTTACTATAGGCATAAATCTGCACAAAAACTGAATAATAAAAGAAGTAAATTTGAATTTTAACATTTATCTTTTCTGGCCAATGATTAAGTAGGATGCAATTAGCCAATCAACAAACAATTCATAAATAGATCTTTCATGATCAACCTTAATTCTATTTAAATCTAGAATTCCTGTTAAAATGAATCATAACCAAAACTTTTCTTGATTTTAAACTGATAAAATGAACATTAACAAATCTTGATAATTACCAGCAATAGTCAAAAGTATGAGAACCAAAAAGGGTATGAATTTTAGGCAGTTTCTATATAATTTTGATCTAACTTTATAGCAACTTATATGCTAACTTGAAAATAATATAACTAAAAGTTGAATAAACAAACCTTGTCAGCTGAATTTAATAAAATATGTTTGAATATAAGTGGACACTGAGATCAACACACAGCCAGCGGCAACAGTCTGTTTCATGCTTAAACACAATCTTCAGGCAATCTACATTGAACCTAAATACACTCTATCCCTGATACTGGGCATTTTAACCCAAAAATATAGCATACGTTGTTTATTTGGTCTACCAATTTATAAATACTGTAAATATTTCAAACAGTTGCATGAAGATGACTACCAATTCTAAAGTTCACTTTATACAAAATGGTGAGAACTGTCACTTAGCACCCTCTTCAAACATACTGACTAAAAGAGTTCTGTTATTACCATAGCTTATCATTTAGTTATTATTAGCATTAGTTCAGAAGAAAAAATTAAACATTTTATAAATCCATTCTTCACTGTGCTACTCATCCAAAATACATAAATATCTGATAAAGTTCAATGAAGAAGTAAACATTATTAAACACCAGTGTCCTTGTAAAAATCTGTTTAATCTATATTCCCATTAAGAAAAATCAAATGGACCTATTATTCAATAGCATTGGTCATACCAATAATTTCTGATTTTATAACTTATACATATCTCTCTTTCTATTACACAGTTAAAAAAAGAAAAATCAGTAATGTGCTGTCTATGACTCTGTAATGTAAGCTTTATGCATATTTGGTATTATTAGCATTCATTTAAGAGAAGCTTATCAGAAATGTGTAATTCTCCTCATTAACCTTATGCCACAGCATAATCATCTTAAGCAAATAATTCACCAAATTTCTTTTCATTTGTCTGCCCATCACTGCATAACTCGAGCTATGGCCACAAAATTTTCAAACATTGAAGTGTGCTTTTAGCATATTAGTTTTTGAAAACTCCAAAAACCATTTATGTTTTTAGTGATGGATTTGATTTACAATGTAAATATAATGCTAAACTGGAGCCTTACTTTGTGTCCATCAAATTAACTGTGGAATTTTAATCTTTTGGCTTCAATATATAGTGTAGACATCAGTCTTGAAATTACTTGGTTATACATGCAAATGTTTCAAGAACTTCAAAAGTAAACTGAAATAATTATTTTATCCTGTTGAATCGTTAAATGCAGCAAAAATTCCCATCATTCACAGTTAATGGTCATTAGGGCCAAGTACAGGGATAAGAGGTTTGTTGCTGCTGCTGCTGTCTATGTAGGTTAGGCAGTTATAGAAAATTGGTTTGTAAATTCACACATACTTTTGTAAACTATTGTGGCATGTTAGTGACAGAATATTATGTCAAGACAACTGGTAATTAGACAGAGTGCAGGGTGCAGAGAATTCATGCCTTCCTCAGGGCATTAGTGTGAAGTGAGGCAAAATTTAAATTTAGCTGATTTTGTTTTCTGTGCCAGCAACTTTTACACCATGCTGCACCTTTACAGATAATAAAGTAAAGAAAATCCTTGCTTTCAATTTGCCAGAATATCTGTAAATAAAACCAGATGACATAGATGACCAATAATAAAAAAGCAGTTTTGAAGCCATATTAATATCACCAAAATGGCCTTCTTATTTAAGAGGAGTCATTTTAAATGTGTTAACATTTTATAAAAGAGACCAAAACAAAATCAGATGCAATAGCTTGTGAGTTTCAAATAAAATTAATTTAACATGTCTAAATTTTGTAAATCACTATAATTGGACACCAAAAAAGTACAATTTTTATAAAAGAATTAAAATATTCTAATAATTCATTAAATATGCCATCCTCGTTAATAAAATACAGTTCAATTTGGTTAGTCTAATATGAACATTTAATTAACTGTAAACTAAGAATTTAATAATTTCCCAATAAATAAATTATTGACTTCAGCCAACCAATACTGAAAACATTTTCACTAATACTAAATTCTTCTAATAAAAAATTAAATAAATATGCACATGTGCTCAGTCAGAAACATTTGCAAAGCTCAAATTCAAGAGTGAGAAATGATGGAACTGATGCAACTTATAAACAATCAATCCATTCATTCATAAACCTCCAAATATGGGTGACAATTAGGTACTATAGTTTTTGTCAAATAAAACAGTCAATAGTAGATACTTTGGATCCAAGAATTAGTAACTGAATTTTCAAAATTGACATTTTCACTGTATAATATGCTCAACTTAGGAAGGAGATCAAATTGAATAATATTTAAATAACTTTTATTATTGAGTTACAAATTCATTGCTATATATATATATATATATATATATATATATGAAGGGGTACTGAAAAGTTCCTAACCTAGCCAAGGAGTTCTTCCAAAAGAAAAAAAAAATCTGATGTTTGGTCATTTGATTAGAATTTGGGAAGAGTTAGGCTAAGAACTTTTCAGCACCACTTGTAAATAAATAAATTCTAAGAATCCACACATCATGTTCACATGACACACCAAATTTTTAAATTCAAAAATAAAATCACATTTATATGACATCACAAACATTTAAAACATGAAATTCAAAATCATCCCAAAGATGCAAACTATTGCCTAACAGACTGAATTTCAATTCTTTCATTCTTCATAATGACTAAACCAAGTCAAAAGTTCAGAACCTCAACAAGTGCTGAAATGAAATACGAACAGTGTATATACACCTTTAATACCAAGATATGGAAATTATTTTATCAACAAGAAAAATTTATAAAAACTGTACAGCAGATATAACTTGTCTGTTCTTGCCAGCCAAACTTGTTTAAATGAATATAGAAATTTACTATATTTATGGGGGGAAGAGTGCTAAATATTCACACACACACACACACACACACATTGAAAAGTTCTTGGCCCGACCCACTTTCAAAATCTGAGTTTTTATTTTGTCAGTGTAGCTGTAAATAATCTTCTACATTGTTAATCTACAGTAGATTTGCACTTATTGTTTTAATTTGTTTACAATCATTGATACAAACATGTCAACAGAAAGTGTAGAACTTTCAAGCATTGATCTCCAGACCATTATAAATAAATTTTCTGTTTCTGCAGAAGAAAAATCCAAAGGAAATCCAAACAAAGATTGGATAAAAAGTGCATATCGAACTCAACAATGAATAACTGATGTGTCAATTTCCTACATGTAAATTTTGAGACCCAAGATGATGCATTGTCTGGGAAGTTTTCAATGGTGTCAACTCCTAAAATTATTGATCATGTTCATGACCTAATTTTGGACAATGAATTTCAACTAAAAGAATTGCTGATAGACTAGAGATATCCAGGGAATGTATATGATTTATAATTCATGAGCATTTGTGTAGGCATTTGTGCTCTCAGCCAAATGGCTGCCAAAATGCTTGAATGCCAACTAGAAATAAAACTCTAAGTTGATTTCACACTATTTTCAGCAATTTATTGATGATATTTTGAAATGATTTGTCATTTTTGTTTGAAATAAAAACTAAACAAGATATCCCTAGACATGAGCAGTGGAATGAGAACAGTCTACCCCCCCCCCATAGATTAAATAAAGGGTTCAGTTCAGAATGTAGGTTAGCTAGATTAAAATAAATACACCTGATGAAGGCCAGAGTGCACAACAGTCAAAACATTGTGATAACAACAACAAAGATGAAGACAATAGATTGAATGTAAATAATGACTTGTCATTGTTTCTGAAAAATGGTTAAACCAAGAGAGTAAAAGAATTATTCATGTAATGGTAGGACTCCACAGCTAAAAAAATTAAAAACCCAAAAGTCAGGAAAGGTTATGGCTCTGGTTTTTTGTGAGGATAAGAAAAGTATTTTGATGGCTGACTATCTTCAGAAGAGCCAAACAACAATTAATGCAGAAGTTCATAATAGGTAAACAATAAATATATTACCTATGAAATATCATTTGGGGTTTTAGCTCAGAAAGGTAGAGATATCCTAATAATTAAAATTATTTGATCAAGTCTTTAGAACTTTTACAATGAAATAGTTTGAATAGGTTCACAATTAAATAGCTCATATAAATATGAAATTTCAGTACATAATCTTAAAAAGATACAAAAGCTCTCCATTTTGTGCCTTTCTTCTTTGTATTTTCTGTTCTATTTTCTCTGTTATGTTGATCATGTATTCCAATGAAAATTGCAACTGGTATTTGTATAATTTTTAAATTTGGTTAATTTTCAACAATGCTGAAAAATCCATGCCTAAAAATGACATCAGAATAACATTAGTATGAGGATTTAAGCTGCAAATAGATTACACAAACAAATAAAAATTCTCCTGAAATTAACATATTGACCACAAAAGATTTAATAATTCAAAATCGATAATGTTACTAAAAACAACAATGACTTTGATAGTTTTTATGAAATTTTTAAATTGCAAAAAAAAATCTTCCATTCAAATTAGTCACAGAAATCCTGCTAACTGAAAATAGACATAAACTACATAAAGTTCTAAAGCAAAACAGTTGATTATGATCTATTCTATAATATAAAACAATCTGACTTTATTGGTCATATAGTCTGATCTCTCCATCTTAACAGTGAAGTATTGCATTGTTAACAGAAGGCATTACTTAATGCCAATAAGCTAACAAGCCTCATGTTACCATAACAACCAAATATCAGAAATAGGAATGATCAGATCACTAAAATACTGCTATTTATTTATTTCACTTTCTTCAAATATTTCTATTTTTAATGATTTATAAAACAGAATTTTTTCTTACATGCAACAATTTTTATTTTTAATAATTTAAAAAGCAATCATCTGATTCACACTCCTCTTTTGAACAAGAGTATTCTTTGTTTCATGTTTAGGATTAGATTTCTAGTTCCTTTTAAAGTCTTTCATTCTCTTTCACTCCCAGTAACTCCTTGCATATTAGTAGCATTATTTCCTTGCTTGGGGTGAATTGATTAAAAAAAAAAAACAATAGAATTCTATAGATAAAAACTTATATTGGTCATGCAGAAATTATAAGCAACACAATTACAAAATGACTTAAATTTGGCTATCATCAGTTTTTGATCGTACAGGTAAACTTATAATTCAGTCTGTGGAATTTAACAATACAATTTAAATCAATAAAGAACTTGAAAGATTGATACTTTGTATTGATTTGATTTTCTGTCATATTTCCACCCCTTTTTCATGCTATTTCCTTATTTTATAGTTATAAATGTAATTAATTTTTAATTTCCTTTAAGAAATCTGCTTTCTTATGAAACTGTAAGATTTTGCAAGAATTTGGAAATAAATGAGATGAAAAGTGAGATAGGACCCCCACTTGTGATATATAGTTTCTTATTCAGCACTAAAAAAATCTATTACTGTATTAAAATATCTGCATTGTACTTTTGGTTTGATAAACAAAAGAAAATTTATGAAAACATTTACCATCAGTGAGTCTTGAATATTTCCCATATTATCTTCTTTTTCTTCATCGATCACATTCCCTTGATTCATGTAATGGTTTGTGTAATCAATATGTTCTTTAAGGGCATCTAACCATTTCTGAAAAATAAAAATAATATAAATTATAAATATGCTCCATATTATAGAAGAGAGTGTTGAAAAGTCGTCATTGTGACCCACAGTCCCCCTCACCTTTTCCTCTAGATTTATATTCCCCATTAATTTTGCCTTCAATTCTCCATAACAGGTGGGTGGAAATAATCAATTTTATACACTCCTGTCCTCCACTATTCAACTCATTATGGAAAAGATCAAAGGAAAGTGTTTTTATTTCGGGAGTCAGTTTCAGTCATTAAATAAGAATTTGGGCTTCACATCCTATAACCCATTTCTGTACTCTATAGCATCTCTTTAAAAATGAATTCATTTTTTTTTAATTTTAGAATTGTTTGATGCAATCACAAAATATCTATGGAAAAGTTTATCAAAATTTACTTTAGGTGATTAAGAAAAGTATTTAAAGAAAAAATATGGAGAAAATATTCAAATATATTTTATAGCATATAGTCTGGAAGATCTTAATGAGTAATAGATTAAATTAATATTTGAAGTTTATTTGCATCAATAGTTTTCATAAACTGTGAATAATCATAATTTCCAGAGATAAAATATCTTGACATTTTTTTTAAAGTTAATCAAATAAATATCTCAAAAAGTCAATTCTGTTTAGCTTTATATAAACAATATTTTACTATTGGCAATAAGCCAAAGTTAAAAGTATAAAAAAATACTTAATATTCATATTAAAAGTCAAATATTCTTACTGACAACCAATCCTGTATGAAAATATATTAAAAATATTAAATATTAATCCAATCCAATATATTAAGTTCATGCAAATTTATAACATGCAACAAGAAAAGTGACAGGCTTCTGTTTAAAGTAAAATTACATAAATATTTTATATGTATATGTGTGTGTGTGTGTGTGTGTGTGTGTGCATAACCTATAGGCTATTTCTAGCAGATTTTCTTTCTGTTATTTCTAGATTTTCTTTATTATTTTCTGGCAGATTTCCTTTCTATTATTTTCTGTCCTATTTAAATGATTCCATCCTCTTCACAAAACTTGCAAAGATTGTTGATAAGTTCTAACAGGATGAAAACAATCTTATTGGTTATAAATGGATGGAATTTAATGGAATCCTTGTTAGTTTATAGTCGTGAGGTTTGGTTAACAGGTGTAAAGACAATGGATGAAGATTTAAAGTTGTGCATTGTGGCTTCTAAAAAAAAGAGTAAGGCTGATAAAAGAATTTCAAATGCCAATGTCCACTCAGCCTTATATAGAAATATAAGTTCAAGACAATATCTTAAAGGTTGTACTTAAAAACCAATAGTATTCATTTAGTTGGTAAGAAAGGTGATGTATGAAGCCAACAACAATCCCAGGATCATAACCAAAAGCCATCTTGGAGAATTTCAACAAATCTAGAACATATATGGCAGACAAAGAATGGCTATTTCTCCAACCAAACCAACTAGTTCTCCATACCGAAAACTTGTATAGCCTTTGCAAAAGATCACCTGTACAAAGATTAAAGTTTTTGATCATCAATTCTGTGATCAGAATAGAGATTTTTGGATACAGGGATGTTTAGAGAGATGAAAAAGGTATTCAACCCAGAGATGTCTGTACTCACAATTAATCATAGTGAAGGGAAACAATATTCCAGGCATGCTTTTCAGCTAATGAGCATAGTAACCTTGTAAATGTAGATGGTACCATGAAAAAGTAGCAACATCAAAATCATGGAGGAAAGCGTCAAGAAATTTGAAGAAAAACTTGATCTTCCAGCAGGATGATGTTCTAAATACAGCCAAGATGATCAAGAATGGATTCATTTATAATAATATTAACATTTGAGCCATCTTGTTCAGTTTCAGACTTAACCATATCAAGAAACACTAGAGTAGCTCAAGACCAACATGATACTAAGTATCAAGGACTGATTAATATAAAAGAGGAATGCATGAAAAGCCCAGCAAAGAGATGCCAAAAGCTTATAAATAATTATAAGAATCACTTCAGGGCTGTAATATCAAATAAAGATGTTGACATTGATTTATAAGAAGAGGTAAGATTAATTTTAAACATGGTATTTTTTTCATAACCTATTAATAATAACTGGAATCAAATTTTTCTTGAATGCATCCTACATTACTTCTTCCAGTCATTTATTATCTTGTATTATTTTAAACTTTGCAAGATAATGAATAATATTGAGTATAAGAATATATATATATATATATATATGAAGAGATTCTTGTGGGCATTTGGTCAAGCTAAGAAAAAAAATTTCAGCATCCTTCATAACTCCAACTTCCTCTATAGACATGAACTTCATTCCACATTGGGGACAACCACTTTCATCATCTACCAAAATAGTCTATTCCCCACTTGAGGTAAAAAGATTTTTTTGATTATATATATTATAAATTAATTGATTTAAAATATATTTTTTTTCGCTACACAGTAATAACCATGTTTCAAAAATGGAAGCTAAAAGCTTCAAATTTAATTTTGTTATTAAATTAAAGACATTAGTTCCATTTCCTCGTCAAGCAAATTTTGGAGTAACTTAATTTTTTTTTAAATTTACAGTTTTAAAGGCACAACAAACATTCATAATTGAGTGTTTCCAAGGATACAGAGGAATCCACTCATCTAGACAAGGGGTGCTAGCTTGTTCAATTTCAATTTTTCGCTGTATCAGTAATATGTAAATAGTTACATTCGAAAGCGGGGTTATGTTTAGGGATGAGTAGGGAAGTATTTTTCAACAAATTCTGACATCCGCTAAATGCATGTCGTCTGGGTTTTTTATAAAAAATTTATTGTTAACGGCAAAATTCTTACGGCATTTTTTCTATTTGTATACATAAGGATTTTTTGGGGCTGTTTAGGCTAGAATACGTTTAATTTAACTACAATTCTAAAAAGTTTTCTTTTTAATAGACTATATTTCTTTTTAAACCCAAGTAAATGTATTAGAATTACTTACAGTATGTAAAATTATTTTTTCATATCCAGTATAAGTATGTATATTACCAGGTTACATTTTTTTTTCTTTTTTTTTAAGTAAAATTTATGATAATGACGGCAGAGATAGCTAAATTATTTCACTGATTCAGTAAACTTTTATTTTTTATAAACTTAGTGATATATATTTTTCTCATGTATGTACAAAGGACATGGGTCATTTAATGTCCTACATATTCTAACTTATCATATTAATTTCATTTAACTTTAGGTGTTTTATTGGATTCTTTTAAGTGTTTGAAGTACTTTGAGAGAGGTGTTAAGGTTAGAATCCATTTTATTTAACTATAATTTTAAAGCCAATTTTAAAATATTTTTACTTTTAAATTTAATCGACTATATTTTTTTTTATAAAACAAGTAAATGTAATAGAATTACTTACAGTATTTCAAATTATTTATTAACCTCAAATATAAGTATGTATATTACCAGGTCTTTTTTTTTTTTTAAATTTAATTTTTAAATGTTGTTTAAAGAAAATTTTTGACAATGACGGCACAAAATAGCTATTTCATTTCTCTGATTCAATAAATTTTTATTTTTTATAAACTTAGTAATATATAGTTTCTCATGTATGCACAAAGGACTTGGGTCATTTAATGACCTACATATTCTAGCTTTTCTTGTACCTTTGAAGCTGTAAATTTAAAAAAAATAAGTTACTCCAAAATTCGCTTGATGAGGAAATGGAACTAATGTCTTTAATTTAATAACAAAATTAAATTCGAAGCTTTTAGCTTCCGTTTTTGAAACATGGTTATTACTGTGTAGCGAAAAAAAACATTTTAAATCAGTTAATTTATAATATTAATGCTCTGTAAATTTACATTGAGCACTATTGTGTAAAAATAAAAATATCTATAAGAACACTGGATTATATATCTTACTGTTCTTTATATATATATATATATATATATATATATATATATATATGGAAAATATGATATATCAATTTCTATATATCAGAGCAATGTTAGGCAATTGAATGACAAAATGGAAAAATTCTAAGTAACATGTTTTGTCCTCTAGAAGGAGTGTTAGTTATAAAAGGGGAAATGCTGAATTTTTAAAGTTTTAAATTTTTATCAGACATCCATAAAAGTAAGCATAACACAACACTGTGAATTGTTTCTGAATTAATTGATAAATTAATTAATTGGCGATAATATTAAGAAGCTGATCAATTAATTCAATTACTAATGGAAAAATAGATTGTTTCGTTGATATGGTAATCAAATTTTTATTGACAATTTCACTTTAGAGTACCAACTGCCCTGCAAGCATAACTGGCCAGGGTGACAATTATTTTAGTAATAAAAAGGAATAAGTACTTTATAAAGTCATCTGCACACTACTAGTTAAGTAAGAGAAGATATTTTAAAAGCTAAAGGTCATAAAGTTAAAAAATTCACTGTCTGAGGATAATTTTGAATCATACATTAAAGAGGTTAAAGGTTGGACATCTGTAAGTCAAATGAGTCTGTATTGCTGCAATGTCACTTGTACAAATCAAAATACCACTGGTACAATTCACCGTCCTTGCTTTCTGAACACGTCACTACATAAAGCTGTCGCTTCCTCCCGTTTTCATTACTCCAGCCCTCTTTTATCAAGCCAATACTGCGGTTGGCCAACCAATCAGCGTTCTTCGCTTCTATTCTCAGTTACACAGGCAAATTGCCTCCTCTAGTTTGACCAATCAGCACACGACTTGCTATCGGTGGAAGCACGCCAAACTGTACAAAAACCCTCATTACTGCACGTACTACTAAAATGGCTGGACAGGAGAATAATGCCATTTTCACGGAGCAAACTTGCTAATGTCACGTGCCTCACGTTGAGGTAAGACCCTTATTTTCTTATACACCAGATACAAGCCACTCTGGCTCGCTTGCTTCTACGGGGGTGTTACCACAACATCAATAACTGAAAGACTGTTTGGGTCAGTGTTTCTTACATCAAAAATGTGTTGGAAATGATTCAAAAGATCTGGGATCCATACAATGTAAGAAATTCAAAAGCAGCTACACCCTCTAGAAATATTTCACCAGAACGAAGCTGCTACAGGATGAGAACATGACCAAGAACTGTGTATATATTATTCTATGCAGTTATGATAGAGAAAGTAAACATGAGACCAAGAGAATACCAAAAAGCTATATTTATTAATAGCCTTTGAAATCAGGCATACTAAGCATGTGAAGAAAGAGATGAAGGGGAAATCACCAATCAGTGGATTGAAGTTAGAATGATAGAGAACAATATTCAAAAATAAGATAATTGAAAGAATCAATATACATGCTATGTTCTAATCACCCCCTCAGCAATCCAAACATAAAACACCATTTGAAATAAAAAAAGGAAAAGATAGTTTAAGCCCCAACCATAATTCATCTTTGATAATAAAATCATATTCATTAACAGAGAATATGTCATCCTTTTGATATTGTTTCATACTTTTCCAGCAATGGTAATCTGTCAAGAATAACAGCAATGAAAAAAATCTTAACACATTTTTTACATATACATATATACACATATATGAATAAATAGATAGATTCACACACACACACACACACACACACACACAGTGGAACACCAATTATTTAAATTTTGAATTATCTAAACTAAATTTTTAATCATCCTATAAATATTTAACAACTTTGTTCTGGTTACAAATCTGTTACAAGTGATGGATTTTATGAATTTATTGCTGTTCCATGTCTGTAAAGATAAAAATGGTTAGCTGCCTTGATGATAAATACAAGCAAAATAATTTTGACACATAAATAAAAAAAATTAAACTGAAAGATTTTAAAATATAGCTAAATTTTTTGTGGAGTTTTCATTCAATTTACAAGTTTGTTCTGAGTTTAGATTTGTTTCAAGTGATAGAGCTTATTGTCATTCCCATGTCGCTGAAGAGAAACTGAGCAACATTGACAACAGAACAGAAAAGTAAGATTTTATATTGTCTAGATTATGGTGAAAATGCGGCAAAGTTTGCACAAGAGCACAACAATATTTAACATCAGGAAAGCAAGGCCAATAATGGAGAAATTTATCAACCGTGACATTTCACAAGCATTAAATCCACGAAACCAATGGAAGATAGACAATTCAAACAAGCCATAGTTTTTGTGATTTTTACAACAGCATGAAAATAAGATTCCCATTTCTGCTCAAATGTTGCAAGTGACAGCTCAGTTTCTATGAACAAATCCATGTCAGTGAAACAAAAGTGTAAAACTCAAGTTAACCACAGGCTGGTTAAAGGGTTTCAAAGATCATCATCAAATTAGGCAAATATGTCTTCTTTGACAGAAGTTCAGGATTATGAAAGAATTCACAATTAACAATTCATGATGAACTTGACCAACATTTCAATGCTGATGAAAAGGGATTGTCTTTTTGTGCATTAACAAACAAATCATGCATCCATTGAAGAAAAGAGGGCATCAGAACAAAATGCAGAAAGAGTACATTGATTTTTTACCTTCCCAAATGAAGTAATAAGATACAAAACACCATTCAATCACACTCACAATTCTTGATATTGATTAAGGATGAACCAATTAATGTGACAAGATGTTACTTCCCTACACAAAGGAGAACACCTGCTGTCAATCTGTCACTCTTACTTTCCTCTTGACTTCTGCCAAATGCCAATTTACAAGTTTATAGCACTTAGAGCAAAACCAGTTATCAAATACAGTCATAGAGGTGGGTATGCTAACTCCACAACAACTACACACAAATTTAACTATCATTTTACTTACAGGTATTTACTGCAGCATTCACACGGAATCAGTTGAGTCAACTTACTCCATCAAATGAATTTACCACATTCCAAACAAAAGCTAACCAAGCTCGGTGATCAGATGCAATTGAGTCAGTAAGAGCTAACCAATCACAGTTCCAAGAACAGCTTGATGTCCTCTTTAACAGTCTTATGCCACGTTTTTAGTTGTTCCCCCCTACACCAATTCTGACAACATTTTTATCATTTGGAACAAGAGCCAAAATGAAGTTTCCACTTTTTTATTTTTTTATTTCTTCTCTTTTGTATCCGATTGTGCCCAACAACTACCCAGATTTCACAGCTGAATTGTATGCTGGAACACAGTCACCATAGTGGCAGCAATGTAGGTATGCAGTAAACCTATAAACAGCAGGTACATATTTCCAATTAAGCCAAGTCAACATTCAAATAGTTGCAATTATCAAGTTTTAGGCAAACTGGGTGCAGTGAGTGGTCTTGCTGACCCTAGTCAAGACATCATCTAGCCTAAGATTACCTTAAAGACAAAAACTCTTTCTCACACATAAGCACATACTTTCCATCAAAAATCAAATCCAAATAAAAGTAATTTAAAACTTTACACTACTCTTTTACTGCTTTTAATTCCCACGAAAATACCAATGATCTGCATGAAAAAGAAATCTCTCACTACCCAATCACTACAACTAATATGTGTCTCTAAATAAATGAATAAATACATGAAATACTCATATTTTGTTCTCTTTTTCACTAACCAGAAATTTACAAGGAATAGTTTTGAGACCATGTTCCTATTTCCAACCACAGCACCATAATAATGTCTGTGGAAAATGAATGCAAGTTCTATATGATCACCAAAGTTAAGCCACATTGAGCCTAGTCAGTACCAAGATGAGGTAAAACCAGTTGTAAGTTTGGATGTGCAGGTGGTATAATGAATAATGGCTTAGAATTGTTAATCAGAGAGGCATGTTCCAATTCCAGTTGTGTTTGTTATAATCCCTTACATGCAAATGTCCTTGGGAAAGGTATGAATCCATCCCTTCTCCTCCCAGCTATGGATTAATTAGTAAAACTTGTATCACTAAGTCACAAAAAATTCTTACGATCTAATATTTCATGGCTTTAAATAACCTGCAAAAAGTTGATAAGCTGTAGAAAAATCAATCAATTAATCAATAACATACTCCAACCCCCTCTAGCTGTTAACCTAAGACCTGGGCTAGATATAACTATATCCTTAATATGGTGATAATAATTCTGTTGTACTAAAAAATGTTTTTATATAAATTCTCACATGTTATTATCAACCAGCATTTTTTTATGCATCATTTTCAGCCACGTCTTTCCAGGAAGATGCTACACTTTATTCAAGGAAGAAAAATAGCAAAACAAAAAATAAATCAAGGAAATCTGTGTGTCCAGAATAGCAATTCAATCTTCCCAGAATTGATTTAGAAATTCTGCAAAATGCACACACTCATTGCTAATCTGTTTTGATGCCATAATTATTAAAGTTTTGATTCCTAACTTGCTTCTTCCTATTTCCTTCTTTGAAGACAGATGCAGAATAAATGTTTTATATCATTTTTAAAAAGAAAAAGTGAAATTAGAATCATAAAAATAAAAAATAAGGCAAATAAAAATAAAAATAATAAAAATAATAATACCTGTTTCAACACAATGTCTCCTTTCAAAGGGTCAATACATAAAGTGTGACTTGTGCCATCCGAGAAGCTGATCTTGAACTGCATTGGTGCATGTTCCAATGACTAAAATAAAAATATAACTACAATTAAATATTATTCCACAGAGATATATCTATCAAAATGTTTAATCAAAAAATTGCAAATACAACATACTGAAAAATATTTTCCATGGTTTGTGACCTTGCAAACATTGAATATAAAAGCAATAACAACTAATTGTAAAACACTTGAGAAAGTTGAAGGTAAAACATTCTCTACCTATAAAATATACAGGGTGCAGCAGAAATATCTCCTACATTATAGTAAGTGGTTCCCAAACCTTTTTTTCTCTGGGCTGCATTTTTGGAATGAAAATTTGCTTGCATCTCACCAAATTTTATGTGATAAAAAGTAGATTTAAAAATCAAAAACAGAGAGCGAGTTAAAGGGAGATAACCACAGATTCGAAATCAGAACATTATCATTGATAACTCTCTCCTCCAATTTGCGGACACTAGTTACTATATTCTTAATACTTAATATGATGCATAAATATCACTATAATAAAATAATTATTTATAACTATTTATGCTGGGACTCATGCATGCAATTACAAGTAATTTATAATGATATTTTAAAATCATTTATTTTTGTCATATAAATTTTTTGAAATTTTTATGATTGTATTTAATCAAAAGTAAACGTCATTTATAATGATACAATTCATTTATGGAAAAACACTCACTTGTTAGAGTGAATGAGAAAGACAAAAAATTTATAAAGAATGTAAGCAAAAAAAATGGATTTGTTCAGCAATAAAATTAAGTGTTTCAATGCTTACTGTAACAGTTGCATGATCAAGATACTTGACACCTTTTCGTCTGGCTCCAGTGCTGGCATCACCTCTGGATAAAAAAAAAAATAAATAAATAAAATTATTGGTTTTAAAAATATATCTGATTCTAATTTAGATATTTTGTAACAAACTATGCACAATTACATTTTTAACTTTCAATTTTAATTTAGAAACATGACATTGTATTTTATTAAAAGTGATTCTTTCAAAGGATGTATATCTAAGTTTTATAGATTATGCGTGTTTGATAAGGTGTGGTACAAAGAACTGTTTGAACTGCTAGGTTAGCTTGATTTAATTGGGAAACATGTTAGAATAATCCAGAACTTATACTCGGAGCAAACCATCTGTATATGGATAAAAAGAATAAATTCAGTAAATACAAAAAATTAGAAAAGCATAAATCAAGGATGTGTCTTCTCACCAGATTTATTCAACCTTTACAGTAAAGCAATCCTGAGAGAATTAAAAGTCCTACCAAAATTCATTATTGGCAACCACAATCTTAACATAAGATGTACAGATGAGCCATTGCTGATGGCAGACACAGAAAGGAAAATATACAAACTCCTACAGAAGGTAGTAAAGAGACAAGAGGAGAAAGGACTAAACATCAATTGTAAGACAGCAAAAGAAACAGCTCAAGATGCAGACTACAAATTGGAAAAACCAAAATCAAACAAGTACAAAAATTTAAATATCCAGAAGCCCTTTAAAAGAGGACAGAAAATGTGACATCAAATTCCAAAGGCACATTGAAATAGTGAAAGATGCCTTTCAAAAGTTAAGCAAAGTATTAAGAAATAGTAAAATAGTGCTGAACTGTTCATATAGGAATATGGCAATTAATTCCAGACAATATCCTCACAGATAAAAACCAGCAACAGGTATGTGGTTCTACAAAAGTATCCTGAGAATACTATGCACTGAACATATGAGTAATGACAAAGTTTTTAAGCAAAAATGGCAACCAATAGGATGCTTATACTTGTAATCAGAAAGAGAAAGTAGAAATTTAGTGAAGAAAGAGGGTTTGGGGTATTCAACACTCACAGAACAAATTGAAAACAAGAGGGACAGAGAAATGTAGCAAATAACCTAGCTAACAGGCTTGTGCAAATGCATGATGGAACATGGAGTAATAGGCATAGTGAAAAAACAAACCTTACTAAGAGACAGGAAGTTGTGGAGAGTCATGATTGCTCAGGTCCTGAATGGACACATCACAGAAGAAATGCATTTAAATCTTCATGCCAATTTAATAAAAAATTATCTGATTTCTAATTATATACTATAAACAATGGTCAAGTAACAAAAGTATTTTTTGGATGACTTAACAGGACAAGTGAATTTTTATAACATCAACAAAATTGCAAGATATTTCCCAGGTTGAATTTACTGAAAGAGATCACAATTTTAATTAAGACTTTAAGAAAATTAGACATATTTAATCAAGTAATTAAATAAAAAATACAAAATAATTAGTTTTCTGGCCCTTTTCTATAAAGAAAAAAAAATGAAAAGATTGAAAAAAAAAAAAAATTTACTATGTGCATCTAAAATTTTGGGCTACTTCTGGTCCACTCATTAAAATAGGGAAAAAAATTTTTCAGGAAATACTTTTTGTACAATGGCAAAGTTATTGGCCTTGGCTGTTTTGCATATGAAAACAGACGTTTTATCATGTGGGATTACAAAAAGATTTCTCTTAAATAATGAACAAACGGATATATATATATATTTTTAAGTAAAGAACAAAATTTTACATAAATTAATAAAATCACGTATCTGTTTATTCCTAACATAAATAATTAACATCAAATGTTCGTGCATGTGCTTCCATAAAAATTCCACATAAAAAAAGTTTTTACAAAAATGTTTAAAAAAAGTTAAAATGTTCAGAAAATTTAAAAAATATGCAGATATGAATGACATCAGCACCTTTTCAAATTTGACATTTGTAAATAACAGCTAAGTGACTTAGTCGAAGGCCAATAACTCTGTAAAAGTCAGTGGACCAATTTGACACTGTATTGATACTATAAACAAGACCCCACCTTCTAAATTGATAACAAACCTATATTTTTTTATTCTGACGAGTTTCACAGCCTAAGGAAGGTCTAAAGAATAAAAAAAATAAAATAAAAATTATTTCCCCACAAAATTTCAGGACGTTGGCGATCATGGCTCTCCACAATCTCCTGTTCTCTTTAACTCTTAATAAATTTTGATTTTTTGGTTATATCTCCTAAACTTTGTTCCACCATCCATTTACTCAAGCTCACTAGGTAGATTATGTATGATTTTCCTCTGTCTCTCTTGTTTTCAGTCTGTCTTGTGAATATCAAATTTCTCAACCCCACTTTCCTCATTATGTACCCTAGAATTTTCAACTGTCTCTTCCTGATGTTAAATATAAGTGTCCTTTTTGTTTCCATTTTCTCTAAAACTTTGTTGTTGTTCACATGTTCAGTCCATGATATCCTCAGCATCCTTCTGTAGAACCACATTTCTGTTGCTTCAAGTCTCTTTGTCTGTGAGGAGATTGTCCAGCATTCACTGCCATAGAGGAGGACTGATATTACATAACAGTTCAGGACTCTTTTCTTTGTTTCTAACGATTTTTTCTATTTCTTAATACTTTGCTTAGCTTTCGTTATCCTAATGTGCCTTCTGATTTCAGTGTCACACTTTCCAACCTGTATTAAAATAATTTGTAAATGTATGTGTTGGGCTGTTCCTTTTTCTAACAACCATGCATTCTGTCTTCTTGCAATTGATGTTTAGTCTTTCTTCTCACTATCTTTTGTAGGAGTTCTTGAAAATTATTATAGTTTAAGTACCTTCTTTAATCTTGGAACAAGCATTCAGAGAATATGAATATATAATAAGTGAAAATTATCAACATAGATTCATTGGGATTCATTTCATGATTTTCTTTGCAACACCTCTTGGTTGGAGTGAAACTTTTAGTGCTCCTATTGAAAATTATGACCCCCCTCCCCCCAGTTTCTTTTTGGGTGAAAGCCGGCATTGATGCTTTCATGCCATTTCAAAAATACCAGGTAAAACCACAATCTCCTCCTTGCTTCACTCCTGCCTGTTCAGCAGCTATAACCCGCAAGAATCACTTCTTCTAGCTATGTGGTAGTTTGGATCATAACAGTCACTTAATTGTATTCACTTGTAATAATTGTAAGCATGTCCTCAATGGGGTTAAGTTACTACTCATTAATAGAAGCTCCTGTAGCTCCTGTCTAAGAACTCTGGTGAACCTTTTGATCCATCAAATTATCATCCTATTTTCTTCTACCACTTTTTGGCAAATTAACAGAAGTTCTAATCAACTCTGAATTAGTTAAGCATCTCACTTCACACAACCTTCTTTCAGACAAACAATATGGATTCTGCTTCACTAAGTCAACTGATGATGTGTTAACTGTTATTACTGAAAGAGTCCGTCAAGCTTGTAATAAAAACAGTGAAACTCGAGCTGTGGCTTTAGATATCTCAAAGGCAACTGACAGGATTTGGTATGCTGGTCTTCTTCACAATTTTAATTTGATCCAATCTTTAACAAATCATGTAATGAAAGTTGTGTTGAAGAACCACTCTTCTAAATCCTTTTACATTCATGCAGCCCCCCGACCCCGGGCTCTAGCCTTGGACCTACTTATTTTCATCAACAACTTTTCTAATGCCATCAGTTCCCAACTTGGTATTTATGCTGAAGGCAACTATTTACTCCTGTCTTAACAATAAGAACTGACAGCACCAATCAGTTATTAACTGAAACAAGAAATGTATTTTTTAATTTTAAATGCCTTCAAAACAAACTTGTCTTTTAGTCATCTTTTGAGTTTTTTCATCAGAGAACCATTTTTGCCTTCCATTGGCATTGCTGATGCTAACCTCCAGGAGAGCAATTCATTGTGCCTTTTTGGTCTCACGTTTTCCACTGACATAAGTGAAACGATTATATTGAATCAATTTCTAGGTCTTTTATTGGAAAAGTTGGTTCACTGTGTTGTGTCAAACAATTGTTCTCATGAGAATCCATCTTGCATGGATATAATTCTACCATTCCTCTATGCATTGAATATTGCTGCCACATTTGGTCTAGTGTTCCTGCTATATATCTCAAGATTGTTGACAAAATTCAAAGAATTTGATCAAAATTGTTATCTGTCCTGATCTGGTATCTCAACTTCAGTCACTTTCCCACCACAATGACATGGCTTCCCAGTGTCTTTTCTATAACTATTTTCATGGCAATTGTTCTAATGGCCTTTCCACCTTGGTACCTCAACCACATGAATTTAAATGTATTACTAGATAAGCAAATAGACCTCAACATTTGACTGTTGAACTAGCTAAATGTAATCATAAGTTCTATTCTAACCTGTGGAATTATTCCGATTTCTTAAAATGCAACCTCAGTTAACATCTTCTGTCTTCCTAAATCCTGTTCTTTTATTGTCCTTTCTCCTCAATAACATCTCTTCATTTTCTTTCACTCTCAATAACCCCTTCTTGCGTCTTTGTGGCATTATCACCTTGCTTTGGGTAAAATGATTATATATATATATATATATATATATATATATATATATATATATATATATATATATATATATATATATGAATGAATAAAGACAAAAGCTGATGAGTTTCATCCTCTGATAAATTTAATCAAGGCAAACATAAGAATATTGTCCTTTTACAGATATATTTTTAATTATATTTGAAACTTTTTCCCAATTTTATTTTTGTCAAAAATGATGTGAATGTTTAGGTAGTTTACCATGTTGCTCAAGTATCAAAACACTGATCAAGTGAATATGTCACTCACCTGGTTACTTCCTGGTTAGCCATTAGATTCAGGGAATAATTTTTTTTTTTATATATATATGTCTTATAACAGTATAAAGTTAAAGACAACTTATACAAATGTTATATAGATAAATAATAATCTCAGGCTCATACCTATTGTTAAAATAGGAAAGGACACCTTTTTCCAGGACCATCCATATTGGTTTAAAGCCAAAAAATCTTGATTTCTACAACAAAAAGAAATAAAAATGTTTTAATAACACACATACAAAATTATAAATATAGAAAATACACAAATTTCAAAGAGAACAATCAACTATTATGTCCAATCATAGTACTAGTACTTACTTTAGGAAGTTAAACTACATTTAATCATGTTAATCACTTGAAAGCATTAAAAATATACAAAAAACTTAGCTGTTCTTTAAACTAAATGTATACAAGCCTGTTTCCCTATTATCAATTAGATAATGCAATAAATTCATAAAAAGTTCCATGTATTATTATTTTATACACATAAATGATCTTTTTACAAATTATGTTTAGAAATATTGTTAACCTGATGGGCTTTGTGCACATGTAAATAAGCTTAATCTTTTATAACTTAAGTTCATAAACTATCATATTTTAATAATCTAAAGATGTTTTTCAACTTTTTTTTATGTCACAGCATACATGAACCTATGATTAAACTTCTGCAACACACTCAAATTATGATGATAAAAAAGAGTAAAAAAATAATGAGCATACTTTTTATTATTAATACAAGCAAAATTTATTATAATTTGTAATAAAAAGTTAATAATTAAAATTCTTAAGAAAACTTATGTTTATTTTATTTTTGTTTCCTATAATTTAAAATTTATTGAAATATCTGAGCTGTTCCAAGGATTCCAGCCATGATCAATTTTTGTCTCTAATATTGTTTATTACAGAAAAGCTTACTTCAGAAGAAAAAGTTGAAAAATCACTGCTATAGAATGATTAATAAGGTTGATAGCCAACAAGTTATATTTGTAGATTTATCTGTGTATGCAATATAATAATAATAAAGCAGTGTTTATACCAACCTTAAGAATAGGACCTTCTTGACGTCCCGACTGAATAGGAATATCTTGAACAGGTCGAACATTCAGTAGTTGCTTCATCTGCGGAGATGAGGTTAAGTCCATTGCTCGCTGACCTTAAAATTGAAAATAAATACTTAAAAGGCATCAGAAAGACATGAAAGAATCTCTAAAAGTAAAGTAATTTAAGTAGATAAGTGTGTAAGTTATTTCTTTCCCTAAATAATCAAGTATGTTTGTTCAAACATAAAAATACAGAAAAGATGAAACAAATAGTAACAAGATCAGCTAAGAAATGTATAAATTGTATTTTAACAATTGTGTAGTTTTGTTAACAGAACAAAATATCTATAAAATGGAATTTAAAAGAAAGAGTAAGGGAAAAAAAAGGAACAAATGTATTAATTCTAACTATATATTTAATTTTTTTTTAATGCATTAGAAAAATTTTTCCTTAAAATCAACAAAATATATCTAGTGATTTTAGAATCTAAATTTAAAAAAAAAATAAAAATAAAAATCAATTTTGGAAGTTTTTAAAAAATAAAATTGAATAAAAATAATAACAATAATTTTTAGAAGTTTGTTTTTATATATATGTATATATATATTTGTTTTAACAGGTTTTTTGGTATTCATTTATTGTATTTTGAGCTTTGATGCATTCATTTACTGCATTTCTTGATGTATTCAACAACTGTCTGACTTTCTCTTTTTATAGAAACAGGTCACCTAAAATGGTCCATGAAGATTTGTGAGGCTAATTTGATTGTATCCCAGCAAAATTCGATATTAAAGACAGATTTCATCATTAATTGATCCATGGAAGAAATCGCCAAATCACATTATAACCAAGTGAGATTTATTTACCATTATTATTCTTCAGAGAAGTATCTATTCCTAACTGAAGCAAAAGAATAGCAATATGTTTTTGATTTCTTAAGGCAGCCATATGAAGAGCAGTGTTCCCAAATTTATCAGTAATGTTTATATCAGGAGCATTTGGTTGTCTGACCTGAGAAACAAAACAAAAAAATATCTTTATTAACAACAGTAACAATATTCATAAGAGTCATATATAAACATGTAAGATGAATTAGCAATTATTAGGATATAAATTCACACGTATACATCAGTGTTTCTACTGAGAATGTTTTAAAATATTAACACTTTATGAATTTAAAAGTCGCTATTTTATATCATGGCTGTTTATTAATCGAGTAGTCATAAATGAATGTCAAATGAATAATATTGCAGTTATGTCTCTTTAACCTTACCAGGTCAAAATAAATTTAATTAGTAACATGAATAAGCCAGAAATAATAATGCAAGTAAATTAATAAATCTAATTAATCACATAGGTATAATCTAAACAGTTATCATTGTTTTTAATTATGCATGTCACGTAATACACAAATGCATGTATACATCCTAAACTATTTTAGGCATTTTCAATTTAATAAATAATCATAAAAATTACAACAAAATGTAATTTATTGATAAGAATATTTTGTTTTCAAATGCAAAACATTCATGAACTATTGTGTTACAAAAATACTTACAATTTCTTTAATAATATCAATTTGTCCATGAAGACATGATGACAAAAACTCACTGGTCATACGATGGGAATCTGATCGCTCAGAGGCTGAAATTTCAATGGAAAAACTTCTATATAAAATTGTTATTACTTCACTATAATCAGCATTCAAACACATATCAGTACATATTGCTATTTTCAAGGATTAAAATTCAAGTCAATCACAGGAAGAAACCATTTTAACTCCATTATCATTTATATCAGTTAGGCAGATCTAGAGTGATTTGTTTTGGTTTTATTGACTATAAATATTCAAGTTAACACTCTGTGAGTCTATAATGAAGAAAAACTTATTTCTTTTTACAAACCTAGAAAAATTAAATTTTTAATTAAATTTTTCTTAATCTAAAAAATGTTTTTCATAGGATGTATGATAATTACTATTAAAAGAATTCTTAGAATAAATCTAAGAATAATTAAGTAAGATTTAATTTCTATGCTAAAGTTGAAAAAAAAACTTATTTACCAATAGACTACTTCCATTAGAAATATTTTAGCAACTCACCTTCAAGAAATCGTTTGACTGGTGAAGGAGCCAAAGTTTTAGGAGTGTGTCCTTCGGTGTTTAATATAGAAATATCAGCACCATGAGACAACAATAACATCACAATGTCCTTAAAAAGAAATTTCATCACTTTTGTACAAATTTATGTGAGCAATTAATTTTATAGATTATGAAAACAGTAAATCCATAATTACAATCACCAATCTGATTTTTTTCAATTGAATAAGATTGTAAAACCATAAATAAAGCTAGAGTAAATATAAAAAAATAATTCAAGAACTATTCTTAATTTGATTGGTACAGATATTTTAATAAAAATAAACTAAATGATAGATTTTAAAAGGTAGAAATTATACATGGTAATGAATTAAAAGGAACAAGTACAACACTTTGATACAAAACAAAAGATTTTGTGCTGCAGGCAAAATAACCAACATAAACAAAAAAGTTTCTATCGTTTTCTCTTGTTCTCTTTGAATTATTTCCCAATCTTCTGCATGCAATTTACTTGCTGTATTTGTACCAATCTCAATTGAATCACTTCTATTTATATCTATTCAGAATAACTCATAATAGGTCTATATCTCAATCATCTACAAATTTGAGTAACTGAATTAAAAAAAAATTACAGAAATATGTTATCAGTAATAAGCAATTGTCAGTATATGTCAGCATGGGTACGCACTCAAACTCAACATTTTTATTATTTAAATAAATAACGAACCCTAAATTTTCATCTATCATGATGAACAGGTGTTGAGTTTAAGTACCCATTGGCACTTAAACTCAACCCAGACCTTAAGTGGAATTCATACATATGATCCATTGCTAAAGATGCTGGACAAATGGTCCGTTCCCTGTACCTCTCCAGTAAGTACCGGACTCCTGCTGCTATCTTCTACATTTACAAGCGCCAGCTCAGGCCGAAAATCGAGTACTACTGCTATATACAGGTAGGAGGTTGCCAGTCTTCACTTTCCAGTCCTGAAAGAGCCCAAAAGCGCCTACGTGGCCTTGTGTGTGACGAATTATTTTCCACTCTACAACACCATAGAGGAAACTTTGCAAGCCTCTCACTAATTCATCACTATTTTCATGGAAAGTGTTCAGACAGACTATATTCCTTAGTTCCACTAGTTCTAACTTTCATGTCTAATGCCCACCATGCCATACACATTGTAGCAAACCACTATTCATATTCAACTGGTGAGATGTAAGTTCCACCTGAACAGCCTCTTCTCATGAACCACTACTTTGTGGAACCAACTCCTAAAAGCATGCTTTCCTAATCACTAATATCTTAACCTGTTCAAGTCTAGGAATAACCATTATCTTCTTCACATATCCTCATAAAATGTACCCCCATACCCCTGTAACCCTCTACCTTGGGTGGCTCCTGGCCCTTATACAGGGTGAACATTATTGTTAAAAAACAAAAAAAAAAAAACACAATTATCAAATAAAATTGACAACAAACACTAATAGTTTAATAACCAATATTTCATAGTGAAGTATTCGCCATCTTGAAATTAATACACAAGTACAAATCAAACATCTTTGACTTACTTCTCTTGCTGTATAGGCAGCTCGATGAAGGGGTGTGTCTCCCATATCATTTTGGACATTTACTTCAGCACCCGCCTGGATAATAAAATAATCAAATAATTTTAATTTAAGTTCATATTAAATATATAAAATACATAGCCATGTTTTTTTGTTGAGGCAGGACTGGAATTAATCTCACACATAGCAAGGTGGGTCCTATCTGACAGAGGATCTCTGTCATAATTATATGAGGTTTTACAAGGCTGGATGCTCTTCCTGATGCCCAACTCAGAGACTCACAGTAGTCCAAGTACACAGAATGTTTTACCAAGACACCATCTCTAGGAAGATTGCCATTCAAGGTTTAAGACCCCATCCTAGCCTTTATATGTATGTGTGTGAGTGTTGGCTTTTGATTCATCTACCCTTTGATAGGTCTTGATTTTCATCTGTAGGGTGACATGCCACACTCCTCACCAGCAGAAAAACTAGTGGGGGGGAACTGGTTTAGATGCCAACAACCCATCAATGCAAAAGGTTGTATTGGGTTACATGTTACCAGTAGCAGGCCTAAATCTGACCAGATGGCATATATTATATATTAAATGTATAAAGTACTTGAAATATTAAAAAAAAAAGCTATCAAATACTTCAGATAAGGTAAATTTAAAGATAAATATTTGATAATAATCTAGATCTATTAATTCTACTCTATACAGTATAGGTTACTGAAACTGAAATAAATTGTTATGTCTAAGAGAATTGTTTGGTTTATGATTAAAAGACCTCTATATTTTTTCCCTTCAGCAAGACATGGTGATCTCAATTTGCCTTTATACAGTAGGTATCAAGGAAATAAAAATGATCTCAAATGAATTTAAGGTAAGATATGAGTAGCCAAAAGCTTGTTTATTAAATAAAAATAGGTCTTTTTTTTTATTTCCAATATAAACTTTATTGAAAACAAATTTACTGTATTGTTCCACTATCTTCTGACATCTTTCTTCATAATTCCATCTTTCAAGAGCTTTTTATCTTTCTTGGCAAATAATTGTCTAAAATGCAATTTGCAGTCTTCCAGGGAATTGGAATTTTTATATAAATATAATTCTGTAATTAGAATATTATGTGTTATATAGGAATAAAGTGTCACTGCCGACACTTGATATTGAAGATAGATCGCCAGTGAGCAAACACTAGCGATCCCATTATTAAATTAAGTAGACCATGTGACTATAGAGGAAATGCATAAGTAGGAAGTCACATGACATTTAAATGATCGCTATTTCTATTCTATCATACGGATTGCCATTTCTACTCTATCCTCTATTACTATTCACTATACTATCTCTCTATTTAGATAACTATATAGGTTACTTTTTGAGTGAGTATTATCAAGCAAGTACTATTAGTGTGAGTGCTATTTTAAGGTGTCTGACACCAGCATTGTTCAATGGCATACTATAGTTGTATCTGCGATTACAAAGTCTCTACTACAACGAGCATTGCAAAAGTGACAACAAGTATTTGTTGACATCACAAAAGTGACAACAAATATTCATTGACATCACAAAAGTGGTGACAAGGATTTGCAAGGATTCGTTCAACACAAAGATTCATTCAGCAGAGTACAGTGGAATGGAAGAACTAAAAGCTGTCATGGTTCAAATGTTGGTGCTACAAAAGCAACAACAAGAACAACAGGTGCAGTAACAAAAATTACAAGAACAGCAATTACAACTACAGAAATGTTTTGAGTTGTTTACCAAAACAATGGAAGGAAAAACTTCAGATTCATCCACTCCAGATACTGTTGCTAATTCAATCAGCGAATTTGCAAACAATCCAGACGAAGGGATGACTCTCCTAGCTTATCACAAAGATATGAAGGATCTTCAAAAGGGATTGTTCGCATTGGAATGAGGAAAAGAAAGTTTGGTTATTATTAAGGAAATTGTACCCTGCTGAACATGAAAAATATGTGAATTATATTTTGCCAAAAAAAAACAAAACAGGAGAAATAAATTTTGATGAAACTGTTCTTATACTATAAAAAATTTTGGTGATAGGAGCCCATTATTCAATACACGATGACAATCTCTTAACTTACTAAAGTCCAACGATGAGGATTTTGTTACTTATGCAGGAGTCGTGAATCAAGAATGTCAAAGTTCAAGTTAAATGAATTAACTCCTGATTTATTTAAATGCCTGATATTCGTACAAGGTTTAACTTCTAATAAGGACACAGAGATAAGATCCAAGATACTTGCTAAATAAGAGATGGATTCCAAATTAACTCTCCAGAAAATAGTGGAAGAATGTCAATGTATTGTGAATTTGAAACTCAATACTGCAAGGATTGAGGAAAAGGACAATTAACAGGTACAGTCTCTGACCATCTAAGAGAAAAAACTACAAATGTTTTTCAAATCCTAACAGAACAGGAAAAAAAGACTATAAATTCCCCTCAATACCTAATACTTGTCATGGTTGTGGAGGTAAGCATTTTAAAAGTGATTGTTTCTTCAACAACAAAAAAATGTTATGAATGAGGAAGATTAGGACACAAAATTACATGTTGCAGATAAAAAAAAATGGAGAAAAAAGAAAAGGTATGTGAACATGATAAATACACGAAGTAATGATAAGAAACCAAAAAGGGAAATTAGCAAGACATCTCAAAAGGGGAAATTTGTTTTTGTGCAAATTAATGATGTAAAAATAAAATTGCAACTAGATATAGGAACTGATATCACTATGATAAATGTACAGGCATGGAGAAAAATGGGTAAACCCAGTTTATCGACTTCTGACAGTTACGCGTGGAGTCTCAGGAAAGAGATATTGAACTTTTGGGGTGAATTCAGCTGTAATGTTTCTTTTGTTGAAAAAAACAAAAAAGTGGTGGTGTTTGTATTAAAGAATACTGTTAATTTGTTTGGAATAGACTGGATTGCATTATTTGATCTTTGGGACTTTCCAATTAACGTTTTTTGCAACAAGATAAATATTGTTACCCACAGTACTAATACAGCAACTGAAAAATTGAAAAATGAACTGAAACAGAGTTTTCCAGAAGGTCTAGGGACATGCATGAAAGCAAAAGCAAGTTTGAGTTAAAAGACACCAGTATTTAATCCTAAAAGGAGTGTACCTTTTGCAGCCTTAGATCCAATTAATAATGAATTGGACATATTAGAAAAATTAAGAGTGATCTCAAAAATAGACTATTCTGAATGGGAATCACCAACAGTCTACATTAAAAAAAGAAATAATAAAATCCACGTATATGCTGATTTTTCAACAGGGTTAAATAAAAGTTTAAAACAACATAAATACCTGTTACCAAGTCCAGAGGAGATTTTTACCAAATTGGACCTGTCAGACACTTACCTACAAGAACTAGTAGACGAAGATTGCTCAAAATTATTAACAATTAACACTCATAGAGGATTATACAAATTCAACAGACTTCCTTTCAGGATAAAGGTAGCACCAAGCATATTCCAACAGATTATGGATACCATGCTTGCCGGTTTGGATGGAGCTCAAGCATATTCAGATGACATACTTATTAAAAGTAAGACCCAAAAGCAACATACAGAAGATGTAAAAAATGTATTTGAGAGAATCAAAGAATATGGTTTTAAGATTAGTGAAGGAAAATGTGAATTGTTTATGTCCAGACCAAAATAACTAGGACAAATTATCAATGAAAACGGTAGACAACCAGAAATTTCAAGGTCGAATGCAAGAAAGGACATGCCTGCCCCCAAAAATGTAACAAAGTTGCAAGCATTTTTAGGGTTTGCTAATTACTATCATATATATATAATACATATATTATATATATATATATAATACATATATTATATATATATAATGCATATATTAAATATATATATATATAATACATATATAATACATATATTATATATATATATATAATACATATATTATATATATATAATGCATATATTAAATATATATATATATAATACATATATTATATATATATAATGCATATATTAAATATATATATATATAATACATATATAATACATATATATAATACATATATATATATAT
>OZ038483.1:92908761-92916261 GCA_964036315.1 Acanthosepion esculentum | reverse complement strand
TTTTGAGGGACTGTTTAGGTTAGAATATGTTTTATCCACCTTTCTAAAAAGTTATTTTTAATATTTAATATACTATACTCCTAGTTAAAAACCAAGTAAATGTATTAGGATTACTTACAGTATTTAAAATTATTTATTCTTATCGAGTAGAAGTAAATATTATTTTATTTTATTTTATTTTATGTAAACTTTATGACAATGACGGCAAAGGTGGTTAAATTATTTCACTAATTCAATAAACTTAGTATTATAAATGTATATATGTATGTATAAAGGACATATTTATATAATACATATATAATACTTATATTATAAATATAATACATATATAATACATATATTATATATATAATACATATATTATATATATAATACATATATTATATATATAATACATATATAATACATATATAATACATATATTATATATATAATACATATATATATATATAATACATATATTATATATATATATAATACATATATTATATATAATACATATATTATATACATATATTATACATATATATATAATACATATATATATATATAAATATATAATACATATATATATATAAATATATAATACATATATATATATAAATATATCTAGATAATACATATATATATATATATATATAAATATATATAAATAATATATATAAATATATATAGATAATACATATATATATATATAAATATATATAAATATATATAGATAATACATATAAATATATATAAATAATACATATAAATATAAATAGGTAATACATATATATATATATATAAATATATATAAATAATACATATAAATATAAATAGGTAATACATATATATATATATATAAATATATATAAATAATACATATAAATATAAATAGGTAATACATATATATATATATATATAAATATATATAAATAATACATATAAATATAAATAGGTAATACATATATATATATATATAAATATATATAAATAATACATATAAATATAAATAGGTAATACATATATATATATATATAAATATATATAAATAATACATATAAATATAAATAGGTAATACATATATATATATATATAAATATATATAAATAATACATATAAATATAAATAGGTAATACATATATATATATATATAAATATATATAAATAATACATATATATATATAGATAATACATATATAAATATATATAAATAATACATATATATATATAGATAATACATATATATATATAGATAATACATATATATATATATATATAGATAATACATATATATATATATAAGGATAATACATATATATATAAATATATATAGATAATACATATATATATATATAGATAATACATATATATATATATAGATAATACATATATATATATATAGATAATACATATATATATATATATAGATAATACATATATATAGATAATACATATATATAGATAATACATATATATATATATCGATAATACATATATATAGATAATACATATATATATATATATAAATATATATAGATAATACATATATATAGATAATACATATATATATATATATAAATATATATAGATAATACATATATATATATATATATAGATAATACATATATATATATATATATATATATAGATAATACATATATATATATATAAATATATATAGATAATACATATATATATATAGATAATACATATATATATATATAAATATATATAGATAATACATATATATATATATATAAATATATATAGATAATACATATATATATATATATAGATAATACATATATATATATATATAAATATATATAGATAATACATATATATATATATATAGATAATACATATATATATATATATAAATATATATAGATAATACATATATATATATATATAGATAATACATATATATATATATATAAATATATATAGATAATACATATATATATATAAATATATATAGATAATACATATATATATATATAAATCTATATAGATAATACATATATATATAGATAATACATATATATATATATAGATAATACATATATATATATATAGATAATACATATATATATATATAGATAATACATATATATATATATAGATAATACATATATATATATATATAAATATATATAGATAATACATATATATATATATAGATAATACATATATATATATATATAAATATATATAGATAATACATATATATATATATAGATAATACATATATATATATATATAAATATATATAGATAATACATATATATATATATAGATAATACATATATATATATATATAAATATATATAGATAATACATATATATATATAAATATATATAGATAATACATATATATATATATATATAGATAATACATATATATATATATAAATATATATAGATAATATATATATATATATATAAATATATATAGATAATATATATATATATAGATAATACATATATATATATATAAATATATATAGATAATACATATATATATATATAAATATATATAGATAATACATATATATATATATATAGATAATACATATATATAAATATATATAGATAATACATATATATATATATATAGATAATACATATATATATATATATAGATAATACATATATATATATATATAGATAATACATATATATATATATATAGATAATACATATATATATATATATAGATAATACATATATATATATATAAATATATATAGATAATACATATATATATATATAGATAATACATATATATATATATATATATAAATACATATATATATATATAAATATATATATAGATAATACATATATATATATATATATATATAGATAATACATATATATATATAAATATATATAGATAATACATATATATATATATAGATAATACATATATATATATAAATATATATAGATAATACATATATATATATATAGATAATACATATATATATATAAATATATATAGATAATACATATATATATATAGATAATACATATATATATATATATATAGATAATACATATATATATATATATATATAGATAATACATATATATAAATATATATAGATAATACATATATATATATATATATAGATAATACATATATATATATATATATATAGATAATACATATATATATATATAAATATATATAGATAATACATATATATATATAGATAATACATATATATATATATAAATATATATAGATAATACATATATATATATAGATAATACATATATATATATATATATAGATAATACATATATATAAATATATATAGATAATACATATATATAAATATATATAGATAATACATATATATAAATATATATAGATAATACATATATATAAATATATATAGATAATACATATATATAAATATATATAGATAATACATATATATAAATATATATAGATAATACATATATATAAATATATATAGATAATACATATATATAAATATATATAGATAATACATATATATAAATATATATAGATAATACATATATATATATATAAATATATATAGATAATACATATATATATATATATAAATATATATAGATAATACATATATATATAAATATATATAGATAATACATATATATATAAATATATATAGATAATACATATATATATAAATATATATAGATAATACATATATATATATATATATATAGATAATACATATATATATATATATATATATAAATATATATAGATAATACATATATATATATATATATATAGATAATACATATATATATATATATATAATATATATAGATAATACATATATATATATATAAATATATATAGATAATACATATATATATATATATATATAGATAATACATATATATATATATATAGATAATACATATATATATAAATATAGATAATACATATATATATATATATATAGATAATACATATATATATATATAAATATATATAGATAAAACATATATATATATATATATAGATAGTACATATATATATATATATAAATATATATAGATAATACATATATATATATATAGATAATACATATATATATATAGATAATACATATATATATATATAAATATATATAGATAATACATATATATATATAGATAATACATATATATATATATAAATATATATAGATAATACATATATATATATATAGATAATACATATATATATATATAAATATATATAGATAATACATATATATATATAGATAATACATATATATATATATAAATATATATAGATAATACATATATATATATAGATAATACATATATATATATATAAATACATATAGATAATATATATATATATATAAATATATATAGATAATATATATATATATATATAGATAATACATATATATATATATAAATATATATAGATAATACATATATATATATATAGATAATACATATATATATATATATAAATATATATAGATAATACATATATATATATATAGATAATACATATATATATATATAAATATATATAGATAATACATATATATATATATATAAATATATATAGATAATACATATATATATATATAGATAATACATATATATATATATATATAAATATATATAGATAATACATATATATATATATATATAAATATATATAGATAATACATATATATATATATAAATATATATAGATAATACATATATATATATATAAATATATATAGATAATACATATATATATATATAAATATATATAGATAATACATATATATATATATAAATATATATAGATAATACATATATATATATATAAATATATATAGATAATACATATATATATATATAAATATATATAGATAATACATATATATATATATAGATAATACATATATATATATATAGATAATACATATATATATATATATAAATATATATAGATAATACATATATATATATATATAAATATATATAGATAATACATATATATATATATATATAAATATATATAGATAATACATATATATATATATATAAATATATATAGATAATACATATATATATATATATAAATATATATAGATAATACATATATATATATATATATAAATATATATAGATAATACATATATATATATATATATAAATATATATAGATAATACATATATATATATATATATAAATATATATAGATAATATATATATATATAAATATATATGGATAATATATATATATATAGATAAATATATATAGATATAGATAATATATATATATATAAATATATATAGATAATACATATATATATATATAAATATATATAGATAATACATATATATATATATAGATAATACATATATATATATATAGATAATACATATATATATATATAGATAATACATATATATATATATAGATAATACATATATATATATATAGATAATACATATATATATATATATATATATAGATAATACATATATATATACAGATAATACATATATATATACAGATAATACATATATATATACAGATAATACATATATATATACAGATAATACATATATATATATATATATATATATATATAGATAATACATATATATATACAGATAATACATATATATATATATATATATATATATACAGATAATACATATATATATATATATATATATATATATATACAGATAATACATATATATATATATATATATATATATAGATAATACATATATATATACAGATAATACATATATATATATATATATATATATAGATAATACATATATATATACAGATAATACATATATATATATATAATACATATATATATATATATATATAATACATATATATATATATATATATAATACATATATATATATATAATACATATATATATATATAATACATATATATATATATAATACATATATATATATATATAATACATATATATATATATATAATACATATATATATATATATAATACATATATATATATATATAATACATATATATATATATATATATATATATATATATAATATATACATATATATATATATAATACATATATATATATATATATATATAATACATATATATATATATATAATAGATATATATATATATATATAATAGATATATATATATATATATAATAGATATATATATATATAAATAGATATATATATATATATATATAATAGATATATATATATATAAATAGATATATATATATAATAGATATATATATATATATATAATAGATATATATATATATAATACATATATATATATATATAATACATATATATATATATATAATACATATATATATAATACATATATATATATATATATATATATATATATACATATATATATATATATATATAATACATATATATATATACATATATATATATATATACATATATATATATATATATATAATACATATATATATATATATATATAATACATATATATATATATATATATATAATACATATATATATATATATAATACATATATATATATATATAATACATATATATATATATATAATACATATATATATATATATAATACATATATATATACATAATACATATATATATATAATACATATATATATATATAATACATATATATATATATAATACATATATATATATATATAATACATATATATATATATAATACATATATATATATATAATACATATATATATATATATATAATACATATATATATATATATAATACATATATATATATAATACATATATATATATAATACATATATATATATATATAATACATATATATATAATACATATATATATATATATAATACATATATATATAATACATATATATATATATATAATACATATATATATAATACATATATATATATATATATATATATAATACATATATATATATATATATATATAATACATATATATATATATATAATACATATATATATATATATAATACATATATATATATATATATAATACATATATATATAATACATATATATATATATATAATACATATATATATGATACATATATTATATACATATATGATACATATATTATATATATATATGATACATATATTATATATATATATGATACATATATTATATATATATATGATACATATATTATATATATATATGATACATATATTATATATATATATGATACATATATTATATATATATATGATACATATATTATATATATATATGATACATATATTATATATATGATACATATATTATATATATATAATACATATATTATATATATGATACATATATTATATATATGTAATACATATATTATATATATATAATACATATATTATATATATATAATACATATATTATATATATATAATACATATATTATATATATATAATACATATATTATATATATATAATACA
>OZ038483.1:92591261-92903761 GCA_964036315.1 Acanthosepion esculentum | reverse complement strand
ATATATGTATAAATATATATATATATAAATATATATAGATAATACATATATAAATATATATATATATATATTTATAAATACATATATATATATATATATTTATAAATACATATATATATATATATATATATATACACACACCCACACACACCAAACATAATCAAAGAGTGAGCATCTTTGAATAAGCTGCTAAAGAAAGATGTGAAATGGAATTAGAGAGATAAATGTCACAGTGCTTTTATGGAGATCAAGAAAGTCTTAACATCGGATTTGTCACTAGCTCATTTTGACACTGAATTAAAGATTGTAGTTGCATCAGATGCAAGTGATACTACACAAATATGAGGATGGAACAACTAAACCAATATCTCATGCTTGAAGATCATTGATTTTATTTGGAAGAAGCGACAGCCAGATTGAAAAGGAAGTGTTGGCCATCATATTTCACATGGTAGAGGATTCATACTGCAACAGATCAACATCCATTATTGTCTATATATGAATAAAAAAAACATGTTCCCTTACATACAGCAAATAGACTGCAGCACTGGGGAACTATCCTACTGAACTATAATTATAAAATAGAGTTTCTACCATCCAAAAAATGAAGTCATGCAGACAGATTGTCTAGACTAATACCAAGATTCTGCAAACCACTTGAAGACACAGTAATTGTGGCAATAAGGACCGAAAATGAAATTATTAATGTATTATACAATATTGTAAGAGAACTGCCCATAACATTGGAGGAAATAAGAATTAAGTCAGAAAAAGAATACTTTATAATGAAAATGAAGAAGCAATTAAGATTTAAAGAAAAAAATATTACTGGAAATAATGCATTTTCATTATGTAATAATGTACTTATGTATGCAGAAAGAATTGTGATACCAGGATCATTGCAAAAACGTATGCTAAAGGATTTTTACATAGGACATCTAGGAATTTCTAGAATGAAATCCTTAATGAGGTGTTATACTTATTGGCCAAAAATAAATCAAGATATCGAAAATTTAGTGAAATCATGTAGAGGTTGTGCTCTGACAGCAAAGTCACTGCTTATCAAAATTCAACCTTGGCTGAAAACTGATATGCCATGGTCCAGAATACATATAGACTTCACATGACCGTTAAATGGAGCATACTACCTAGTGGTAGTTACATAGTTACAGTAAATGGCCAGAAATATTAAAATGTATAAGACCGACTACTGCAGTAACGATATATTTCCTACAAAAGATTTTTGCAAGGTTCGGTGTTCCTGACTGTATTGTTTCAGATAATGGGACTCAATTCACGTCCAGTGAATTTAAGTTTTTTGCAAATCATTAGCAATAGAACATATTACAACCCCCCCCTTATCACCCAAGATCAAACGGACAAGCGAAATGGTTTATCGATACGTTTAAAAGGACACTAAAAAAGTTGGAGGGACAGGAGTCAGATGAAGAAATGCTACAATTTCTGTGTGTTTACAGAATAACACCAAACCCGAACACTGTGTCTGGAATGTTGCCTGCAAATTTGATGTTCGCCAGGAAGATTAAGTCCATTTTCAATAAATTATTACCAGAACACAAAGCAAGAACATCAAGAAATAATAATATAAGTAAATACTTCAAACCTGGAGATAAGGTATTTTTTTAAATGTATCAATGTGGAAAAGAATTCTGGGAAGATGACATCATAAAAACGGATGGACAAAATGACATACAGGGTACAGGGACAAAGGTGGGAACATAAGCAACACCTTAATCAGTTAAAATGGAGATTCACTGATTTAGTAAGTAAACGAAAAGAGGTACCAATGAAAATATTGTATGACATGTTTGACGTACCCACGCCACCAGAAATTAGTGAACCAAGGAAGTATAGTAAAAATGGAAAAAAAAAAAAAGAAAGAACAGCAACAGAACATTTGAATATTGAACCGAAGCTGAAGAAATATAGACTCCAGAGGAAGACATCTCGAAGGGGAGGTATTATATAAAGTGTTGCTGCCGACACTTGAGTTTGAACATAGATCACCAGTGAGCAAACACAAGTCATCCCATGTGGTATTATAGTTGTATCTGCAATTACAAAGTCTCTACTACAACGAGCACTACAGAAGTGCCCACGAGTATCTGTTGACATCACAAAAGTGGCAACGAGTGTTTGTTAATATCACAAAATTATGCCTTTCCAACTAATTCTGGATATTTTTTCACTGATTACTGATTTAAACTGACCTGAGAGCAATATTTGTTTGAATCAATCATCTGGTTCTCCAGAAGGAGTTCATGGTAGAAGACTGTTCCAATCCCTCCATATACACAGTATCATCAAATGGTCTTTGGTACAGTTAATGATTCAGTTTCTCCCCAATCTCTTGCATTCCAGGTTGTCATAAAGTTTCCACTTTTCATTGCTCATCACAATTTCTTTCAAAGCCAGAACAGTTTCATCACATGTATATAGCAAGTCATACATGGAAATATAGTCCAGTTAATTTGCCTTGCTTAACATACATAGAAGGTACACATCAATCAAAATGACCAACAGACCCAAATGAGTTGCAATGCTTGATTTACATATTTTGAAGCTTTGCTCTCTTCTGCATCTGATTTTGATTATTCTCAGTCTTGATTTGATCATTTTCAATCTCAACTAGTCTACTCAGCCATGGAACATCATTCAGCAAGAAATCTCCAACAGATAACTTTATAAGTCACTTTTGATTTATTTGATCACCGTCACAAACTTCTCCATAAACTGTACACATCTTTTTTGCATTTGAATCATAGTTTTACCTTTCTTAAAATAAAGAAAATCATCATATGTTGAAAATGTTGTTTATTTTCTTTCATTTTCAATGTTGGAATCAATAAGCAAAAATATACAAAAATTTATAGAATTTTCTATTCAAAATGATCTTGAATGAAGTTCAAACTGAACACTTCTAAAAGCATTAAACAACAAAAATCATAATTTTTAGGCAATCCAATATTGCAGCAATGAAAGAAGTCCCTTTGTGCAATGAACAAAACACTCATGAGTCGCATGTATTCTCTGCTGAAAATAAAACAATAAAAACCTATAGAAATCAGCAGAACATGCAAACTTTGATCTGACCAATTATGAACATCTCAAGTGTGTATATAAACTACTATTTTTCAGTGGCAAGCAGGGTTTTTCCTTCCTCTTATAAATATATCTTCCTTTTAAAATCAGTACTCATCCTTTCTTAAGAAATTTTAGTGAGAACAATTAATTATAATAACAACAATTAATTATAATAGCATTTTATCTTATCTGATTATTGGAGTTTTACATGTAAAAAAAAAACATTTCTTGCCAAGAACTTTTTTCCAAAGCAAATAAAAACTTATAATTTACAATGTACTATAGAATTAAAAACTATAATGATATAAATATGAAATTACTGCAATATAACCAGAAATAAAGGTAAAACAAAAACCCTTAATAGGAAATAATACTCACCTCTAACAACAATTTAACAACTTCTGCATGCCCAAAATATGCAGCCAGATGCAAAGGTGACCACCCTTTGTTTGATCTTTGTGTTCCTAAAAACAATTATTCCATATAATTTGTAATTTTAGTTATTTTTTAAACACTATTCATGTTTTTCATAGAAAACTAATGTTAAAGTCAATAATTGAAAGCATAACTTCATAAAGCTTTTTAATATATTGAATGATATTAGGTATAAATTAATACGTCAATCAATAGAAAACAATGTTACTATACCTGTAATATTTTTAACTTTGATTTTCTTGAATTTTAACATTACATTGCAGTGATATGAAAATTATTTTTTCAAATCACTTGAAAATTTACAGTTTTTCAACTTGCATAAAATTTAATTATCAGATAACAGATTGACATGATTAAATTAACCTGAAAAATGTGAGGATACTTACAAGGAGCATTTATGGATATTCAAGTTTTATTGAATTCCACCATCAAATTCAGTCTATTCAACTTTTATTATATCTTTCTAATTTATGAACGAGTTGTTTTACATTGGGATTGAAATTATGAATAAATTGTCCAAAGTTCATATTTTTTCTTCTTATAGTTAAAACTTTTAGTACTCTGCATTATTAATATTTCTTTCAGCTGCATTCTTTTTCCAGTATTGCAGTAACCTTATTGCTAATTTCACTCAAAGATGTTTTCTGTTGCCATAGCAGGGTATGACAACACAACTATGAAATCCAAACAAATTCAATTTCAGGGATCAGAGTCACCTTCAGTGACAGGATAAACTTTTTGCACAGCAAATGAAGTCACATAGAGAGTGACAAAGTACTTTTGACTGTCACGGTCATTGTCAAGAACAGATGTCATCAGTATGGTAAGCAAAATTTGACTAAATTCCGCTGGATTGCTGGAATTAGTTCAAACAACATCATTTGTATTCATAAGTTCAATCCCAATGTACAACACTTCATTCAGAAATTGGAAAGATATAATAAAAGTTGAATATACACACCTTATCAGTGGAATTTAATAAAACTTGTTTGAATAATTTTTTTTTATATATATATGTATATATATAATAGGAAATGGAGTATTAATTACATTTACCGGCCTGAATGTGTCCTGTCAGGAATCAAACGTATCTTATACGGAACCTCCATTAAGTCTGGCATGCTATGGCCATTCAGCCACATTTCCTATGATATGTTGTCATTGTTTATGTTAGGATACAAAATTAGAGCAGATATTGACATAGCATCCTAGGTTTAATGGTGGTTCTGTATAGGATATAGACTAGATTCTAGTCAGAGGAAGCATATTTTCTACAAAATTTCTCAAACATTCAGGTTGGTAAATGTAATTAATACTGTTTACTTAAAAGAACAGAGCATTTATTCAAATAAGTGTATCCATAAAATCATATAAACAGAATATATATATATATATATATATATATATATAATAATAATTTCTTTAGGTGCTCCCCAACTACAGCCAATTACTTCTGATGAAACATTATCTTATTTAAGTTTTGGTGTGTAATTTAATTCGCTGTATTAACCACATGAAGGGACCTTGGCAGTCGAAACTGCGGTCATGTTTCTATCCAGTGTCTAAAGATTTTATTACCTATATATTTATTAATAGCTCTACCGTTTAGTGTTTCTACCCTGTTATTGAGCACTTTTTTTATTACACACGTTTTTAAACAGTCTTTTTTAGTGTTTGTTTACTTGTTATATATATATATATATATATATATATATATATTTGTGTGTGTGTGTGTGTGTCAAAATTTCAGATTGAGTATATCTTTAAAAAGACAATATGAATAAAGACAAAAGGAAAACTTATCTTAGCCTATATGTTTCATCCTCTGAGGGACTTTATCAAGGCAAAAGTGAGAAATTTTATTTTGTAACAAGTATTTATATACAAGAGCAGAAATGATATTGATTTTACAAAATGTTTAGGTATAGGAACACTCATAAATTAATATTTTTGTATATATGCAAATTAGTATTTAAATTATTTTAATTTGGGACTAATTTATGTGTTATATATTTTGAATAACATAAGTTTATGGCTTTAACCATTTTCTTTTATTTATTTAACATTTTTGTAGTAATGTATATTGGCTTGGGAAAATAGTAACTCTTTCAGAGATATTTGAAAAAATCGGGGGAACAGTAAGTTACTTTCTTTTTTAATACATGTGGCATTCTTTATATCAAAGTTATAGTTGGATTTATTTCTTCTAAGTATAAGTAATGCATTTGATAAATTGTTGTGTATAATGCATCAAATACATATTCAGATATAAATAAAAATACATCTGTAAAAAGACAATATGAAAAAAAAAAGTAAAACCTTTTTTTTTAAAACCTAAAGCAATTTTTACTTGTTTATAAATACTTGTTGCAAAATAAATTCATTCAGAAGACAAAATGCATCAATAAAAAAAAGCATTCATTTTGTCTTTATTTCATTATATATATATATATATATATATATATATATATATATATATATATATATATATGTATATGTATGTAAAGTAAACAAAATCAAAACCACCTAATAATAAAGGACAACAGGTTTGTTAAATGCTAATCATGCTTCAATACTTCCATTGCAATCAGAAATATCTGTTAAGATAGATTCACCCTTTTGAACATATTATTTTACTAATACTTAAATATGAATGACTAGTAGGTTAAGCCGCATTAGATTATAGTTACATGAGAAGAGATCAAAGTAACAATCCAGCACTGATCAGACACAAGATCTCAGAATCAAGCCATGGTAAACTGAGAACCTTATATGATATCACCTCTCTAGGCAATTCTAGAAGTAATTTTCAACACTCATCTTTAAATTATTAGGTAACCAAAAAAGTCCTTGTTGTGTTTTTACATCGTGTAGGAAGAAGTGATCACTGATATACAAATGAATATTGTCACATAGCTGGAAAGTGGTGGGGGTTGGGTTGGGGAATTGCTCTTGACCAATGCAGGTGCACTGCACACATACATCAGTCATAGCTTGAGCAGCAGTGAGGAAACATGGCTGTGTCAAAGCTGCTTGTTCGAGGTTGTCTGATTTATGACTTTATGGTTGGCTTGTCTGCAGCAAGTTTCCAAATACATCAAGCCTTTAGGGATAATTCTATGAGTGAACATACCGCCAGGCATTGGTTCCAGAAATTCAGGTCAGGAGATCTGTCCAACCACAGGTCCTGGATGATGAGGCCCTTAAGGGATGGCAACAGCCAAACCTGTGATGACACACAAGATCATACTCTGTTTCTGGTGGACTGGTACACTAGTCAAGAAGTGGCACACTATGAGCTGCTACTAATGGACCAAACCATCACTGCAGATGTGTACTTGCAGCTGTTGGAATATTGGCAACAGGCACTGAAGCAGAAGGAGCCAGCATTAGTTAACTGCATGGATGTACTGATCCTCCATGACAATGCCAAGCCTCATGTAGTAGGGATACTATACAGCAATTTGGCTAAGAGACACTGTGCCACCCACCTTATCTTGTGCCACTTCTTGCATTCACTGGACAACAACCTTCATGGAAAATCCTTCACAAATGTGGCAGACTTGTGGCAGACTTTCACAAACTTTTTTTTGCATTCAAGATACCTGATTTGTACTGCCAGGGTATTGCATATCTGGAGGTATATTGGCAAAAGATTCTGGATGCCAATGGGGATTACTTTGTGGACTAACAGTATGTCAAACTTACTCTGTCTATATTTCTGAGATGAGGTATTATGTACACTATTTACATTATTCGGACTATTGTCCTCATCTTTATCCACTGTGCCATGCGTCCTTATGAGCTCTGGTAAAAAACATGCAATGAAAACAGCAAAAAAAAAAATTGCAATATGAACACTGGTGAAAATTGGTGGCTGAAGACATTTGGTTTATAATACCCAGAAAATCATACACAGATGTCCTCAAGGACACATGGCACAGTGGATAAAGGCGTTAGATCCAGTGACAGGACCCAAAAGAGTGTGAGTTCAATACCCGGTTAAGGCAGTGGAGAACTTGGAACTAGAACAGTCTACCCCAGTGAGCGAAGTAAATGGTTCAGTTCGACATTCCAACCACTTAAAGAAGGCCAGAGCATACAATGGCCGAAACGTTGTAATAAATATGGTGATAAAGATGAGGACAATAGTCCGAATAATGTTAATAGTGTCAAACTTGCTGTATAACTTTTTTTCCAATAAATCAAAAATGACAAGGACTTTTTGGTGTCCTTATATATGCATTAATAGGTAGTTAAATCAGAAAATACTTAATTTGTTTGGTTGGTTGGTTGGTTTTGTTTAGAGGCATATCAAATCTAAATATTTTGGACACAATTTTGTGGCTTCAATTAAATATATTTTGAACACAATTGTGTTCAAAATGCCTTCAACTACAGATAAAATGTATTGTCGGTCATTTTGCTATAAAATGTATTGTTGATAATTCTACTATAAAATGTATTGCTGGTAATTTTACTATATGTATTTTTATACTTTCATAGTGTTTTGTTTTTTTTTGGGAATTCACTATTTAACCACAACTGGGACCCTAACAGGTACTACCACCCTGAGTCAGGGTGAACCTGGGAACAGCGACAATTAAGATGTGGTTCCATGCTCCTCAAAACTTCCAATCTCCTGATCAAATGCCCTGCAGTCAAATGTAGTTTATTATCATACCCAGGACGATAGCAGCTTTGAAAAAGCAGTCTTGAAAGTAGTGTAATGTAACATAACCAAAGAAAGTCAGAGTTGCATGATCAAAGGATATGTCTCCTTAACATTTATTAACATGACATAACCAATCATGTGACTAAATATATAGCATTAGGTGCTGATGTATATTAGGCCAGGTAATATTCACAGCCTTTTCACAGAGTATTATTTGTACAGGGTTCTTTTTCTATGCTTTTTGAGTCCCTAGAGATTTGGTATGAGAGGTGTAGTGGGAAAGAGGAACACAGTACATACTATCAGAAGTGAGAAATCAATTTGAAATAATGAAACACTGTTCCCTGTTCAGCCTCTCATTTTCTCTGTATTGCAACAATGCAAATACATTGCAAATAAAGTAAGTGCTATTAACCACCAAACAAGTTGTGTTGTTTTTCCACTACTACCACTATGACCCTACTGGCTTTTGTATAACCTATTTAAATTATTACAATTAGTGTCATAACCATGAAGGAAGTAAATTACTATATTCAGAATCCTACCATCCAAGAAGTGAGAAAAAGAGATGTGTATGTTATCAAAATGTAGAATTGCAGAATCTGACTTTGTGGATGATCATATAAATAAACATCTTGCTTGGCAAGAAGATCACCAACATAAGTACTCATAAACAACACACGTATACTATATGCTAGTCGTGGACAAACCTTGGCTTGTGAGCCATATGTGGTTCTTTGACTTTTAATATGCAGCTTATGGAAATATGTTGACTGAGCTCTTTTTTTTCATCACAGTTAATATAAAAAGTAAAGAAGTATTTCAAGCTTTAATGTTAATGGGTATGTAACAAAAACATTTGTGTAAATTTGCTTCATGTCTTGCGGCTCTGAAACATCTGAACTTTATCATATATGGCTTTTACATTAAGCAACTTTGGCCACCCCAGCTATATAAAATTAACTGCTAAAAGACCCAAAATAAAAGATTAAACCATAAAATAAAATAAAAAATCTTCAATAAAACTGTTGAAAACTGCAGTTTTAAAAGTATTCAACAATTTAAAGAAATGATCTTTGAAAGGAGCAGAAGCAAGAATAAAAGTGCTCAATCACAAACAATCAGATAACATTCATTGGATCAAAAATATTCTTTCCCATAATATGTAAACAATAAAAGTTAAATAAAATTTATTTTTAAATTCTTGTAAGTTGTTTTTAATTAAACATATCTAAATGAAAAACTGCTGCTTAAATATCTTTATAAATTAATTTTATACAAAGCTGATGAGCTATGCTTTTTGCTAAAAATACTTCTTCCTATTTCTTGAAAATTAATTCCAGATTTTTGCATAAAAAAAACTGATGTTATGAAATAAATATTTTGGAAAGAACTCATTACCTTTGCAGTTAAGATTGATGTCAAGTTTTCCGAGTTTATACTGCCCAAGCATTTCTTTAACTTCATTTGTTTCTCCATTACGAGATGCATGCAATAATCTCTCATGAGCTGATGGGGTTTCATGAGAATCATGAATATCCTCAAATTCATTATCACTTGAAGAATTCAACATGGTTCTCTTAAATTAGTCAGCACATCTGAAAATGAAAAAAAAAAAAAAAGAAAATATCATTAACTATTTTATTTTTATTCTTCTCTGTAATCATAATTTTCAGCAACATCTCAAAATCTGTCGTATTATGTTTTCTGTATTATGCATTATGTTTTCAAAATAAAATATAGGATTTAAAAGCCTAAGTATACTTTACATAAAAAGTAATAAACAACTTGTATTGCTGAAATTGTTAATACAACGGGAATCTGCTAACAGGTCTTACTAAACAAGTATTTCACCCTCTCTCCATCTTCGGAACACTGGATTTTGAATAGATTTATCTGTATTGTTTGGGAAGAAAACATTTCTCTTGATAATTAAATAAATTCAGTCAAACATAACTGCTTTGTAGCCCATTTTGTTGCATTAATCAATGTATTTTTTTTTCTGACTGATACTAATACACACACACACACAACAATTACAGTAAAATTCTGACTGATGCTAATCTAACCAAAATATTGTAGACATTAAAAATAAAAAATAAACAAAAAAGACATCTCCATGATGAGCTACTGACAAAATGTGATGGCAGTGTTAGACCAATGTGAATGTCCTTTTAAAATTAACATAGCAAAAATAGTGAAATAATTATGAAAATCAATGCCTGATGGCATTCCAAATGCAAACAAAAATATCTGCACAGCACAACTAACAATAAGCTGCAAATCTCTTACAGAAATTATTATTATTATTATTTTACTATAACTTCTATCATTTCATTGCAACTCTTAATTTCTTGAAAATCAATTAGAAAAAGCTAAAAAAATATATTGAAATTACCAAGATTATAATAATTCCCAAATGTGGCTCACACACACATTATGGTAAAATGCTTTCATAGATCAAATGAGTGTTGGCAACCTTTCAAATCAAGCAAAATTCCATCATAACCCTAAATATGAAGGCAGTGAAAAGTTCTTGGTCCAACCCACTTCAAATAATGTGAGTGCAAATTTGGAGAGAGTGTCCTTTTATATTGTAAAGTACCAATCTACTGCATCATTGCATTTATTTTTGAATGTTTCAAGTCCTTTATTGAATAGTGTCAACAGAAAGTGTGGCCTTTTCAGATGCTGAACTCTGGGCCATTATGAAATTCTTGTTCCTACAGAAGAAACTCTAAAGGAAATCCATGGATAACCTTGGTGTTAAGTCACCCCTCATACTGTGAAGAAGTGGTGTGCCAATTTTCAGCATGGCAGTTTAAAACCAAACATATAGCATATGATCTTGAAGGCTGTCACTGATGTTAACTTCTGAAATTGTTGATCATGACCTAATTTTGGTCAATTAATAATTGTTGAGATACTAGAAATATTGAAATATATGGAAAGTCAATAGGAAAGGTTATGAGTGTTTTTTATAGTATAAAGAAGGCATTTTAATTATTATTTTTCAAGGGGACCAGACAGTTAATGCAGAATATTATCCTAACTTGCTGTACCAATTAATGGTGGCATTGAAAAAAAAGGAAAGAAAATGGGAGAAAAGTGTTCTCTTTTTGCATAACAATGACTATTTTGAAGAATTTGGGGTTTGAGTGATTAGGCCAACCACGATACATATCAGTTCTTGCTCCATTGACTTCCTGTTTCTAAACCCTAAAAGGAGTTTGAAAAGAAGAAAATTATTTGGAGCTAAGGACTGCACCAGAGCAGTATTTTCTATTATTAAATATCAAAATATTTTTTGAAAGAGTTAAAGTTACTTGAGAAACATTGTGTCAAGTGTGTTGAACTGCAGCATATATGGAATACTATATACATTTCATGACACATGCTTATTCACTTACTAGCCATCCCCTCATCATATTGTTAAACTAATCATATTGTTAAAGCTCATCACAAATGCATTATTTCCGGTAACTATGAAAAGAGTGATTAGAAACTGAAAACCATTTCAGCAATCAAACTATATCTGGGTTGGAATTGCCCAGCCATCTCTTTCCAGCCTTGATAGAGTTCAGAAGCATCTCCACAGTGTCACATGTGCAACAAAACAAATAAGATAAAGAGAAGCAAATGGAATAACAAGACCAACTAAGCTTTATTATAAACAAAGAAAATGTTTTATTAGAATTTTAGTGATTATGGTCAGTGGCTAAAATGGAAGAAACAAAGGTTTGCATAAAGGTTATAAATACTTCAAAAATAACTTCAGTTGAGAGTTGCTGGAATTCTGTGGTATAGTTAACATATCAGGTCAGCAAATGGTAGTCAATGGAGTGCTCTGAAGTGGATTCCTACAACTGACTGTGTCAGCCAACTTACTTCATTTTGATGCCACCCAACATATATGAATACCCAGATGAAGATTTTCACTTTGTAAGATTATCCAACCACAAAGAGGTCTTTGAAGTCTTTGATCTAAATGTCCCAAAACTCAGAAAAGTTTCATTGATAAAAATAGATTCTCTTAACAGCGGCCTTGTGAATGATGACTTATTTTCCACTCTACAAACAAAATTTTGCCAACTTCTCACTACTTACTATTTCCATCGCAAATGTTCTGATGAGTTACATTCTTAAATCCCACCAGTTCAAACTTTCACAGCTAAGATCCACCATGCCATGTACACTGGAGCGAATCATCCCCATTTCCTTTATATTCCATTAGTAAGAAGGAAGTTCCACTCAGACTACTTCTTCTCAAAGACTAATACTTCATGGAACAAACTTCCAAGAGTATGCTTTGCAGATCCCTACAATATTAACTGCTTTGTCAAGGGTTAATCATTATCTTATTTTCCCTATATATCCTCTTAACTACACTTCTTACCTCTTCCTCTTATGTGCAACATCTTCAATCAGTAACCCTCTACCTTGAGTGGCTAATGGGTTTTGTATTGAGTGAACAATTAGTAAAAGATTTTATATGTTTTAAACAATGTGGATTAAATCTGATTAGATAAACTATTTTTTATATTAAATGTTCTTAATTCAAATTTGATCAGCAATTAACACACAGTTAATCTCATTAGGTACAAGTGATAATTGTTTTTTCTAACAAAAAATTTTTTTCAAAAAAATAATAGAAATCAGCTGCTTAAAAATTGTCAAGTTTTAAACTGAATTAATGTTGTTTGCTTTATATTTTGCAATCCTTTCAAATTATCTCTATTTTACAAATTCAGAGTGTAGTGAAAATAAAGAAGGCCTTAAAGGCTTTATTCTAACAAAATCTCTTAGTCACATACTCAACAAAATAAGAAAAAAACTATATATGTATATATAAAAAGTTGTAGTCTCTGTCTGTCTGCTTGTTATCAAACTCCTCCTAGGATTTTGGAGATAGATCCCCATAACCATATAGTGATTTTCCAAGTTTAGCTCTGATGTGGCACAAGGCCAAACCCCCATAACCATATATATTCTGAAACTATATTACCTAGAGTACTTGGATAAGTATATTTCATTTTGATCAAAGGGGGTCTCCCAGGAGTCACAAATTTCCTATTGAAATGTTTTTTTTTAAAATTTAAATTTGAACAAAGGAATGACTCCTCTTCAAAATATAGAAGGAGAAAGCCAGAAGATGGAGGTCACATTGGCAAGATCATTGAGTAATACTGAAATGCATCATTTTTCTCCACAAATTATAACTAGGATTTAAAATCAATCATCATTTTCTTACAAAAAAAATTTGGGCACACAGCAAGGCACAGGTAATTCAGTTAGTATATAAATAAAACTCAGAATAGGAATAGTCCACTCCAGACTGCAGTGGCTGGGGTGAATGAACTATACCCATTATTTACAACAGTGAACAAAAAGAAATATCATCACATTCTTCTCCTCCTTAAATTACTGCTATTGTTACAAGTCCAAATGGGTGGGTGGATGACGTATCTGCTCCAATCTCCTGGGCACTATTGCTTCCTCAGCAACATCAGGGGGAGTTGCAGGTAGGGTTGTGGTACTGTGGATAGTATTATCTGTTGTGGTTGGAGTAGCTTCAGTAGTTTCTTTGGGCAGGACTGGGTAGTTATTTCCATTGGGTATCCCCTGGGATTCCCTATCAACAGGGGTCTCAACTGGGAATAGATATTTATTAGCTACTATTGTTTCTTTGCAGTTTTTGTAGTGAATGTAGGCATAGTGTGGTTTTGATTCAATAAGCTCTACCTCTTTGATTAAAGAGTCAGTCTTGTTCACCCAAACATGTCATTTTAGGTCCAGTGGAAGAACAGTGGGGTAACTAAACAGCCTCTCCTGTGATGTTGTATTAGTCATTGTGTAGAGTAACAAGTAAATTAAATGTAAAGCATTGGGAAAGACTGCTTGCCAATGTTGTGCAGAGAGACCACATGACCTCAAAGCCATGGAGTAATTGTTCTCCATATAAAGCCATTATATCTTTCTACCTGGCCATTACCTTGAGGATTATAACTCATAATCCTATTACAAGCAAACCCTTTCCCAATGATAAAAGCCCACATTTCTCTGCTCATGAAGGCTGGGCAGGCATACCATAAGTAGAGAACTACTGAGATAATGAATTAATAATGGTTGAAGCTGTCATATTTGCTCAAGGGAACACAAAAAGGCAACAGAGTATTCATCTATAATGTTGAGGAAATAATGATTCCTATTCATGCAATGCAAGGGTCCCTTAAAAATCTACATTCAATTACTCAAAAGGCCGAGTAGCTTTAATCAGGTGCATAACTTCTGGCCAAGGAAAGTTTGGCTTTGGATTTCACTCTACTCTACTGAATAAAGCATATTCTTTATTTTTGCAAGATGAAGTAAGTGTCTAACTCCTGGGTGACATATAACCTCACGGAGATTTAATAAAGATTGTTTATCATATTACTCCACAGTAAAACCTAGAGAATATGTCAGGAGAAATGTTCTGCCCTGGTTGGTATTGAATACCAAAATTATAGCAAGATAATTCCATCCTTCAGTGCAATATTTTGTCATTTTTTACTTTATTTTGTGCCTTCTATTGAACATGTACATGATCGCTGGTCAGTTTTCACCGTGAAATGTCTTCTGGTCAAATAATGCCACCAATGACAAACAGCTTTGATGATTACCTAACATTTCTTCTCTATAGAAGTGTAGTACTTCTTGCGATCCAAAAATATCCTTAAGAAGAAAGCAAATGGACATCCAACCTGAGAGAGAATCACCACAATAGCAACATCAGATACATCTGTTTCCACTTCAAATGGTAATGACTCGTCATTTGCATAAACTACTGAGTTTTCAACGTCCTTCTTAAGAGCACAGAAAGCAGCTTCTGCTTCTTTTGATAGCAGGAATATAGTAGTAGCACTCAGAGGGAGAATTTTACTTGAATAATTGTGTATCCACTGAGAATAGTAAGCAAAAAGGCCCAGAGTTCAGCATAGTGACTTTTTATTTCGAGGTAACGGAAGTTCACATAAGGGACAAAGTCATTCCGGGTCTGGATATTTCTTTCCACCCTCTACCACATAACCAAGGATTACTCAGTCTTTTTGTAGAAAACGAACATTTCCCTTCATTGTAACATATATTTTTCCTTTCTGCAGTTTCAAGGAATTTGTTAAGGTTAGTGTCATGTTCCTCCTGGGTCATGCCACAGATTATAACATTGTCTAAGTAGGCATTCCAGCAAACTGAAGGGGTCAATAATTCTTTAGAAGCAAGTCACTCTGTTAGTAATGCCAAATGAGACCTACTAAACTGATATAGGGATCCACCAGCCTTGAATGCAGTGTAGGGCTTATCTTTATTTTTGATTGGAACTTGATGATAGACACTCCTCAAGTTGATAGTACTAAAAACACAGTAGTGTGCAATTTTGTCCACTGTATAATCAATACAGGGTAGAGGGTAGTTGTTAAGAAGTGTGACACAAAACCCTGTCATGACAGAGAGAGACAAAAACTATCCCTGACAAATAATGGATATCCAAAGCATGGCAGTTAACCAAGTCCAGATAGATAAAGCTCTCAGTGCTGCCACTGTCAATAAGACTGTCTAGTTCCACTCCCTTGATAAATACCTTTACTACTACTTTCTTCAGAGAACGTGGAGTCGCCACCAAAGTTACTGCAATTAGCATTGTCTGATCATTTAAGTCATAGAGGTCCCAGAAGCCACTGATAGTTTACCATAGCAGGCCTTAGCAAAGTGCTCCTTCTTCTGACATTAATGACACATAGCTCCAAGTGTTGGGTATTTCAGACAAGGATACTGTGAAAAACCACAAAAAGTAGCACTTGGCATTTGATGCAGCTGTTGCAGAAACAGGTAATACAGTAAGATTTTCATTCACTACCCAAGAAGCTTGTGTAGCAGTATACAGTTCAGAATTCCACTGAGCTGAATCCAACATTCCCACTTGGTCAATCATGGTGACCAAATCCAGAGTTGTATTCTCCAATAAGCATTGCCTTATCAACAAGGACTGCAGACCACTAATAAAGGCATCCCTGATAGACTCCTCACAATATTGAGCTGCAGTCACTGCCTTGAAATTACAATCTTTACTTAAAACTTTCAATGCTCAAAAATACTCATCCAGAGATTCACCAGCCTCCTGACATTGAGTTGCGAGGTGGTGACTTGCAAAAACATCATTCATGCATTTGATATACTGTGACTTCAGTAAAGTAATAGCATCCCTGTAAGTAATGCATTCCAAAATAGTCTCATAGATTCAGGGTGAAACAAAGTTTAGTAGGAGTCCCAGTTTGTCCAGATTCTCTTGGGGTAGTGCTCCTAAAAACACCTCGAATGTTCAAAAAGTGTTTCTATTCTTGGGCAGCTGTTGAGGAACCAGGCTCCAAATCCAATCTTTTAGGTCATAGTAAACGTTCCATTATAACAGTGACATTTGTTAGAATAAATTGTAGTGAAAATAAAAAAGGCCTTAACTAAAGGCTTTATTCTAACAAAATCTCTTCATCATATACTCAACAAAATAAGAAAATAAATACTGCTATAAATAAAACTCAGGAGAGGAATCATACCCTCCAGACTGTAGTGGCAGGGTTGAATGGACTATGCCCATTATTTACAACAGTCAACAAAAGGAAATATCATCACACAGAGCTTTTGGAGACTGGTCACTAACAGAATTATCCAACTGACAGATATTTATTTTTAGGACAAAAGACAAAATGCTATACCTATTAATGCTGTTTTTATCACAAATTGCTGTTCTCAGTCCCTTTTTTAAGTTTGCTTTATTAAAAACATTAAGTCTTTGTATGTTTTAAATAATGCATGGAAAATTTTCAGACAAGTATGATCATTTTTATTCATTAATTAAATTATATTACATAATCTCTGATCTTTAATGGGTAATTTTAAAAAACTCCCTAAAATCATTAAAGATTATCTGATTTTATGCTTATTAGATGATGCATTATTACATTTTTTTTTTCAAATGAATTATTATCTACCCCCTATGGTCTTTAATATATTACTTGAACACATGATGAATGATGCCCTTGAGAAACACTAGGACACAGTCAGCATTGGACATTGGAACATCACAAATTTTTGCTTTGCAGGCAATATAGATGGACTAGGTGGCAAAGAAGAGGAACTTACCAGTCTAGTGAAAAAACTGGATGAAAGACCTGCAGACATGGCAGGGAGATTAATGCAAGAAAAAAAAATTATGATAAACAATGAGAAAGAGCTTTGAAGGAAGGTAAAAGTTGGTGGTCAGGAAGTTAAAGTAGTGAAACAATTATCAATGAAGAGCATTCAAAAATAGTAATAATTTCAAGAGCTTTGTTTGTACTGTCCTTGAAAGAATAATTGCCTGAAATCAAAGATCACACTATTGCATGCATTGGCCTTCTCAGTTTTCTGTATGCCTGCAACTCTTGGATATTAACAGCAGAATTACAGCAAAGAATCAAAGGTTTAGAAATTAGATGCTATAGAATCATCCGAGGTATCTGCTATGTAGACCACATAACAAATGATGCAGTATGAGACACGAATAGAAGACCTCATAACCACTGTTAAGAAGAGAAAGTTGAAATCATATGGATATGTCATAATAAGAGCCAACAATATTTCCACTGCCATCCTACAAGGAAAAAGAAAAGGCAGACAAAGGGAGAAAATGGTTTAGCAATATCACTGAGTAGACTGGAAGATCATTCACAGAGACTGAGACAGTGGCACATAACAGAAACAGATGGAGGGAGCTGCTCAGGTACTCAGCTGTGTAATGTTATGCTCCACTACAATTAGATCTCTTTCTGATTCACACCACATGTCAGGCAAGTGTGAATGCTAAGAAAGCAAAACACAAAATTAAAAAAATCATTTTCTGTGCAAGGGCTCCAAGCATCACATCCAGTCCACAAAACAGATCCCCACAATAAAATACAATAGCAAATCACTAACTTTCCCACAAAAAAAAAAAAAAGAAAACGTGGGGGCCACCAGATTTGCTTAAAAGAAAGTCTCTGGTAAACAGACATGCTGTCACCATCACCACCATATTTGCTTCTCTCTTCACAACTGTGACCTTTCTGGAGCTTCACTAATCTCACCCACCTCTTCAAACACAGAATTTGACCAACAGGCCAGTTCTGACACCACTGGGCTCCCAATGCAACCATCATATACCTCTAACATCTCCATTATGCAGCTCCAGGCCTCCTTCATTGATCAGAATCCAACAGAGACCATCCACTTAATCAATGTTCACTATTTACACCTAATCCCTCATCACCACTGGCGTGACCACAGTAACCAACACACTTAACATGAATCAACCCACTACTGTGACCTTGATTGATCAACCCAGCAACCCACCTTACCAGGCAGTTCAGCACTATACTGCCACTGGACCATCAAACACCTCACAGGTATTAATTTCAACGATGAAGAAGGGTGTATATCAAACCCCACCAACAGCTAATCCACTCCAGGCCTATCCTCTGACCATAACTGTGACTTTGGCCAACCAACCCAAGAAATCGGTCAACTCTTGGCCTTACTGACAACACCCTTACACCTAAGTGCTTTCCTTGCCAACAACAACTAAAGAACCACACATGAACAATTTTTGCCAAATTTCAAACAACTATGTATATATTCTGAATTTTGACGAATACATGCTGTTGAAAATTTAATCCTTGTTGGTTCCTTTCCTTTGCAACCAAATGCTCTCATTACAACAGCAACAACCAGCAAGCACACCCAAATGTGGGACCAATGATGATGAATTATTATTAGCTGAATTTTGACCTGAAATATTGATTGATTGATTTTTTACAATTTATTAGAAATTTTGCAGGTTATTTAAAGCTAGAAAATATTTTTTAGCCTTTAAGAATTTTTTAGGTGTGTGTTGGGGGGGGGGAAGAGGTGGGTTCCTGCATTTCTCAAGGGCATTTGTGCATAACTGAATATAATGAACATGACTGGTATCAGAACTTGGATGTCCAATTTCCAATTCTGAACTGTTATCCATTGCACCACCTGCACATCCAAGTACCTGGTATTCCCAAGTGGTCAGCAATCTAGGTACAGGCCAGGTTCGACATTGCTTAACTTCAGTCATCATACAAGAACTGATTTTTTAACATGATATAACTGAAAGTTGAAATGTTCACTGTATACTCTTCAGTAGATTTATGATCACTACTGAATTCAGTGCTTTGTCAAAAGAGATTATGTTGAAAAATAAAAAAAGCTAACTTTTTTTTATTTGTATTTTTCATTCAGCCACTTTGAAAGCACATCAGAAATAAAGAAAATATTTTTACTTTTACCATGAACATATTTGCTATCAAATTGTTTTTCTTGCGTCAAACAACTACATTTAAACTAAATAATGTTTATGAACATTATAATATTTATTGCTGAACATGCCTGAAGTTTTACCATCAGAAATATAATTTACAGTATTTACCATGTTCATACTACTGTTCTCATATCGGTTGTCATATTCACAATGTTTCGGCCATTATACACACCAGCCTTCTTCAGGTGATTAGAATTTCAAACCAAGCCCTTTATTTCGTCCACAGGGATAGATTGTTCTAGTTCCACATGCCATTCCTATTCCAGATATCTCAGATTCAGTTATTTCTCTTTAACTCAACTCTCCAAGTTATTTGTTCACCTCTGCTGTGGCCAGTTGATAAAAGTGTTGGTAATCCAGTGAATTGGCCCAAAGAGTTGTGAGTTCAGTACTTGGCAACAGTGGAGGTGAATAATAACTTGGAGAGTTGAGTTACTAAAAAGGGAAATAACTGAAACTGAGATATCCAGAAGAGACATGGCACATGGGACTAGAGCTACCACAGTTGACGAAATGAAGGATTTGGTTCGATTCTTAATTCCTGTTCTTTTATTGATCTCATTAATGTTTTATTTTCTCATATTCTTTCATACTCAGTAATCTTGTGTTTTAGTGGCTTTATTGCCTTGCTTGGAATGAAATGATTAAAAAAAAAACACAGGTATAACATCCAATATTATTAGACAACATATAGTGTTTTTGTGCAGAGTATTTCAGCAATCAATCAATAGTTGTTTACAGTGTACTGCATCATTGTTGTCCTTTTTATTTATGACTGCTTTTTGTAGCTGTTCAGTATTAAAGAATTTTAACCAAACCAGTTTGGCTTTAATATACACCCATATTCTATTTAAGATCTAACACAGAATCATTTTTTGTTGATAAATAGCCCCTTACCTTTTATTTTTGCCACTCAAATTGATTACCCAGGCATAGAAGCAATGTTTTTTTGTAATATATTTTAGTAGTCAATAGACTTTTTGCCTTGTACCAACTGGCCAATACCAGACTGCAGAAAACATCTCCATATTGTAATTCCACTTCCTCCATGTTTCACTGTGGTAAACAAGCATTCCGGGTTACATCTTTCACCTTATCTTCAGAGAGTGTATTCTGAAACAGCCATGCAAAGTTCAAAAAGTGTAATTCCTGAGAACACACTGAAACCATTGAGGATTATGTTGGTCGTAATGTGACAAAATCTTGAGTAGGTCTGCAATGTTTTGATGAAAAACCAGCCTCTTTGAAATTGTTCTTTTCTTTTTGAACTTCTGATGTTTTTGTGACAGTTTTCTTAAGAGTATTTTTATGATGCTTCAAAACAAACGTCTTTCTGTCATTTGTCATTATTTTAGGTCTTACAAAACCTGTATGCTATACCACAGAACACGGCCAATTTAAGATTTTGTAATCCCTACTCCACTGAACTTGGTGACCATGATATTCACAGGACATATTGAAGGTCAGACAGAGGAAAACAGCATGTAACCTACTTAGCGAGCTTGCATAATGGCAGAACCAGAACTGAGAGGAAGAGTTTGGACTTGGATTTCTTAGAGTTAAAAGATAGGAAGTTGTTGAGAGTCATGATTACCCATGTCCTGAAGGGACACGGTATATAAAAGAAAAAGATTGCATATTCAAAACATTTGTTACTTACATACGAACTATTGTCCTCATCATTGTTGTTAGGCCTTCAGAAGGTACTGTGTTGTACAGGGAATTCCGAACTGAACTGTAGGTTACCTGGATTGATATACTACACTTGATGACAGAAACGTTGTGATATAACAACAACAAATATAAAGACAATAATCCCCAAATAAAATAACTCCTCATCCCAGAAATTCAAACTGCAATAAAACAATTGCCCAACACATGTATCATGTTATATATTTTTACCCGTACCGTGTCACTAAAATTACACAGACCTATTTAATTCAGTAACATAAGTCTCCCCGAACCCCCTACAAAAAAAAAACAAAAAAAAAACGGAAAGAAATTGTTTGTTTTTTTGTTTTTCAGTAGCACTAACACAGATCATCGAGTGAAAAATGAAGTGTTCAAGACTGCAATAGAATAACACAAGTAAACAGAACACTGCACTTTTCTTTTGCTACTTTGGAACACACAAATCTTGCATAAAGCTCAAATAAAGCACCTGTTGACAGTCTTCTTTTTTGTTGTTGATCTCACACGTCTTGTTTTACATACATTGTAATTTTCAACGAAGTATTTTTATTTTTCTTAATGAAAATATTTTATTGCTAAACAAAATATGGCTAAAGCAGAAAGCTACAAGAAGTATATTGTATAATAATATTTTTCAAAATTTTTCCACATGTCATTTATGAAGTGAAGAGTGAAGAAGAAGGCCTAATTTACTTTACTCAGCATGACTAATTAAAGAACTTTATTAATAGATGAACCACTCACTCTTTCTGAAAAAAGATCTTGTGAATATAAAAATGTACATTTTTTTTTTATTTTTTTAGAGATTCATAAAAAGTTTGAACTTTGTATTTCTTTAAAAAATATATATATATATATTCTTTCTACAATTTTTGAAAAATTTATTTTAATTTTTAACTTAATAAAATCTACTCATAAAAAATAAACATTTATAATTCAAATTTGCTTTCTTTATTAAAAAAAAACAAAACTATATGCACTATGGATGCATTTATTTATGATTTTTTCAAAAATTACAAATAACTTGTTCTAAAAAAATCTCTTAAGTTATTATTGAGTGAATTTTTAGAGTTAAAAAAGGGAAAAGCAAAAATATAGCATTTCATTTATTCTCGTGTCCATTCAACACGGAGCGTGACGTGCGTGATATCGAGAAAGTTTTTTAAAAAAAAAAAAAAAAAAAAGAAGAAAAAAAAAAGGAAAAGTGCCTACTCCTGGCATAGAGTGATAAGAGGACTGAAAAGATTTTCAACTACAAAAAAAGTTTGAAAACTGTTCAATTAGTTAATCTTTCTTTTCTCCTCAATTAATTCTCTTGTTCTGTGTAGTTAAACAAAAAAGTGAACTTAATTGGTTACAGTTAAGTGAGTCTAACAATTAGATCGTTCTCTAACTGAGTTAGAGAACGATCATTATTTGTAAATAAAATTCATCGTTTTAAAAATATTTGTAAATAAAATTCATCGTTTAAAAATACTTTAAATTGTATCGTAACTGACAGTAACTCTTTCTCTTAAAGTTTAAGACTTAAACTAAAAAAAAATTAACCAAAGTCAAATTTTAGCTAGCAATAATTGACAGAATGGGAATATACAATGTTACAATCAAATCAAATTCATTTGGAAATAGTCGATTAATTTCAATTTGCAAATTCTCCAGTTAGTTAGTTAGTTGTAGTTTCGAAAGAAAATTTGGTCATATAATAATAAAATTAAATAATTTCCACAAATAAATATCGAATCGATTGTAAGGTGGTAGCAACATATTTTCATCTGTCAAATGAAATTGATCACAGTAACTGTGAGTGTGAATTAATCATGACAACAAATGATAATTACTTGGGAAGTTTTTGAGCTCTCCACTTTTAAAAGAACTATTTTAGTTGCTTCCAACTTATTCAGTTGCACATTTGACCAACGTCAATTGTTTCTTTTTAAAAATTATTAGACATATTCAGAAAAAAAAGTATGAAGTCATTCACAAAATGTGTCTGGGTAAAAGAAAAAAAGAATTTTAAAATTAACCAAAAAATGTTATGACAAAATTAAGTAGAGTTGCATATTATCCTCAACATTAATCAAACCAACTACTAAGAATTAAGAATAAGATTGTTCTTATCCCAACTTTTCATCGAAAGACGAATTTCACCTGGGGATTTTGAAAGGAAAAATTCAGTGTTAATTTAAAAAAGCTACAAAAACCGGCATCATTTATCTCTTAATCACCAATTATTGATTGCTATATCAGCCAAAAACTAACTTTGTTTTTTTATATTTAAATTTTATTTTAATGATTTATTTATTTAGTAATTACGTTTTTTTTTTTTTCATCATTGGAAGTTTAACTTAAATTTAATGAAAAAAAAGAGAGCTAGATTGTATTATTGATTGACAAGTACACGGACGGAATTTAAACTTTTAGAGAGCATTATTTAGCGTTATCAAACAAAATTATTTGGTTGGTAAATAAAAATTAATTAAATTCTTAAAATGTGCACTGTAGATAAAATTTAGATTTTTATTCGTATCGTTATGGACGAGATGAAATTTATTTTTTTAAATTTAACTGTTTGGAAGAAAATCCAAAGAAAAAATGCTATTAGCATTTTTTTTTCAGAAATGTTTCGAAATATAGAGAATTCAGAATTCTCTACAATTTTTTTCGCTTATTTGTAAAGATCAGATAATGTAGGCGTGTATCCAAAAAATAATTTTGTTTACAAGTCAACACTTTATTTGTTAACGATTTCATTTTGTTGAGAAAACCAATACAAAAAAAAAAGAGAAGTTTACTAACTGAATGAAATATGACATTTTTATTTTTATTTATTAATTCTTCTACACATGCACACGCCCTTTATTTTTAAAATAAAACAATAACATTTAAGAAAATTATGTAGTCAAATACACTCTCTCTACTCTAGTGAAATTTTTTGTTTAGCTGACGTGTAAACTAAAACAGAAACTTAAATACCTTTGATTTGGTTTAAACTGTGCTGAAAAAACTTCGCACTTTTTAAGTTAAAAAGTTTATAAAATATCATCAATTCTCATATCGTCTGTTAAATTATTCCCTGCGCTGATGATCATACAACATACAATTTGAATTTTTTTTAATCATCCGGCTGTAGAGGCAACAAAAGAAAATAAAATCTTTTTTTCTATGTGTTTAGATTTACAAAGAAGAAAAGAGCAGTGTACTTACCCAAAATACTGACAGTTATTATTAGTTACACGGTTTTGTTTTTTGTATAACCAAAAAAAACATCACATGTTACATTTTTTTTTACTCTTTAACTAAACACAAACACTGGAGCACCGGAAAATGTATTTGCTAATCAAGGGAAATAACTTCTTTTTAATCTACTGCACCTGTTGCATTAGAGATTTTTTATCAATTTGAAAGTTTTATATTACAAATTATAATATGAAAGCAAAGATGTGAATGGTTAATTATTTTCTCCAAAATGAAGACTAATCATACATTCAAATATTACTTGATAAATCTCCAACATGTTAAGAAATTTATGAACTAAATGATTTGGTAATGTTAAAAATAAATAATAATTTTAAAATAAATATAATGTAGAAAATAAAATATATAGTTAAAAAAATATTTAGAAATAAACACACAAAAAAAAGCTTGCATAAAGATATTGGTATAGCCAGCATGAGAAATTGAAATCTGAGAGGGTGCTGAAAAGTCCCCAGCTTGAACCAGAAGGAATTACAAAAAAAGGACTAAATTTTGCTAAGTAGGTCAGACTAAGAATTTTTCAGCACCTCTCAAAAATTTCCTTTCCTTTCATCTAACTGAGATTTTGATAGTATCAACACTATAAGTAAGTATAGGGGAGTTATAACTGAGCAAATAATAAAACTCCTATTTATACAAAAATACTCATAAAAATGAGAAACAACAAGACGTGAAAACAACAAGTACTATTTATTATCTGATTGTTATGTGGTGTTGGAGACACAAGAGGCAGTAATATATAAAATTGTAAATTGTGAGTTTAGCATTAAATGTAGATCAAATGTGGATTGGAATCTAACAGAAGGATAAGATAAAGAATAAACAAAGTGTATACATTTTTTTTTCTCATATGTTTATATATATATATATATATATATATATAGATGTGTGTAATGCATGTCCAGATAATTTAGCTGGAAAAATACAAGTGTCTGGAGTCTTCTTTGAGTTTTTATTGAGTGCTAAGAGATAAATGTTGCTATAATGACCTGAAAAAGGAAAAGGAGATGATATTTTGATGCATGTGTTAACAACCTGTCCATGTGAACTGATTGTCTGAAAGTGAGAATGTTACGTGATTGTGTATGCAGTGGAGAAAAGTGGGGTCGATTCTCATAAATTTAGCATGAGTGAATTAATGATAATTATAATTGTCATAATTATTTTATTATAATTATTTTTGACAGTATAATTAATTTTTATTTGTTTTTTATGGACACAACAACATGGCAGTGTAATTATTTTTATTTATATATTTCTTTATAGACACAACAAAAGTGACATTAGGAAGAGGGATGGCAACAAGTAAATTTTAACTTTTCTTACAATTTTTGTTTCAGTTAAATAAAGAATTCAAGTTTTGATTATCAGGTATTGTCTCTGACGTGATGTTTTAAAGCATGTTGAGACAACAGAGACAATACATGATAATCAAAACACAATTATATACAATTGGAAACATATTTTAAAGAAACTTATGGATTTTACAAGACAGACACTTGTGTTGGTTCATTTATATTAAAATTAACATATCCAACAGAAAGTACTAACACTTATATAACTCTCAAAATAGTAGTAAATTAACCTGACAGAATTTATTTTAGAAAGTTCATTTTCATATGAATAAGATATTGAAATAAATATTGGGAGATCTGTCTATATTTCTGAGATGAGGTATTATGTACAGTATTTACATTAGTCGGACTATTGTCCTCATCTTTGTCGCCATATTTGTCACAACGTTTCGGCCGTTGTACGCTCCGGCCTTCTTCAGGTGGTTCGAATTTCGAACTGAACCCTTTATTTCGATCACTGGGGTAGACTGTTCTAGTTCCACGAGCCATGTTTGATGGATGTCAGTTATCTCCTGCTAATTTTCCCTCTGAAAGTTCTCCACTGCCTTAACCGGGTATTGAACTCACACTCTTTGGGTCTGTCACTGGATCTAACCAACGTTGTGACAAATATGGCAACAAAGATGAAGACAATAGTCCGACTAATGTAAATACTGTAGATTGGGAGATGTTTTTTTTAATTACAGTAAATCTTTGTATGATTATAAAGTATCAAATATAAAAAATATAAAAAATATGAAATCAGTTATAAATGGTGGTGGCGTTAAATCAGATAATGCTTGAAATCCAATAAAACTGTTCACAGGTTCTTACTTTGTCTCAGATTTGGCTCCAAACAATCATCCTTACTCTTTCACTTAAGAAACAGTACTGTAGTTGGCCTACCTCATAATAGTGCTTCAGTTCAACTTTTATTAAACTCCACTTTTTCCCCTCCCCTCTTTTACTTTTATTCAGTTTTGATGGCAACTACAAACTACATAATAGTAATTCTGCTACCTTGCCAGTTTGATTTACTTATTATCTTACTGACACCATTTATTATGCATTGCATTTATGCCTAGTAAAACATTTTATTATCTAGCATGAGCCTTGGGGGATAAAATACATCTTATCCTGATGGGCCCAGCCTTGTACTTGAGATAGTAAGCCTTCCCAGTTTCTTCTATATTTACAGCATCTTGAGGGTAACCACAATGACAATGGAATTATATGTCACCTATTTCTCTAACACTTTCTGACAGAATTCCACATTGTTTTTGCCTCAGCTGGAATAGAGACTTCCATGGCAAATTGGAGATCACAAATCCAATGCCAACCTGAACACCTTCTGTGTCAAGTGTTTGTGATTTTGAGTGAGATACCCTGTCCAAAATATTGCAAATATAGGAGAGGTTGGGAAAAAACAGTAGGCTGGACAAACTTTCCTTTAACAGATTCTTTAGTAGAAGTTGTTGCTCTCAGAGATCAAGGGAGAGCAATATGAGTCCTGTATGTTATATATACAAGTATAGGGTGTCATCACTCATTTGTGTAAAAAGTCCTGTACTTTTGAGAAGTCCCAGAGAAAGGCTTAAGCTGGCTGCTGGCAATGACTCAGTGTACTAGCTATGGAGAAGCCTGTCATCTTTCGTTTGTGTGTGACCATTTAACAGGCACATGTTCTCTTATAGACAATAGTGCATAAATTTCTTTAATTTTTGGTAAATGGTACAAAGATGTATGTATCTATGCAAGACTGTATGCGTCATGCATAAGTGCTAGATTTAGGTTCTGGGCATGTCATAATGACCATAGCATCAGAGAATGAATAAAATTAATTAAATGATTCTGAATGAGCTCAATTGTCCAACCCATTATATACATATCTAGCATGACAGGGATCCATTTTAAAAATGCCTCTTGACTGGTCCATGACCAATGAACTTATATCCTGTTTTGGAACAGATCTTTTCCCTGATTGGCTTATATATTATGATTTTTATATCCTGATCAAGACAATTTCTGATTGGTTGGTTGAAATAACATAGTAACAAAAAACCAATCGAAGATCAAACTCAATGGATGAATTGTAACTAATGCTGCGCTGAAAAGGTGTGAAGACATTTACGGGATTAACGTTATAACGGGACAGTTTTCTTTTTACACCGTTTAAGCCATAGCATTCCAGTTTAGGTGACTTTCATACTGGATATTGTTGGAAATAAAAAATAAAAATAAAAAGGAATAAAGATAAAGGTTGCTCAGAATGGATGAAATTCCCAAAACTTATCTTATTGCATATAACTGCAATATGATTATGGGGTAAGTTCAGTTTCATAATTTTTTATTCATCTTGTGCCGCCAAGACTTAAAAAAAGCCATGCTCATCTCTCGTCTATCCCCCATCTAAAAGGACCCGTTTTTGAAATTAAATGAAAAATCACTTAGAGTGAGTTAAGAAATGCCTATTTATCTTTCAAATAAATAATGATATTTAATTCTTTTCTTCCATCAACATAATTGTTTTAGTGTTCTTTTATGATTATTTCACTACTTGGGAATATATTTTAAACTTCTTGTGTCCTTTAAAGTAAAATATAGAATTTCGAATCCTCTGTCTCCAGTTTCTTAGAAAGATATTGTGCAAAAAACGTAATGTTACTTTTTAATGTTTTGATTACACTCAGTGCAGAATTATATGTTTATGCTTTCTTTATTGATTTAGCGTGAAAAAAATACAATAACCAATTTAATTTTAAATGGCTAGTAAAACTAACAATAAATTCTTTTTGTTTTTATTTATTCACTCTCGTCTCATTGCAATTATCAAACTCTTAAAAAAGAGAGGATTTTAATTACAACTATAAATTAATATTATTAATTTATTACTTGTAATTAAAATCCTCTCTTTTTAATTTAATAACATTATTACAAAACACATTGTTAAAATGAGAAATTAAATACTGGAAAACAATTCGGAAGAGAGATTCCAGGAAATGAACGCAAAAAAAAATGTCTCGTTTAAATCAAATATTGCTATGTCACTTCTAGGTAAAATCCTTTTTTAAAATGAATCTAGAGAAAGTCTATTGATTGATTTTAATTTTTATAGTCCCCCCTCCCACCAAATTCCTTTAAGAAGTATTTAAGTAGAAGTATTTATCTTCTCAATTTGGCCATCAGTTTTTTGTTTTACATACAAAAATAAAACGTAAGTTTAACAGAAATCCGTAAAACTTAAAATTTAAAAATTATTCAAGTTTTAAGAACCCTCTGTATTCACTGACATAATTTTCCTCTTTTCGTTTCAAGTTAAAAAAAATACAAAATTGTAAATCGATGATTACGCTTTTCAACTTCTCATTTTTAAATTGAATCTTTTAAAAATATACTGAAGTTTAAGTTATCAATTTAAAATTGATTGACATTCTCATTATGACGAATATTCTTTCCTAGAAATTTTCTCACAGTACAGTTGAAGCAGCCCCCAAAATAAAAATATCGTATTACTTCTTTTTCTTAACCTTGCCTCATATTGTGAGCACTCTTTTCAAAACTCAAAATTTAAATTTGAAAAGTTTTTGTTTTTTTTTTGTATCAGGAATAAATCGAAAAATAACGTCTGAAATGTAAATTATTTTAAATAAAATGTAACAAATTAAAATTAATTCTTTTCTTCTAGAGAATTTGAGGAAAATTTACGAAAAAATAAAAATGAAATTGCATTCCATCTTTGTTAGAAACACTCAAACAAAAACCATGTTTTACTGAGTAGTGTTTTTTGTTTACCATGTTGACATTTTCGGTGGGGGTGGTAAGAAACTGAAAGGAGACAACTGACTGTATGCATGTTTGTTTATTTCAGGCTTTATTTATTAGGCCACTTTTTTGTCGATTTCTTTTCTACTCATAACTTTCAAAATCAAATTTGAAATTGATTAAATACACTTCTATTGTAGTTCATTTTTAGTCAGAAAATTAAACATAATTGATCTTCAAAACTTTCAAAGGCCTCAGAATTAATTTTCTCCTTAGTTTTATTTTTTATTAAACAAACACTAACTTTTCCTCAGCTTTTCCTTTTTAAGATCAACAAAAAGGGAACAAATATTTGTTTAGTCGATTTTATGTTTTTTTAACTGAACGTTTTTGGTTTGATCCAAATTTTGCAAAACGTTTTTTTCTATCGATCCAATTTCAAATAACAACTGGGATTATTTATGAAAAATTAGCAGCTAAAACTGGTAAAATCCCGTTAGGATGGAAAAGGTTTTCTTCTTTTAAGTTAGAAAATAATTATTGTAGTGTGTCTATATATATATATATTTTTTTTTTTTATCAAGGCGATCCGTTTATGATCGCTTTGGTTTTTTGTTTGACTCCTTCTTTAGCATATTTTTTTTATTTAAAACAAAAAAAGATAAAATTCATTTCAATAATTAACACTTGCAAAAAACACCACAAAGCATTGTTGAAGGCACATAACATTGCAAATTTTGATAATAGAGAGAGAGAAAAGAAAAATTCATTATTTTTTTGTTTAGTAATTTTTTTTAACCAAGTGTCGTTAGGAATAAGAAGCCGAAGCGTAAATAAGCATTTATTTTTTAATGTCTATTTTATTTTTTACATAGCAACACTATTAACTAGCTTATTACACTTCTTTACGTCGTAACTGTACCGTCGTAACTAAACATTCCATTTTCAAACAAAACTTTAAACAAAAATTTTTGAACAATATATTTGTTTTTTACGTAACTTTTTCCTTTAGTTACTGAATTTCTGTTTATAAAAGATAAAAATTTACCAACTGATCAATTCGAGGCAGTACTTGTCTGATTTTGCAAAAGAAACTTGTAACCATCCAATCGACCAGACACAGCATCACCTTCGGATGCTGACTGGTTTTTGGACTGGCTAACAGTGGCTCATTTTTAATTTTCTCAGGACCTTTTTTCACTCCACATTGTTGTAAACCATCCATTTTCATCACCTCTGAGAGTTCTTTTTCAAAAATGTCATTTTTGTTGTATTTTTCCATTAATTTTTTTTCTGTTAAATCTTGAGGCACCTAATCACTGTAACGATTCATGTATCCAAATGTTTTCAAAAGCCTTACATCCCATATGAGATATGCAAAATATCTCTCTACTATGTCTCCTGTTGATTATTTTCAACCATTGCAGGCCTGCTGGAACATTCTCAGTCTTCCAGATAAAAATTTCCACTTTTGAACCTAGCAAACCACTTATAAACCGTACTCTCAGCTATAGCACCTTCTCCATAAATGGCATATATTGATTTTACTGTTTATAGTGTCTTTTTTTTTTCTTTTCTGGAAGATCATCTGACGAAAATGTATCTCATTTTCCTCTCTGTTCATTTTTAATATATAAACATTTAAATTCACAATCCACACATGGATGAATCATAGTGAAAACTAGGTATGTCCAATTTTGACCTTTTTAGCGGTTTTTTTTAGTTGTTTTTTTGTCAGTTGAAAGACACATTAATTTCGAAATTCTTGTAAAAATTAACTACTTGTTGGATTTTAATGAAAACTTCAGAACTTATTCAGAAATGAATGAACTTATTTTAGAAATGTTTGTCTCTTTGAAAGTCATGGTATAAATATTTTTTTTTTATATCTGTTACCCCCCTCGAACTTAATTTTATGAAAACACAAAAAAAAATTTATTTGCAACCTCAATTTTTTTTTTAAATTAAATGCACAAAACTCTGAAAAATCTAAATCATCGAGTTTTTTGTTAAAAAAATGTCCGAAATTGTCCAAACTTTTACCTCAATTGTAAAAATACAAAACCCAATAAAACTAAGACAATATTTAATTAAGAAAGTTTTTAATGGCTTTTCTGAATAATATATACGAAGGTAATTATTATCTGAAAGAAAAAAATTTTTTTGATGAACAATGAATTTTTACATTAATTTTCTTTTTTTTTTTCAATTTTAAGTACACAATATGACAAAAGGTTGTTATATATTTATACATTAAGTTCTTTCTGCAACCTTATGGAAATGATATATTATGTTCTCTACTTTTTAAAGATCATAAATTTGAAAGCTTATTAAAATCTGACAACCATAATTATTTTAAAAATAATTTTTAATATTCCAAAATTGTATTTAAAATCGTCTACAACGAAAGTACGGATGCACATTGTTGAAATAATGTCACATGAGTAGTTTCCTTTGATAGAAGCAAGTTTTTTTTTTTACTTCAGAAATGGCTTTGATTCGTTCAGTAACAAGAAAATAACGCTTGTCAAGTTTTCTGAATATCGTCGTATTATTTTCAATTTTTTTCTTTTTCTATTCAAATATAATCGAATAGTGGGATAAAAGAAAATATCGACTATTTACAATTACAAAAAAAAAAAAAAACGCCCTTGGAAGTCCACCCAAATTTTCAAGTTTGAAATCGAATGCATAAATTCATTGTACATTACTTTGGAATTATTATCCACATGACAAATTATCAATTAAAACGATTTTTGGAGTTTAAATTTTCTGGAGTTAGCTCGCTACTACTCAAACTAAAAAATACTTTTTGAGTCAAAACAAAACCAACATAGCATGTTAATTTTATTAATAAATAAAATAAAACTCATATTACTGCCATATAATTATTAATAAATAGAAAAAAATCTGCCTTAATAAAAAAGAAATAAAATCTCATTTCATTAAGTTAACCTGTTTCAATTAATGGTGTTTCATGTAATTTTTATATTCTCAGAAAAATATTTCATGACTGAAATAATAAACCTCAATTTAAAAAAATGTATTTTTTTTACTGTTTTATTTTTACTTGTAAAATTTGATTTTCTTTCATAATTTAAATGTTATTTTCAGTGCAGAATTCTTCCTCAAACGTAAGGTAAAAAAAAAAAAAAAAAATTTGAAAGTGAATTTAAAAAAAAAAATCTACTAACCAGATTCACTTAAAATTAGAACGAATTATATCACTTTGGCGCTACCATCCAATAAATTTCCGTGCAGTAAGTTGTGAATATATTGACGTACATCAATTAACGCCTGTCAATTCCTTAAAAAAGGAACGACTACGGTTGGAAATATCTCTCTTAAAAAAATTTCTGCTAAAAATGTAAGTAATGTTTCTTTCAAATTACATTAAGTATACTTTAATCATTCTAAATTTCCTAAGATAACAAAAGAAAAAGGTGTAATTGATTTTTCATGATTTTTTAACTAACAAACTATGATCTTTCCGACAGAAATGTCGATAAGTTCCATTTTACGAAATTTTTTGACTCGATAAAAAAAACAAGATTTTTAATAAAATTTTTAACATTTATAGGAAGGATTAAAAAATCTGAAAAAATATTCAGAAAATACTTTGGTCTTTCCTCTTTAATAAGAACATAAATATTTAAACGTTAAAAATTGTTTTATCAATTTGGGGACCTTTTGTCGTCAAGGTATACCACTTTTTAGCGAAATATTGGACATACCTAGTGAAAACTGAATTGAAATTTCACCTTCTTCTGACTCAACTGTAAAACAGAAAAATTACTGCCATAAACTTAATTATTCTTAGCTTATAGCAAAATGTTTGATTGTTACTCTTAACATTTTTCTTTGGAAGCTTTATTAAAATATCATACAATCAAAGAGAAAATTTTTGTTTCTTTTATTCAATATTTGTTTTTTAATTTAAATTTCATATCAAAATGGAGTGCCTAATTTATGGTTTAAATCAAATACAAATAATTGTCTGCATTCTAAATTTCCTGACTTCTAAAGATGTAAAAATATCAACAGCAATTACACTGTCTTCTACAAAAACATTTTTAATATCTATTTTAAAATGTCATGTTCCACTTTTTTAAGCAAGTTAAAAAGCTTTTAAAATTATGTTCCTAAAGGTATTTATTTACAAAGGAGACATGCACACTATAATCTACCAAAAATCATAATTAATTTCATTTAATTAATATTCAGGATTCATTAATTATTGCAATGGCATTTCTACCGGTATTTCTTTTTAACTGAGAGATTTGGTTTGAATTTGCATTTGTTTCTGACATTTTGTTGGTCCTATATTTATGCAATTATTCAATTATTTGCATTTTCTTGTATAGTACACACACACACACACTGTAATAATTATTTGAGATTTATACTCCATGAAATTGTTTCAATTTTTGATTATATTTTCACTACCATACAAAAAAATCTTAAGATTTGATTGAACACTGCAAAACTCATCAATGTTTATGATTAGTTTTAGTATCCCAGTTTTCATGTTACATGCACCATGACAAATGGAGTCGGGGAAATAAATACAGAAAATATGTATCTATAATAATAATTTGATGGATGTTTTGTTAAATGTAAAAACAATTCCATGTTTCATACAACTTAGTAAACATTTAAATAGTTTGATCCATTTTTGTTCATAGATTTCATAATCCTTGACTAAAAAGTAATTGTTATGAAGACAAAAACAATAGTTCTTGAACATTGTACTCTTACTTGGTTATATATTTTAGTGCATCATTTTACTTACAGTTATTGCCACATGACACAAACAATAGTCTGTGCATTATTTAAACCAATTAGCCTTTTTATAACCATCAGTCACTTATATTATTGTCAACTAAGACTATTTTTTACATTTAAATAAGTAGTGAAGTAATTGAGGTTAATCAAAGTAAGTACTGTGTAATTTGTGGAAAAAATTTGAACAAAATGGAATAGTAAACTAGAAACTACTTATCTCCCTTCTAAGACTTGAAATTAAATTTACTGCTGTAAAATGTGTAATTAAAGTATTGAAAAAAAGTAGTTTAATTTGCTTGTTAAATGTCTCCTCATTAAAGGTAAATGATCTCTTGATATTTGTGAGAATTTTTTTACTTTAAAATTTCACTTGTAATGCATTTTTATAAACATGTCTGTGAATTAAAATCTTACTTCAGCATTAATTGAATATCAATCCATCCATAAGTTTTAATAGTGACCTAAATCCTATATCTGGTTTTTATTTAAATCTGATAAACCACTTATAACAAAGCTTAAGTCTAATTCAGTATTGTGAGACATTAACTTTTTGGGTGGAGTTTTAATCTTATTAAATTTCAAGGTCATGCTAGGGTACTAACTATTAATGAAGTCTGGCTTCTGTGACTAACATATAAAAAAAAAAAATTATCTTGCAGAAGTATATTCTTGCCTATTTTTTTTTTTCAAATTAGGCTGCTGAATATTAGAAATTTAGCATCTTAATTTTCAAAAGTTAGGCTGCCAAATATTAAAAAGAAAAAATGTATTCATTCAAATGTAACCAAAAGAAAATCTTACCTGTTTTAATTTTATGACTTTTGGAGTGAGTGATACAAAGAACATTTAACATAGATGACATAGATTTTATTTTACAAATGTGAAATATCTAAAATCTGGACAATAGTCTTTTATCTTGAAACAATTTCATTTTCCCCAATGTAATACTGAATACTGTAATGCAAGAGAATCATATTTATCATTTGTTTGCTCTTTCCAGATTTTGGTAGACAATTACTGAAAGGATTAGTTATGGTAAATTTTATATATACATATATATGCACAAAGTAGTTCTGTGCTAATTTTAAGATTTCATTTGCAGTAGATTTTATAATGAATAAATTTTACTCAATATGTAAAAATTAGGTCTGTCTGAAAAATAACAGGACTTGTGTGAGCTATTAGTGAAAGAGGGATAAGCAAATTGTGTTCTCACATAACATGATATCTTGTGAGTATATAAGTGTAATCATGGCTGCTTCACTATGACAGTGCACCACGCCCTGAGCATCCAGCAATTCCTGATCCAGAAGAACTTTGCCATATTGGAACAACCTCCATATTCACCTGATGTCGCTCCATGTGACATTTTTCTTTTCACCAAGCTCAAGGGGATCCATTTTGAAGGTGTGGAGACCATCAAGAATGATGGAGCTGTAAGGCTTCCAAGAAGAATCCTTCCAGCCGTGCATAGATACATGGCAGAGAAGAATGGAAAATTGAATTAGTCTTCAGGGGGATTACTTTGAAGGGGAAACCATGTAGTTGTTTAGAATTGAAATAAATTGTTTGTGACATCCGTCCTGTTACTTTTCAGACAGACCATATATTTTTTATTAGTCTGTATTAATAGATTTCAGATGCTTATGATATTAAAGGAAAATATTATTGAGTCTGAGTATTTTTTTTGCAAGATCAAATGTTATCAGTCTCACATAACTCATTGTAAAATTCATTTAATCATGAATTCCAGTGTATTATCAATGTTAGTTAAAAATGTTCTAGCATCAACTACTCTCTGGTGTAATAATATTTTTATTTGTTATTTGATGGTATCCACTTTTGGAGTTCATGGAAACAGTTAATTTTATTTTTCATATTTTAACTACTATGTTCTAACTTTGCTTGCCTCATCCATTTAGAGTTCTAACAAGATTGAAAATATTGTTGATTTAATGTTACTTTAAAATTTGAATATAAAATCAGATAAATGCAGTAAAAAAAAAACATTTACTGCTGTTCTATCATTTTTTCCTTTATCAGCTTATAACTTTATTATTGAATACTTGGTTTAAATACTATGTGAACATTAAAAACAATGTAAAATATATTAATCCTGAAGATATTTGAATTTTTAAAATTGTCAAAATTATTGTACATCATGAAATAGGGCATGATCTTTTATAGGTATTACCTTATCAAGTTGGTGCATAGATTAAAAATAAATATACAGACACTTCAGCTTTTACTTATCAATTATAAAGTGTGCATGTACTTTAACAATCATAATGCTTATTAAAATAAAGTTTGCAACTTGTTGAGATTCATAATTAATGATTTATGATAATTACATATTAATCAGAAAGCCAGTTTTTAAATAAAAAATTCTTTTTTATTATAAATAATTTATATTTTAAATATTAATGTTCAGTTATTTTTTATTCCTTTCTCTTGGATTCATTTTTATTTGCAATATATTCTTTTTCAAGTAATGTAGTTAAATTTTGCATGTATTTTGGAGAAATGTTTGGATGTGCAGGTAACGTAATGGATATTAGCACAGATAGTTGAATCAACATGCAGAGTTAATTTGCCCAAATGCCATTTGGAATAGCATTAATCTGTCTCTTCTCCTTCCTGTTATGGGCTAAATATCTGAAAACTGTACTCTCTTAACTTGAATGGCAACTAGTCTCAGAGAAGGGAAACTCTGAATTCCAAACTGTAGAAAAGATAATGGGAAAACCATAATGGCAATTCACAAAGAAAAAGAATTGCTAGTGAAGAATGATGATTGTCTACATACTGAACAGATATACCATTAAAAGTATTAAATTTGAGAAATATAATTTAAGTTAATTATATTTCTCCTATATTTATGGTTTAAATGTAGCTTTAATTCCTGATAAGTATTTGAAATAATCAATGTAATCATTTTCAGTTTCTGAAGCCAGATAAATGCCACGAATAATTTCACTTTGAAAGTAAAGGATTGTTATGGGAATGCTAGTTGTGTTTGGGTAGAAAACACGTGTCTCTTGCTATATTTTTCCTGTAACAATTATTGTGGACGTGAATGTGAGTCTGAGTAATAAATGAGTAACACAAAACAATATATAAAACAAACAACAATGTATTATGTATTAACAAAAGTATTCCAATAACAATAAACAAGGAATACATTTAAAGACTAGTTTCATAAAGCTAGTATTAGAGATTGTGTGTGAAATTTATGTAGGCCTTCATAATAGGACGTGTGTGAAAGAGTTACAAAGTCACAAGAAAAAAGTTAGACATTGAATATGAACATGCTGCATTGGGGGACACTTTTTGCCACATTCGATTAAATCTTATAACCAGAGTTGTAAAAGAGGGAAGAGAATGAGTGAGGATATCATTTCTTATTTATAGGCTTAAGGAGTGTCCCCTAGCAATGTTGTTATCTATTTTTTTTTTTTTTCTTGGAAAGTCAAGTGGGGTAACCCACAAGATTAATGATAAGAAGTGATCATCAGATAATTGAATTAAGAAACCAGGTTTGTTGGTCATCTATAAATATAGATTCACACACCTACCATTTATCAATCAGAAGTTAGATGCTACAACAAAAATTTATTTTCATGCTTATATTTCGACCAATTCCAATCACCTATTTACTCATCTGCTCTGATCATGAAATTTTTTTAATTGAATATCAGTTAATTTTTATAATTAATAAAAATTTTAATTAAACAAAAATCACTTGTATACAAAATATAGAAAAGCAAGGATGACTATTTAAAAAAAACTTAATTTTTATCAGTTTTAAAAATCAAAGGAATTGTATTGCTCATCATTCCCCATATTAAAAAAAAAAAGAAAATAGAAATCTATGGAAATTCCATTTATTTTATTTTTTTTATTTCAATACCACTTTCTCTATTCATTTCATCAACAATTAAATGTTAATAATTATTCCTGTAAATAAATGTTAATACAATATTATCTCATTCTTTCCATCACTTATGTAATTTGTGATATTTAAATCATTTGTAAATATTTAAGATATAGAAAAATAAATTCTTTGCATTTAGAATATTAAAAATGTCAAAATTGCTTTGTTTGGCAAACTTTCAACTTTATTTGCAAAATTAGAATTTTGTTTACCCGAATAAATTGTGAAATAGATTTGTAAAGAATTATATCTTTGAAATAAATCTTAATTCTTTTAATCTTGTCCTCACTGAACTGTTATAAGGAAAATATTTGAACAATCTGATGTAACAAATGTAAACACAGAAAAGATGCAGAAGATTAAGAACATTGGTTAAAGACATGAAAGCAACCAAACTAGTACTTTTTAAGAAAATATTACAAAGAGAAAAATTTAAATTGGGTGAAGGAATACATGAATATTGATTTCCCAACAATTCACTACACTACATTAGAACTTCTTTATAAACAAATACCTTAGATTTTTGATGACTACTCGATAGATGAAGCGGCTGTGTGGCTGTGTCATTGTAAAACATAATCTGTATGGCTGGAAGATTGTGTCACATGACTTGATGGTAAATAAATAGATGCACACTGGTTTGCCGCCATTCCATATTTTGAAATAAGTGTAAGGAAGAAACAAGTATGTATAATAAAAAAAAATATGTAAAAATTACCTAGGAAAAAATAAAACTAAGTGCACAAAAAGGAGGTATCCATACTTCATTTCAATAAATATGAATCTCCTTAAGCAGACAATTGCAGGGGGGAGGTCGTTAATGACCTTCACCTTTGAAAATTATAATATAAATACTAAAATTGGTTTAAATAGTCAACCCAGGGTTACTATTACTTGAATGGAAAGATCTTTAGTGTGATATCAGTTTGCAATTTCATTTGATCTGAGTAATGTGAGTAATGATAATTATTACAATAACTTGTATTGCAAATACAAATTAAAATATGTGTAATTAATAATATTGTTACCTTATCATTTTGTATCATTAACTGCTTTTAAAAGGAACCCAATAGGTTTATGGGTCATCTAGTATTTAATATATATTCAAAAACTAAGCTGAGAACTTATTACATATACATGATTTATATTTTTTTTAATAAAATGCATAATTGTTTTTGTTATTTTCAGATGGGTATCCATGCTTTTTGTGCTTCTTTCTTCAGTGACTGGTTTAAAGAAATTTAATTTATATGAAGGAATAGAACCAATACTGAAGATATTCCAAACAGCAGCTTTACTTGAGGTAAAAAAAAAATAACCTGTAATTTTCCTACTTAAAATGAAATTGCATTGTAATAAAGATTATTTTTTATTCTCTGCAAATATATAATTTTATTTAGCTTATTTTAAAAAAACATTAATGATTGATACTGCTTGATCATTATTTATTATTACTCCAGAAAAATCTTAACATTGCTAGTGACATGGATTTTAATCCCACAGGACAATATCCTAGTGGATTAAAGTGACATAGTAATTGTGCTTTTACATTGGCAGACACTGAAAGAAAGCCAGTATGTACAACAGCTGAAATGTTGTGATAATAAAAACAAGGATGAGGATGTTAGTCTGAATGTAAATGATGTAAAATAACAAGAGATTGTTTGTCTTTAGATTTCCCAATTGTCATGAAAGATTTCCACTTTGTTTTTTCCATTATTCTCTTAATGATAATCAAACCTCCTTTAGATTCCGTTTAACTCATAACTGTTTTCTCCTGATGGATATCCATCCATTTCTATTTGCAAATGCCTTTTTATCTTAACCATATCAAAAATATTATTTTGGTATGAATAAACTGAAGAACACTAGATGATTTAAATCTAAATTTTTACTTTTATAACTGAATAAATATCATAAATCTTGCCTTTAAAAATACAGGCCTTGCTCTAAATTGAATTCTAGGCCCCTCCCCTACTAAACACATGGTCAATAATTTAAATTTTTTAAATACCTTGTTTTATTTATATATCTAAGCATTCCTCATTATATTGCTAGAATTAGTATGTGTATAAAAAAAAACTTGATTTTTTTTTTTTTTTTCTACCCCTGTCAAAACATTAGGTGATATATTTGGTAACTTTATAAAAATGTTTTAATAATTACATCATAAATATGGTCTATAAAATTAGGATATTTCCATGCATGTTAAGCAAAAATATTAATTCTTACTCCATCACAAGTTTTGAAACAAAAATTCATCTGCTAAAATATATTTCTGCCTTTTCAAATTGCATTAATGAAGAAGTATCAACCTTGAAATTTGAAAAGCTCACTAAAAGTTATCAATGTTCTGATTGAAATCATAATGTAAAGAAAAACTTATTTAATCTTAACCTGAGCCATTTTAAAATCTGAATATTGCTTAGATTTATTTTAATCAGATTGTTTTTCATTTTGATGATTTAACAGTTTTCAGCTTTTAGCATTTTGAGAAGTTATTTTAGAATATAAGCATTATTTAAGCTGTTAAAAGTTGTTTATTTATTCAATATAATATTGCACTTAAACAATTTCAATATTTGTAATATTTGGTCATAAAATCTTTTAAAAAACACTGCATGAAGTATACAGTCATAGTATACTCTATTTATAGTGACTAGGGTCTGCAAATTGGAGGTGAGTTATCAATGATAATGTTTTGACTTCAAATCTGCAGTTATCTGCCTTTAACTCTCTCTCTCTCTCTCTCTGTTTTTTTATTTTTAGATGTACTTTTTATTATATAAAATTTGGTGAGGCATGAGCAAATTTCCATCCTTTATATGTGACCCAGAGAAAAAAAGTTTGGGAAGCACTACTCTATTTCAACCTGAAAAATAGTATCATTTCCTAAATTTAGACTTGATATCATTGGACAGTAATTTTATTGCATTCTCTAGTAGTTTGGAAATTCCTTATAAACTAAAATCTGCTTAATTTTCAATATAAAAAAATACTTTATCCTCTTTTATTATTTGGCAATGGTGGATAATCTTTATAGATTAAAATATTTCTATTTCATGTAGATCAAATGTGACAGTTTTTTACAATTAGAATGAAATGAGTTACTAATAAATCTTTAAGTATTTAGGATATAAACTTTCAACATGAATAAAAAAATAACTTATCCCTTTAATGTATTTAGGTATAAAGCTTTCTTTTTATATCTCTAATTATCCATAAGGAATCAAATATTTTTTACTTAAATACACACCTAACGTCATTTTATAAAACAAGTGAAAAATTATGTTTTATATAAAAATTTCTTCAACTTTTGTTATTACATAGAATTGGGAGTGTTTACTTTCAATGATCTTCATTTAAAAAGATTTTTGTTTTTTAATTATCCAAAATTGGGAACATTAGAATCAACAAGTAAAACTTGTTGATTCTAATGTTGAAGATAGATGGAAATAAGCAACTCTTTACTATTTTTATATTAAGAAATGTAAAACAAGGATTTTTCCAGTTTGTGAAATAGATACTCTGAACAATTGAACATATCAAAGTGGTTTAAGTTTTATGCAGGAGAACTTCTCAATGAATAATGTGCTATGGTTGGCTAGACCAATTTAGGTTGATAACAATCAAGACATGTTATTTGAGAAAATCCATGTATGCAACATGAGAGAAAGCAACATACTGTTAATATCTTAATCAAGTGTTGTAAATCATTTGCACCAGTTTATGTTAGCCACTTTGATGTGTGACTTCCATACTAGATAAGCAGCAAAAAGCTACTGGACCATATGTAATTGTTGCTTTTTTTTTTTTAAGGAATTGTGACATGTGGTGAAAAGTAAATACTTTGCTTGAATGTAGAATGCACAAAATTATTATAGAGTAAATAGAATGAAACACTCCTAATCTTGCCAAAAGCCAGTTTTCATCTATAGATGATGATGCAGTGTGTATATGGTAGAATTAAAAGGTATTACTGCTCCCAATTTAAAGCAGCAGCTGACAGAAAGTATCTGTCTAGAATTAGTTAAGAGAAGCTGCATAATATTCCATCAGGATAATACAAGAATGCATGTTTTGGTAACCAGGCTGAAATTACAGGTTGGTAGGAGGGACAATGTATTTGCCACATGTTACATCTTTTTTCTTAGGTGGCAAAAAATACAATTTTCCAAAAGACTATAAAAGATAGCTAAAACTGTTCTACAATCAGAAAAATAAAACTTCTGAGAATAAATTTGGCGGGTACTAAAAAAATTACCTTTAATTTTACTTATTGAAACAAAATGACCTTTTTGGCTACTTGATGCAAGTACTATGAATAAAATTATTCTGAAAGTTGCTAAAAATGTCTCATAATTAATTTTATTTTATTTTTTATTTTAGATATTACATGTGGCACTGGGATTGGTTAAATCAAATTTAACTATGACAACTTTCCAGGTTTTTTCTCGGATATTTGTTGTGTGGGGCATTATGCATAATATACCAGAAGTGAGTATGTTTACGTCAAGGAAAAACCTTTTGTGAGTAAATGTAGATAACTAATATTGGTAAATATTAGATTTTTTTCTCGGTCATTTTCTTTTACTCTGAATTTCTTACATCAACTGATATGTTTATAGAACACTGCCTAAAAAAATGATTTTCAGAGAACATAGTTTTCAGTTTTCTGACATACCTACTGAATAAACAGTGTATGTATGTATGTATGTGTGTGTGTGTGTGTGTGTGTGTGTATATATATATATATATATATATATATATATAATATTCTGTTTACATAGTTGAAGCTTAAAATATGCTTGTTGTTTAGATCCACAAAAACAGATAGAAAATCTCAAGTTAGGTAGGATTTTACAAGTCAGCAATAAAATATTTTACATTCATTTGATTGATTTGTTTTCTAAAGCTAATCAATCCTTTACATGTTATTTAAAGCCAAAAAAATACTTTTAAATTGTAAGAACTTATTTTTTATTTTATTTTGATATAATAATGATTTAGTGATAGAAATCTTACTAATGAACCTGTAGCTGGGGGTGAAGAAGTGGATTCATACCTTTCCCTAGGGTATTTGTGCGGAAGTGAATATAACAAACCCAGCTAGAATTGGAACTTGGTTCTCCAATTAACAATTCTGAGCCATTATCCATTACATCACCCATACATACAAGCTTACAGTACCTGATATTCCCAAATGGTCACCCATCTAGGTACTGACCAGGCTCAATATTGCTTAACTTTAGTGATCATATGGGGAACCATTTTACATTCAGGCTGGTCAAATATTTAACTCACAACAAGATAGTAAGCATACCTACTTCACTCTCCGGTCCTAGATAAAGTTGGATATTAAAACCCAACTTGGATGAAACCCATAAATAGCTGATCAAGAAAAAAGGTTAAAAATTAAAGATTTCCTTACAATTTTTTATAAAATAAAAATTAAATAAAATGAAATAAATAAAATCTTGATAGAATCCATGATAGAAAATAAAAAGGTTTGGAATGTCAAAAATTTTTATCAATATTTGACAACAAGGGTGAACTTTCTCACAAAAAGCAGAATGTGTACGATAAATTCCAGGACATTTCTAAATCTTTAAAAAAGATTGTAGATTGGAAGTTGAGAGATTTGGGAAAACAAAAAAAATGGTCTCTGCATTTTGACTGTCTATTCAGTGAACAATGGGATTTTCTCATCAAGAAAATCCTATGGTTCAAATCTCAAGAAGCAGAATAGATAGACAGGTTGAAGAGTGGTTTCTTTAGATAAAGAAATGGTTGTGCTTAAATAATGGACAATATTTTTGATGTCAAAATATTGGACCATTGTTAAAAAGTTAACTTAAGATAAGATTCACTGATGCACCATATGTTGGTGCAGACTTAGCTATCAGCTGATGAGGGCTCATGGGTTAACCACTATATAGACAATGAATTCATTGTTATGATTGTTGGAGGGATCTCTATTAGTCATAAGAATTAAGGACCATGATGCTGATATTTCATGAAGGATCCTTCTCAGTTGATGGTTGAAAGTAATGGGCTGAGTATTCTCTTGGAATGGTCTTTGATGATAGTATGCTAAGCTCCATCTTCAACCAGGAAAAAAAAAATTAAAAAGCAAGATCAATACATCTATACTGTACTACAACTCCTTTCCAACATACGAAACGTCACAAACATCTTGCTGCTCTATCACTACATTCCTTAGTCCCACCAGTTCTGAGCTTTACAATTGGGACCTGCCATGCCATATATACAAGTATGAATCATCCTCAGCCCCTTCATATCCCATTAGCATAGAGTAAGTTCTTCTCAGACAGCTTCTTCCCCCCGTGAACTACTGCTTTATTGAATAGACTCCCGCCAGGATGTTTTCCCAATCACTACATTCTTGACCTCTTCAAGTCTAGGGTTAACCATTTCCGGCATAGACCTATACACTTCTTGCCTTTTCTTACGCTCATACAACACTACATTTTAGCTCTCGATCTTGAGTGGTTCTTGAGCCTTATAATGGATGAACATTAGTATTAACAAAACTATAGTGACTGATTGAAACTATTGCATCTGGTTCTGAGACAGGCAAACAGTGAAAGTGTCACAAGCCTAAAAACTTTCTTTTAAGTAAGTTCTTTTTGTTTTTTAAACAAAGGACTCATAGACAGATAATTAATTTTTCATAACAAAAAATTGTTAATAATCAGTTTCTGGTTATGGGAAATGGAACCTCGCAATATTGTCAATGTAATTTATTAAATGCTGGTAAACTGTATTTCAGAATGGCTTCTCATGTAGTTTCTAATATATGTTTGTTTGTTTCAGATACACAACCACGTTTCTGTTATGATGTTTCTTTTTGCTTGGTTTGTCACTGAATCTATTCGGTACACATATTACTTCTTCATGCTCATTGGATTTATACCTTACTATTTAATATGGGCTCGGTAAGTACACTCATTTTTATCTGTAAAGTTGTTTGCATCATGTTATCTGGAAACATTTTTTACAGGTCACTGGTGAATGCTACCATATACACATTATAGAACAAATCTTGTTTTATATATGTACAATTTTATCTTAGAACAGTACTGTTTTGTAGAGGGTGCAATGGATAAATTGTCGCCTAAATTACGCAGAAATGAGAATAACACTAACATCTCATTTTAATAGATATATTTACCAAAATTACACAAACATATCTTGAAATACTAAAGAGTAAACTTATTCAATAAAATCACCATTGGCTTCAACTACAGCCTCCAGACAACTTCAGAATTTCCTGCAACACTTCTGGATGGTCCCCTTTTGGTGAATGCTGCCATAACCCTTACCGTCAGTTCATCTTTGGTGTTACAAGGGGTTTTGTTGATCTCTTGCTCAACTGTGCCCCACACATAATAATCAAGGGGATTGCAGTCTGGGGAGTTAGGTGGCCAGATGTAAGGGGTGATGTGATCACAGAAATTGTTTGACAGCTATAACTGGGTTCTCCTGTTTGTGTGGCATCGTGTAGTCCTGTTAGGCAGAGGGTCTTCCAGCAGCTACACTCTTGACCCCAGGTAGCACTACTGCCTCAAGGCACTTGATGTATATCTCCGTGTTGAGTCTGAGGCCCTGTGGAAAGATGAATGGAGGCATAATGTCGCCATCATTGGTGATCACTCCAAATACCTTCATAATCACCATTAGACTCATCCAACTCTTTTCGAATATTCTGCACTGTCCTCAGATTGACACCCAAACACTCTGAAATGTTTGTATTGTTGCTTCCGGTGAAAATGCCAAGCACAGTACAGCATGCCATTTCCAAATTTCTGGAGGAATGAATTGTCTCATGGTGCTCGTTTTCTCACAGACAGTGCCCCATTGACCCTTCTATACTGAGCAGTTGGCAAAATCAAAAACAATGTGCATGTGCAAAATTAAAAATATAAAATGGTGACAATTTACCCATCTCACCCTGTATAATGTAAATTCAACTTTTTAAAGGTTCACTGAATAAAAAAAGAATAGGAATACTTTATGAATCTTTAACTCCTATCTTGGTATCAGTTTAAATGGATGCTTTCTTAAGTCAAAATGGTTACAATATATGGAAACAGGTTTCTGTTTAAACTGATGCCAGGAAGAAGGTTAAAATATAAGAATTTTAGTTTTTAGTAAATTTAGCATTCATATATGATCTTTGTTTCTATTATTTGAGATAATCAAATTGTGTGTTAGATCACATGTGGAGGAGACAGGTTTTTGTGACTCTTCCAAGAATAAAGTTAAAAGAATAAAGAACTACATTGCAAAGTCTCTCTCAATCACACAAACCAAACACACATCTATATATATAAATATATATATATGTGTGTGTGTGTGTGTGTGTGTATATATATATATATATATATATATATATATATATATATATATATATTAGTGAGAGAAAGAAACTAAAGTAAGTTAATTGGGAAGCTCTGTATGAAATTGGCTATACTGAATCTAATATTCTCATAGGCTGAATTTTGGAAGAAATAAATTAAGAAAATTCAGTAAATGTCATATTGTCCTTACAAAGGCTCACTAACAATTGCTTTATTGTTAAAAACAATGAAAATTATTCTAACAGTTTGATGATCCAAAAAGATAATGGAATAAGCTATAAAAAAATTTCAGCACATCATCCTTGGTGTAAATATTTATATCATTATGTCACATAATCCAGTTTGATTATATTTAGAAATACATAACACATCTTGTTCTTCACTAAGTTTTGCTTTCTATTTCCAGGTATTCCTTGTTTATTGGTCTTTATCCTCTTGGAGTTGTTGTAAGTATCTATATAAACCTTTAAATTGTCCTGTTACAAAATATTTAATTCTCTCTTTTTGGTATATGCTTTCTTATTTCAACATATTGAGGCCTTTTTTTTTTCTTTCTGAAGCTTTTCTTCATTTTTACTTTTCTGTCTGCTTCCTTTTATTTTATTTATTTATTTATTTTTGTGCACAGTTTGCTGAAAAATTAAAAACTCTATTTAGGGTTGTGATTCAGTGAGAGAATAAAAATATTTACATAAATTTGGAATAAATTGCTAAATTTCAGTTACTAGAATACCAAAAAAATGTTAAAAAACAATTTGTTCAGTACTACCTTTTGGTGAAAATAGCAAGGAATGGTTTAAAATATTTTCTTTATATAAGAAAATGCCTGGCATAAACTGATAAAATTTAAAAAAAAGAAAATAAGTTTGGTTAATGATTTCTTTAACTGCCTTACAAAAGTGATATTGTATAGCATTTAATTGCAAAATGAAGCCTAAAATTATTAAGCAGTAGATTATACTAACTTTACAGCCTTGATGATAATACTAATCTCACCCCCACACATACACCAAAAAATAAATGAATAATTGCTTTATTTTCTCTTAACACATTGTTTTGACATTTTCATATGGTTTCAAAATTGTGCCTCTCCCTATCCACTTCTTACTCCATTGGTTAATTTTCTTATTGTGATAAAGAATTTACCAGGGGGAAATATTTGCTTCATAAAGAAAACTGAGGAATTAATTGTACTAGAAATTATGAAATTTATATTTAATTTTAACTTTTTCTCACTTTCAATTCTGAAGAATTGGGAGAGAAAATATTTTAAGTATAAATATATTCAGTATTCTAGAAATACCAAATGTTAACATAAATTTAGATTTGCTGCCAATATGCAAAATATTTATAAGATGCTTTTGTGTCTAAATAATTTCTTTTTCTTTTTCAGGGTGAATTGCTTTGTATGTATAAAAGTCTTCATTATGTTGAAGAAAGAGGAATCTTAAATTTAACTTTACCAAATCGCTTGAATGCATCCTTCAATTTTTACTATTTCCTCATTGCCGTGATGCTCAGTTACATTCCTAGTAAGTTTCTTGTTTTTAGCTATGTCAGTACGTCAGTATGTTTTTATGATTTTTGTGAAACAAGAAAAAAAATCCTATCACATATTGATATCTGATTTTGTAACTAACTTTAATAAATGAGACACATTATAGTTAGGGCCTTCAGATAAGAAATTCCTACAAAATTTTCATAATCATATTTTAATGGATGAGGTGCAGTCCTGTGTGTGTGATCTCATATTTAATAAATGACTTAATTTTGCTGGATCCATAATTTTATTTTAGATATTGACTAGCAGATTCAAAGATAAAATTTAAACCCCCTTAAATGACTTGGCTTCGTTTTCTCTCTTTACTCTTTGGTCTATTAGAATGTGTTTTTGGATTTTTCTTCTTGTTAAAAATAATACTAATAATTAGTAAAGAATGCAATACAAAATTTTCTGTAAAAAGAAATGTTACTTAAAACTATCTGTCCAAATTTTTAGTGACTTTTAAACATAATTTTTACTTAGTATAACACCTGCTTTATTGAAGATCTTAATTCATGAGATTAAACATCTTTCTCAGTAAATTTTTTATGACTGCTACATTTATATTAATTTTTCCTTTGATGTTTGTTTAAATAGCATGTTTTGATTTGTTACTCTTAATTAAGAAAAAAGGTTAACCTTCTATAAGTAAAATCCAACAATTTTCTTTTCTCTTTCAGTCTTTCCTCAACTATTCTCTCATATGTTGACACACAGAGAGAAAGCACTCAGGCTCATGACAAAGAAAAGTGCAGAAATTACAAAGAAAAAGCAAAACTGACTTTACTATTTTATTTTCTTCCCTTCTGTCTTAAAAGCAAGTATCTAAAACTTAATTCCTACAACTTTCTCTTTATTCAAATTTCAGATATTACAAACCAAAACAAATCAATAAGGAATTTTTACAATATTCAAGGTTTTCTTTTTTCATGTTTGCTACTTCATTCTACCTTCTGGTGAAATCTTTTGTAGGTGCATTAGCTGCATTATAAGATTGCAGAAAGCCAATTTTTAAACTTTGTAAAAGTTCTGATTGCTGGTGCCAGTACAGTATTAATTTCTACATCTAATCTATTGATGTAAAGTTTTAAAATTGCTATATAAACTAATCCATTTTCGTTTGCATCATAAAGATATTCAAAAATCTACCACAAAAATAAGCAACAGGAATGTAATCTAAAACATATCCAATTTATTTGTGACAATCCTCATTGCACTTCAGCCAGTGGACATGCAACAAACTCTGCAAGATAAAGTTTCACTTTAAACTGCAGAATGAACCAACCCACAAAGTTTTGATGAACACCTACAAATGTAATAGTGGTCTAAAAGAAATCCATGAATATTATCAAAAAATCTCAATTTATTTCCTATTTTATTTATGTAATTAAGTTTTTTTGTTTTTTTTTCAATATTTAGCTTAAATTTTCTAAAGAAATGCAAGATGCACAATGAATGGCAATTTTCTGATTGTTCAAACATCTTAAAAAAATGTTCAAATCTTTTGGTGCTTGTTTTTGTAAATCAGGATAATACTGATAATCATTCTTATTAATCAAACAAGAATTCCATAAAAATAAATAATAAAATACTTGTGTGTTGATGTGTTTTAATGTAAATTTCCTATTTTCACTCTTTCAGTATTTAGTATCTTCTCTTGATGTTTGATTTTATTTAGACTTGATTATGTTCTACATTGCTTTTTATACTCTTCAGTTATAAACAGTAATGTACAATTTCAAATGCATTAGTCCAGGTGTTTTACAGATAGAATAGAAAGGAAAATGTTCACATGGTCTTGTACTTATTAACCTAACTTCTTACCTACTCATAGATTAGAAACTTAGTATTTTTCAGCTGTAATTATTTCAGAATTTTATTTATTTACTCATGATTAATATTAGGACAGTTAGATCTTATATAATTAAATTGTCTTTACTTATCTTTGTTTAACCACTTCTCCCTTTGTTCTTTATCTTCACTATTACTTCATGCGGAGACAAGAGTTATTGTAAATTTAAAGGCATCTGATGTAATTGTAAAAATTACCTGCAGAATTAAAAGCAAAATTAGATAAAATCTAACAGAATGGAAAATAGATAAGGCAAACTGAAAATAATTTTAATTAAATTTGCCTTATTAAATTGTCTTATAATTAATTCTGGGAAATATATAACAGATTATGGTTAAAGAGTAATAAGACCTAGAAATTTAGAATGAGAAATGCACAGAAAGTAATCATAATGAAGCCTTTTAAAATGACAAAAATAAGAATATTTTCCTTTCATAAAATGATCTGGGCAACCTTGAAATGATTAGCTATGCAATCAATGCTACAAGTTTTGGTATTGTATCTTTTTCTATCATTGCTAATATTTTTCACATTACAATTAAAAACTTTGGAGACCACCCCAAAACCCATTTTTAAGGGCCCATATCATTTAAATTATTTGGAACAAAGTTAAAATGAATCCAAAAATAGTTTATTTGCATAGAAAATTATAGGGGTCTCAAATTTCGGCTTCACATTGGTATTTTATAAATTTGAAACTTGCAGAGTCAACAAAACTATGATTTTTGGCATGACAAGTTCTAGAAAAATGTTTTAACCCTAAACAGAAGTTTGTCTACAAAAGAAATCTTTTGTCACATGGTCTTCAGGCATGTAAGAATGTGATAAAAACAGAAATTTTTTTAAACTCTATGAATTATCATGAAAATAGATGGTAATTTTAAGGATGTTAAAAAATTGAGCAATTTTCAAACTGATATTCCTATAACAGCAATGAATATGGTTACTGCAAAGAAATAATCTATTGGGTCATAAATTATAGGTAAACTAATCTTGATGCTCCCAAATTGGACATTTTTTTACATTTAGGATATTTAAGAAAAATAAATGTGCATAAAGACACATCTAAGCTGTTTATATTTTTGTAATCTACAGTAAGAATTAACTATTGACACCAAGTTTCAAATCTGCACATGCTATATCCTATGAATGCCAGAACTTCATTAGCAAAAGGCAAAAAATGAAGTGAAATGTCAAGAGGCTCTGATTTTAAATTATTAAAGATACAGATCTAATATTTGGGAGTGATTAATAATTTTAATCAAGGAACACCTGCAAATTTTTCTGAGAGGGTCACCTGTGGCTGTTGGTTGATTTTTGAGATGGAATGACCCAACGAATGAAAGAGATTTAGAAAAATTATGCCATAGCAAAGGCTAGAATTCATCTAAGTGATGCTGTGTATATCATGGAATTAGAAGCAGTCCTTCAAGGGTACCAAAAATGGATTACAATAAGTAAAAGTCCTATCCTCAATTAGACCAACTAAAGGCAACAATTAATGAAAAAGATTTCAAATTGCCATATTTCCTGTCATTTTTTTTTTTCTCCGAATCTCCAACAATAGCAAAGCAAGTTTTGCCAAAAGCAGACGGCTGGTATTTTTATCACTTTTATTGATGTAAGACTTAACAAAGACCTGGATCTTGACAAGTTGGACAGAAACCCAGATCTGAATATGCCAAGCTGTTCTGCTGGCATATTGAGAAACTCAGGTGTGACTATCTTCGACCTGTTCGCACATGACTCAGGACCTCATTTGCATCAGTACTGATACATATTGCCCACAGTAGGGGAATTGTTCAAATTTGTTTCCTTACATTATTTTCTGATAAATCTGCAGAAAATTTTCTTTGAGTCAAATCAAATTGAAAAACTGTTTCCCCCTCCCCCTTCAGCATGCAGATCCATTAAATTATTTTTTATTTGTTTTTACTTATTTTTATTTAAATAACTGTTACAAGAGTAGAACAGTTTCCCTCTCTTTTTCTCTGATAGGTGGTAAGCAACTTCCAGCATTTTGCTCAATACAAATGAATATTATCACAATATATGCTCCACAATCAAAAAACATGAAAGGAAAAATTAAGCCAACCTAATCTGTAATTAAACTTATTTATTGGGGTAAAAATACAAAACAAGATATTTTCAACTAGAACACTTCTCCTGTACCAATGAATTTCATTTACAAACCTCACAGAATTTGTGAGAAGCAATGCTGATATAAGAAAATATTGCATAAGATATCTAAATTTAATTATATTTTCTCTATCTCTCACACTGACACACACACACCTGAAATTTCACCACAGCAATTCCCCACACACCTAACTTTGGAAAATAGCCTGACATCTGGAGTAACAAGTTTAAGTATTTGTAGATACCCTGAAAATGTTTCCTGGGAGAAATTATACTGTGCAGATATTTTTGGGTGATGTTTATTTGCATGCTGTGGTCTTGTTCTGAAATTAAGCCATAAGGATTTACTGCCACATACTGGGTGTTAATGGATGCTCTGATCTTGCCTCAACAAATTGTATATACCTGACTTTGACATAGGAGCTTCCAGTTCTTTCTACATTTCCTCTGTATATGTGAACATTTGATAAAGTCCTATAATCAATATCAGATGGGCTAAATGCTACGAAAGGTTATTCATTAAATTCTTCAGCTGGTTATTAAGTAGACAACTCAAGTGAAAATACTGCAATTAGTGGGCGAGTTAGTTTCATGTCAATCAACCTCACTTCATTTAAGCGGCTGCCAATTTTAATAGTGGAAAAGACACCTTGCAGTTGGAGGTGTTATTCACATTTTCTAGAAAAGGCTTGATCCTGGGGGCTGAAAATTAGTCTGTAAGAATAAATTAACTCTGATGAAGATAGGTGATGCTGACCTTCAAGGTCAGTAGAGGTTGGCACAAATGAATTTAGAATCAAAAAGTTATTTGCTTCTAAACTATATGAAGGGATGTCTTATGTGATTCTGCATAAACCTGAAGCATTAATTACAAGCATTTTTTCAAAGTCACTACTGGAGGTGGCTACACTGAATATTTTCTCAGAATTTCAGTTCAAACTCTGACAATCTGCTTTCATTTTGCACTAATGCCCTTGGGAAAGGCAGACAGAATAAATGATGCAGTTAACATTGAAAAAACTTATTCATTAAAAAATATTAAAATATTTATTGCATTTTAAGAAAGGATTCCCTTCCACTGAAAAAAAAAAAAGCATAAAAGAATTAATTTTACATCCTATGTTTCTTTGATTTTTTTTTTTTCTTTAATTGATTGGAAACAACAAATTCTGATAAACTCAACATTTCTGGACCAACTGAACATTATCAGCATCTTTTAAATTAGTTGATACAAAGTGTAGTGAATTCATGTGATTGTATTAATTTTAAATATCAAGGAAACATGAGAAAACCTGGTACTTCTGTTAGTATGTCATAAAATCCAAATAACCTAAAATGGTGTAATATGTATTTGAATAATTCAATTTAAAACATTAATGACCAAGTACATGCATATAACATCATATAAATAACAACAAAATGTTTGATCAATAAATTTCTAAATTCAAATATGTATTTAAAACATTTTTCAACATTCATTGTGATAGGGAAAAATTACAATGGACATTGTTGGAAGCTGTTTAACATAGAAACAAAATGTTTTTCAAATCCAACAAATAAGTTTGAAAATAAAGAGTAAAAAAAATATTCAAAATGGTTGGGAATTAATATCTAGCAATTTCTTGCAGATCTTGTTGCATATCTTGATATAACATTGCTAAAGATCGCTTTAATTCCAGTAGCTCTGATTCAGCTTTTGCTGCACGTTCAAGACAATAGGCAAGTTTATTCAGCTTCTGTTCCATCAATTTGCTGTGCTCTTCAAACATAGCTAACATCTGTTGTTGAGTTAGACTGCATCTTTTTTTCACCTGAAAACATTGAAAATGGATTATTCTAGACTTCATCTAATATTGTAATACACATGTACAACAATGATTCTCAAAAAAAATAATTTTGGTTTACTAAAAATTTATAATTAAATATTAGGCATCAAAAGAAGATATCAACCAAATATCTAACTGCAAACATGAAAGAATGAAATAAAAAAAAAATAGTTTTATAATTCTTCCTTTACAGTAAACACATTTTTTTTTCATAATTACAAAACTTGAAAAATATGTGGATAAATTTTCCTATAGCATGCATAAATTTGTCACAAATTATAACATGAAGTAGGTACCTCCACTGATATGCTAAAAATTACCATACCATGATGAAAAAATGACCAAAATTTAATAAAAACAAAGTTCTATCATCAAAGTCTTTATTATTAAGAGGAAAGACCAAAAGATTTTTTGATTATTAAATTATATTTTTTATCCTTTTTAAAATGTTCAAATTTTGAGGTAGGGGGCAAGGCTAGTATAGGAGATTTTTGCAGTGAAAAAAAAATTTTTTTTTGCATCAGCAGGAGACCATAAATTAGTATGGCAAATTTGTGTCTTTTTTTTGCAGTGAAAAACACACTGATTTGGAAGTTTTTGCAGAAATCAAATAATTGTCAGATTTTAATGAAACTTTCAGGATTTATTCACAAATAAATTTAAATCATTTTTTAATTCTTTTTTTTTTTCTTTTACACATCTGTTACCCTTCACTTATTTAATTTTATGAAACTTCGAGAAATTAAATTTTGACCCATTTAATGTTAAAAGTACAACTCCTTGGAGAATTGAAATCATCATTTTCTTTTTGTATAACAGAACCCCCAGTTACTGAAAATAAAAAATGCAATAAAATAAAATAAAGACATTAGAAAAGCTTTTAATTACTTTTATGAATAACATACATTATGGACACTATTGTCTTAAGAAAAAAAAAATTTTGATGAAAAATGAATTTTTACAAGAATTGTTTTCATTTTTTAAAAATTTTAATTATTATAATTTATAAATTTTTAAATCTTAAAATTTTAACATAATTTGCCCTGGTTATTAAGTAAAAACTACATTTACTAATCATAAACAGAAAAGTTCATTACATTTTAGCGGTCCCCAATATTTTAAAAATAATTTTTGTATTATACACGACATTATCAGAAAATAAGTGTGATAACTATAATAAATTTAAAGCCAAAGTACCTAAAATTCAATAAAACATTAGATTACAGAGAATATTTTCATAAATTTTTAATATTACTGGATAATTAAAATTTATATATAAAAAAAAGGTGCTCATGTTATATTCCTCAAGCAATTTTTACATATATAGCCACCGTTGAAGAGAATTAGATAAACTTCTGTCTGTCAGTCAAGCTGTCAACAACTTATCTACTACTGTGTTAAAAAATGCTTTTCTGTGATATTTTAAACTTAAAGTAATGTTTCAAATCAGGTTAATTAGACTTTAAATCCACTAATGTTCTTGAAATAAATTTTCAGAAAAGTATATTTTATTTTTGAAAGAATTTTTAATGAAGAGAATTACACTTTGATGACAGATGGTTAAAAATCTGCAATTTCAAAACGAAAACTCTTTCCAGTCAATTTAAATTAGTTTTGAAATACATCAAGTATTTTGTTTATTGGAAATAGAAGTTTAAGCTATTAGCTTGAAATTAAAACTAAAATAAAAGCTTCAAGGAAGATTTTTTTTTTTATTTTAAACCAAAGGTATGATGTTTCTGTGGAGGTACATGATATAAAGTAACTCAAGATCTATACAATTCATTTCAGAATTTAACTTTTGCAGTTTCACATTTTTACTAAAATTTAATAAAATAGTAAATAAAAAATATATTCTAAGTACAAGTAACAGAAAAATTTTATAAAATCTGAAATGACATGTTTAACTTGGAACACCCATGAAGTAAAGAGGACTGTAAAATATTTTATCTGAGCTGAAGCTTGCAGTTTTTATGGCTATGTAGACAATAAAATCTCCACAGGATATCTTCAAAGTGGCCTCCTGCTGACTGAAAGGAAATTGAAAAAATAAATAAAAAATTTGGGGTATCAAGTGTGCTATTTGGCTAGGTTTATATTTGCAGTCACAGTTAAAATGGACAAAGAGAGTTCTGGAGCTTTCATTAATGTAGTTACAGGCCATCTATCATGATGTAAAGATGGGTAGTAGGATAAAATCTCCGAGTTCTTACTGACTAAAAGGAAGAGCTGGTATGCCACCGACCTTCCACAGTCATTTAGCAGACTTAATTATAATTCTAAAATTTCACACATATAGTAATTGAGGTTTTGTTAGATGACAAGTAGCAATCAAAGAACTACCTAACCTTGAAATTGAAACTATTGCAGATTTTTGTGTTGTGGAGGTATCTGAATTTTTTCTTTTTGGAATATAGTCTGAAATCTCCAATTTTGCACTATTTACCTTAAAATCAAAATGCCAAAGCAACTATGAGAACTTTTGTTAAAGTGTATAAATCCAATTTTTCAATCTGATATTTTCAAATTAAGCTTGACGAATTAGGGCAGTCTGTCCTGTTAGAGAAATCAGCCCAATCATAGCCGTACAAAAGTACAGAGATCTGGCTGGACAGACAATTTTCAATAAGTCAAATAATTACTGAAGAGAAAAGTATAATACTTTAGCACCTTTTACCACTACCTACACCCAGTGGTAAAACCATGTTTATTAGTCTGGTCCTCAGGGTGACATTTTAACCACAGGGGTAACTCTGCACTGGTCCATGCTGGTTGTTGGTCACTGGCAACTTTGATCCACACCAACTCTGCCTACATTGTGTTCTTGATCTCAGAGCAGTGGAACATCATAGTAATCGCAGCACTGGTTCAAGCCATGGTGGGTGCTATATTAAGGAAGAAATATCTTCACAACAAAAAAAATAAAGTGAAAGATTCATAGGGTTAATCCTCAATTGGTTTACATAGTCTTGATACAACAAAATTTGACACTTTCCACATCAATCTTTATAATGACACTGTGCCTCACCTAATAATTTGGGTTCAAAGTTCTTTGGAATCAGGAAACCTAGTGTCAGCTGTCATGGATTCCAGAGGCACTTGATGTGGGTTTTGAGCCCAAGTCATCAAGCTCCTAAAGCCATCTGCTTATGTGTGCTTTGGCCCAAAACTGACATGGGACTGAAGGCTTCTTGGGATTTGTTGATTCTTGAATTTCCACATTAATTCTAATAAGGGTTCTTTGTTGCTTATTTCTACTTTTTTAATCAACTTTCCAAATTTGAAGAATTATCCACTTCCTTGGGAGTAGTTAAGCGATTTCTCCTCCCTGCCTCATTTTGCATCTCACACCACATCCCTGCAGAGGCAGTGCCAAATCTTCCCTCTTCATCCTTAACATTCCATCTCGGAGCCAGATCAACTGTCTTTGTGACAAATCTAATTTTCAAATCATGTATGCAAAAGGTCATAGTTTATTCTAATCATTAATTTTAATTCTCCTGCCTCCTCAAACTAGAGATAAAATTATCTCTCCATTCCCAGACCTACCCACATCCAGTGAAAACAAACAAGATTACCCTGTAGGCAAATACAGGATCTGTTTTAATAACTTCAACCCTCACATGTTCACTCCTTGTTTTCATTCCCCAATTCATTTTTGTCAATGAAATTATTTTTGTTTGCCTAAATTCTCAAGGAATAGATAAAATTGTTCTCCAGATCTGTTTTCATCCACATGCCAGACTCTCAATGGATAAGAAAAGTAAACTTTAGTGGAGAAGAAATCCAGACGATCACATTTTCGCCCAGGAAAATGTCTTTTTTTTTTCTCTCTCTCTCTCTCAGCCTATATTCCATTTTGCTTAGAATCAACATGGCCTCAGTGACACAATATAAAACATGCAATTTTTTTTACTTTAATATAAGTTTACTTGCAACAAAATCAAAAGAACTATTTTAGTTACAAAATCAGCAGACCATTGAGTAAGGCATCTTTCTCAGACTGACTGGCAGATCTTACAGACAGGTTTTATTTTGTTCCTTTGGTTTACAACAGGATATAATGGCAACCAAATTTTTATTATTGTGTCAACAAGATTGTATTTCTGGGATATTTTTTCTTGAAATATAATGCTCATTTCTCAAGATCTTGTTACATCCTTCAAGATTAAACTTGTCAAGGCTCCCAGACCAGATCCATTATTGAAGTCAATAAACTCCTAAGAATGAACTAATTATTTATGAGCTGTTGGAGTGATAAAAAAACATGCAATTTCATGCAGAAAGACCTGTACTTCTCCACGTGTATCTTCTCTTTTGAGTACATGACTCATTATCACAGAGAAATACTGACTGATACTTGAAAGTATCATTTTCATTTCGGGAAGCTCTTTCACTAGAATGTAAGTTTTGTCGAGAACATCACACTGCAAACCCATGTTATCAGTAATCTTTTGTTTTGCTGCCAACAGTAATCTACTGCTGTGTAATGGATTCTCAGGCCAATCAAAAAACATCTGCAATTTTCATGAAATAGTCAAAAGACCTCAGAGGTGTATGCAAAATTTGCACAGAAAAAGCTTGATTGATAGCAATCAATTTGAGTGTCACTCCTTGGTGGACATCATAAACAGCTTCTTGAAACAAGTCCTGAAAGATTTGATGTAGTGTTGAAATATCTTTATCAATATTGAAACCCTGCAAAACAATCTCAACATCATGGCAATCTTTTTTTATTTACACTGCAAAGATCACAGTAAGCTCCTCCAAAACCTAAATGTAAATCTGCTGCCTTCTGATTCTTCCTGTAAGAGGAAATTTCCACCTTGATCATATTGTCTTTAGCAAGAACCTTAAACCTTCTTAAGGAGACAATGTCTTCATTAAAAATTGCAAGAAGACTGCTTGAAGATTTTCCAAAGACTCTTTAGAGATTTACAATAACAGGAAATTTAATAGAGATGAAATTTCTTAATGATATTACTGAAATACTTTTTTTAATCATTTCACCCCAAGCAAGGCAATAAAGTTATGAGGACACAAGTGGTTACTGAGTGTTAAAGAATACAAGAAAAACTTCAATTAAGGAGAGATAACAATAAAAGAACAAGAATTAAGAAGATAGAAGAGATAACAATTGACATTACATTTAAATTTTTGAAGATCAAAGCTGAAAGATGGTTCCACAAGCAAGAAATGCGATAGAAGAAACTGTTAGCATAGAACTTAGATACATCTAGCCATTTCAACTGTAAAATGCTGAAACCTTGCTGCCAATCTAGTACTGTGCTTAAATTCATAAAGTTTAGGTACCATAGTGAAGAGCTCATCCAAACAATTGCCATGAAATCATTTATAGAAAAGGTACAGAAACTACATTACAGCAGCAGAAAAGGGACTTACTTTTTTGCATCAAAATTAACTCTTCAATTGACAGCTCAGGCATGAAGTTTTGTCAAGGCATAATTTAAAATTCCACTGCAATATGAGAGATAACTAAATCATCTGTGTCTACTAAATAGTGAACCTGTGTAAAGCAAAAATTATATGTACACTAAAAGTACACTTATTAAAAGAATTGTGACCTTTAAAAAAATTTTTAAGCCTTGTATTTTTATCTTTAGGAAATTTCTTCTGTGTAAAATTCATATTTAGCATCATAATTGTAGAAAGAAAGAGTAAGATGTGGGTGGGTACACATAATAGATAATCAATTTTATGGGACCTTATGACATGCTTTGTTGAGTAGTGTGAAACTTGCTGGAATGAAAATAAGACACTTTTTCAAAAATGTGTTAGCTTAATATGATTGTACTCTGCCATTTCTTGTTATTAACATGTTTTTTACCATTTTAAGGATCAAAATTGACACAAATTTATCTTGAATTTTTATAATATTCAGATCTAAATTCTCAAAAACATGGCCTTTAATATATTTCTTATAAGCTGTTTTTAATGAAATAACTTACAAATAATCAATAAAAGATAATATTGAGTAAGCTTGAGGCTTAATATGCTTCTTTTGTTATATATTTCAAGCATGGGACACTTGCAAACTGACAAGTCAACTGAAGTTGTGTGCTTACAAAATATAAACATTTGAATTGTAGTAGATATTGAAAAATTCAAAAAGTTACTGAAAGACATACTATTTAATTTTGTAATGGCCACCTTCCAATTTGACATACGTGCCTACATCCAGAGTGAAACCCCGAGTAACCAACCCAATATATGTGAAACAGGATTTGTGTTTTTCATTTCTTGTCATGGCATTATTTCACTTTTCATTTTCCTTGTGAATGTTCACAGGATCCTTCCCAATTTTGGTGCATACCAACATAAATGGGAATCAAGACACAACATGAAGTGATTTGTCCTGACAGTGAAAGACTGGGTGAGGACCCCAGGATATGTGGCAAAAATTTCTTGTGAATGATGTCCTGATTGCTACTTTATATGATACTCAAATATAGTACTAAAAACACTATTACACAATGCTATCACACATCAAAGTGACACTAATTATATTTGAATAAGCTTTTATATACTACCAAATATATGTTCAAAATGTTTCTATTTCCACTATCTGCAATACCAAACAGTAAGAGACTTCATTCATCAATCAAACCTTTTATGTTGACCAACAAAGACCAACAATTCTACTTTAATTGGAAATTCAAAGTACAGATTTAAGATTTAGCTAATAATTCCCATAAACATATGTAACAGGTCTAAAAATAAAATGGAAACTAGACTATATAAATTTTAATTTTTGCTTTCATAACATACAAGAATTTTAAGTAAACATGAAATTTTTCTAAGTAACCATTACATGAATTCAAACAGAAACAATTAACCTGAACTCTAAATACATGCATTTGTTACAGAATGCAAAGGATGGTCAGCAATTGGTTAGAATAACTTGTGTGAGTGATAGAGACAGTGATAGATTACCTCTGTCTAAGTTTTGGATATAAGACAAAAACAGCACGATTGGCAGAGGGGAGCAGGAATTTTGAAGCTTCAATATGCTTCCCACACCCATGCATAAGGCTGCACATGGTGTGATGCTAAGCCAACAAGTAGATATGCATCACCTTGAAGTTCTTTCATATGCTGCCTCCTAGAACCGATGCTATCACATCTGTTCCTCTCCTCTAATAAAACAAATAAAAAAAGAAACTATCTTTTGTTGATATAATTTATGGAGTAATGTTGGGGTCCAAGGGGCTGAAGCCAGTGATAACATGCAATGCAATACATTGCTTGGTGGTCAACATTAGTAAAGGATCTATAACAACAGTCTGTATTAGTTTACTCACAGAATGTTACCCATAAATAAAAGTTATGTCCTCAGTAAGTTTAAACTGCTTCCATCTTAATTTGTGAACAATAGAGACATGATTTACAAAATGTATAAAACTAAAATTTTTAATAAGAATATCTAAATATATTCAAGAGAATTACAATAACAATTTGTTCCTATTTAAAATTTGATCAAATATTGTAATAAAAACTGTACTATATAAAAGACTTATAAAGATATAGCTGGTAAATTATAACAAGAATAACTTAAAAACCATTAAGATCAAAGCAAAAAGAAGATTCAACAAAAATGTCTTTTAAAACCATCTATTAGGCTGCATGTCAGTTGTTCAAATCCTTTTTTTCCCAAAAAATCTTTTTATCTACCATAAATTTATTATAACTTGTTTTTCATTTGTTACTTTGAAAAAGTTGCTATTATTACCATTTCTCTCCTCAAAGTAGGAATGTACAGTTACGCATAGATTATACTTAAGTGGCTTGAATCAGTCTAGGTAGTTCAGATGGTGCACATTCTGAAATAGTAAATTTAGATTAATAAACATTTTTATAATAAAGGTAAAATAACTTAAGTATACGTAAACATTACTAAATAACAAGAGTTACATGTTTTTCTAAATCTTTTCTGTACTGACAAATAAGCTCCTCATGTTTCCGTTTGTCATTTATTTCATCAATAAGCTGTTGGGCTTCTTGAAGAATTGAAGCTCTCTTGGAAATATCAGATGATCTCTCATCATTACAAGAGACAGGTGGTGCAGGAGCATCTTTAGTAGAAAGATGAGTATCATCCATTTGAGGAAACACACTGAAAGCAAGAAAAAAAACAAATTGTAGAATAAATAAACCCAAAAAAGAAACAAAATTAAATATAGACAATAATGAAGTTGAAATATTTTACTTTTCTATTTTTACAAAATGACCAATGTTGAATTATATTTTGATTTTAAGATAACAAAATCTCCAATTAAATTTTTTTTTTCAATTTAAAATATATATCACACTCATGAGCTGTGATACAGTGAAACAGGCTTGTATGTGGATGACTATATATACAGTAGAGTAATACATTTCAGATGCATCAAGGAAGGTCTTCAGTGATGCACTGTCTTCATTGCCGATTTCGGGTTTTGCATCATATCGGCTCAAACAGCAACCCCGACCTGATTCCAAAAGATTCAGGCCGCCTCCTTGATAGCGTTGTGCTACGCACCTCGACATTGCAAAAAATTCAAGATATGGCTCAGATTCCGACCGTTCTTATTGACATATGTCAGTCAACATCAGCCAATGAAATAAAGACTTTTCCCCCTACCCTCCTATATAGTCTTGTCTTTCGCTTCATCCGGTTTTGATTCGTGCTATTTCCCTGGAATTTGTAACGAGGTAAGCTGGACTTGTTCTTGTAAAGTTCATATATATACATATATATAATAGCTGTTATATTAAACTTTCATATTTGATTTATATATTTAACATTGATAATTCACAGACATAATGCATAATAAATGACATTAATGTATGTTTTCACAATAAAATTTATATTAATCAACTGATGTTGGTAAAATTTTCACAATACATATTAATATGAACAACATATCAGTAAAACTATTATTACCCTTATTTAAAAAAATGTTAATAAGTTGTTTTTGGAATGTCAGTTTTTATTATATTGGGTACAGTAGAAATACTTTCCACATAATGGTAAGACATTAGCTCAATGAAGACTCGTTGCCATTAATCCCAGTGTAAACAAATACAACAATCTTTAATTTATAAACTCAAAAGATATACCTTTGACACATTTGTTTAATACAATATACCTGAATAAATTATTATTTTACATTTTTAATATGGTGTAGGGATATAAAAAGCTATTATCTCCCTTTGGTCAAGATGAAGTCATGTGGGTCGCATGACAGACACTTAGTGACATCACTTCATAGAATGATGAAAGTGGCTAGTCCATCAGTTAGCTTCTGGGGCTCAAAATGAGCAGTTGCTCGTTTTGGTCCTGTTTGAGGTAAAAGCTGCCTCCCCAAGCCAGCTTATAAGTCCATGGTGCCATTTCCCTTTGGGAATATATTTTCACAAAATTTCAAAATTCTCTCCAGCTCACAGTCCTCATGGTGGGAAAAACCCATAACTTATCATTTCCCATCCCATCTGCTCAAATCTGGAATCCTAAATATAGCTTCTGCAGAAATATAGAAGAATTTGTGGCAGCTCCAATTCATGTTGGGAAGTCAGATTCTCTTTTCATCCACTTTTCACACTACTTTTTGTTGCAATTATGTGTTATAGTTTCTCTGAGTGGGACACAAGAAAATATGTATATATAATTTTCTGTATGACTTCTGAGAACAAACTGTTTGTTATTCCTTTTCTTTCCGTCTGTGAAATAAGATGTTATTATTGTAATGAGATATGCAAAATAGGCTTACCCTATTTTGCATAAAGTCAGTCATCAGTCATCACAAATGGACAATTATTATTATATTACAGACTGGTAGACAACACAACATGAGGTTGGTGATAGGATCTCTAATGCCATTGGACAAATCAGATTTTGTAGAAACATGGATTCATTGTTTTGCAGCCCAAGGATCAATAGAAAAAACTGTTACAGGCTGTGAAAAAAAAAAACAAATCCTGGTTTTCATGAAAAGGAGAAAGTGTTTTGCAAGCAAACCAGAGCCAAATGAAACGATAACAGAGTATATACATAGGTTAGAAGAGGACTCCAGATTCTGTGAATTGGAAAAACTTGGCACAGGAGAAATGGCCATAGGCAAGTTGATATTAATAGAGGGTATGTTTGATGTTTCGTATAAACACAAAATTTTAAACTCAACACATCTAAGAGCATTTTGAAGCATACAGTGTATCAAACTACCTTTTATGATGCAAATACTGCAATAAAGAGCATGAACGAAACAAGAAAAATGTCCAGCTTTAGGACAAATATGCTAGAACGGTGAGAAGACGATTTTCAGTCTGTCTGCAAATATAAAAATAAAATAGAAAAAGTGGAAAATTTAAACCCCACTCAGGAAAATACAGCTGTATGTGCAATAAAAAAAACATACAGAGAAAATAATAAATAGTATAACTTTTCCTATTTAAGTAAATGCTAGGAGTGATGTCACCCTAATCCCAATAAATTTCTGGGAACAAATGGGCAAACCAAAATTAAAGAAAAGTTACCTGAAATTAAGACAGTTCAATGGCACTTTCATCAAAAAGTTAAGTTGTTTTAAGGGAACTTTTTGTTGCATACCACCTCTCTTCTGGGGAGATCCTGGTCATGGCACCAAATAGACATGTTGTAAAGCCGTCTCATTCATGGGGTCTCTTGGTTGACAGTCTTGAGGTGATCATAATAATGTTATCTTCCTCTGTTTCTTCTCTCTTGGCCGGGTGTCGAAATGTTTTTTGGGGTTCAGGAGATAAAAAAGACATCAACAAAGGGAATTTGAAAACTTACCTATTTTATTAAGCACATCAATGTGTACATTTTTAACTAACCAGTGGGTTCCTATCACCCCCACTGGGGAGCAACTTCACTGACACAAAATAATACGTCTATATTCTTCGACATGTAAAACTCCTCAGAAACACTTTCTATCTAACATTCCCATGCTAGTTTCAAACAATCAAAAACAACTTCCTTTGTTTTCCTGTATCTGACCACAAAGGTCAAAATGAAAAAGTCAGAGGAAAATACAATTTTTTAAAAAAATAATAGTCTACTAGACTATTATTTAACATTTTGAGACCAACAACCACTTTAAAATTATTTCCATTATGGTAATCAAATGTGAAAAAAGTCATGGACTTCTGGGAATAGATGTTTTAAAAGTTAACAAAGCAAAATTACTTAACAGTGTGAAGTTGGAAAGAACTGACACAGGAATGTTAAAAGGGTACAAAGTGAGCATTCAGTTAAAGGAAAATAGTTACCCCACTTACTTTGAATTTCATAGACTACCTATTCACATTCTACATTTAGTAGTTGCTAAACTAAAAATAATGGTGGAGCAAAGAATTTTAGAGTATGTTCCCCCTGGTGGTAGTAATTGGGCCTCACCTATTGTCGCTTTAGGTGAACCGGATGGAGTTTTATGGATATGTGGGGATTACAGAATAGGTATAAACCACAAAATATGCTCCTTATTCATTCTGTATTCCTAACACTGAAACTGCTATTCACAAATTGTTGGGAATGAAATACTGTGCCAAAATTAACCTCAAATCTACCTATAACCAGTTACAAATTGATAAAAGCATTTAAGAATTTACTACGATTAACTCTGATAGGTTTACTCAGATGGAATCATATGCCTTATGTTATAAAAACAGCAAATGCTATTTTTGAAAGAGCAATTAAAAATGTACTAACTGGTGATGTTAAGAATATGATTATAATGCTGGGATGACCATAAACAAGGATAAATGTGTGTTAAACTGTGACACATTAATATATCTGCAATACCAGATTTCTAAAGAGGGAATTTCACCAGACATAAATTTGATAAAAGAAAATATCAGAGGTATCTACATTCACAAATAAAAAAGAATTGAAATCTTTTTCAGAGTTAGCCCATTTTTATAGTAGATATTTGCCAAATATATAGTGAATTAATAGAACCCTTTGCAGAATTACATAAAAATAGTGAATTTAAATGGACTCAATGGCAGAATACAACATTTGAAAATTTAAAGAAAGAACTTATAAAAAAAACATGTAAAAATTATTGACTCCAAGGAAGCAATTTTAACTACAGATGCAAGTGAACGTGCCATGTCAGTGATTTTATCTAAAGAATGTAACCCTATAATGAAGATTAACATTAGCCAAAACTAACTATTCAAACATTGAAAAAGAAATGTTAATCGCATGGAGCTCAGACAGAGCTTGCCAATTTTTACTAGGTAGAAAGGTTCTGTTGAAATCTGACCATAAACTTTTAAAATTTATTTTTAACCACAGAAAAGAGTTATCTAAGATCACATCTAGAATTTTAAGATGGGCCATAAAGCTCATGGCCTTTGACTTTGAATATATAAAAGGAAACACTAATCCACATGTTGATGCTCTATCAAGACTAAAACTCAATAATGAATGATTAGAAAGGTTACACAATTCAGACAATTATTGCACTGGATTGAAATTGATGTATTACCCCTAAATCATTTTGATTTTGAAACCTTACATGATTAAGTATTAAGCAAAATTGCATATAGAATAAAAAGAAACAAATGGTGTGATTGTTCTGAAGTAGAGAGACCCTACAAAGGTATAAGGCACAAGATATAACTATAGAAAACGGTTTTATATGCAATGGAGAAGTTTTAATATCACCAAAAAGATTAAGAAAAAATGTAATAAAAAGTGTACACGATGATGTTCATTGTGAAATAACAGCAACACAAAGACAATTAAAATTAGAAGTATGGTGGCCTGGGTATTTACATGATGTAGAAAAATATGTACAAAAATGCCCAAAATGTATGAAAATAAAAGAAATTTGGGCACACTCATGGCCTAAAAGAAAAGAGCTACCTGCCAGCATTTATATAGATTATGTGTATGTTAAAGGCTCTGGGTGGCCTGAAGTTGTTAGGGTTCAGGATAGAAAGGCAGCTATAGTAAAGCAATTTTCCAGAAATAGGTTGCCAAAAATGTTAGTCTGACATTTCACCAAATTTTGATGAATCAGTGTTTGTGGGTAACATAAATTGGATGCTTCCCTTATAAAACACCACTATACCACCCACAATCAAATGGATTTGCAGAGAGAATGGTGCAGACGGTGAAAATGGGGTTGAAGTTATTTTCCCCATCCAGAGCTACCTACTCAGACTATTACTAAGTTATAGAACCATTTCACATGCTAGTAGAGTGTAAAGTCCCTCCGTATTGATGGGAAGACAAATTAGATCTACTATAACAATGTCTTATTTGACAAACAAAAAGATGTACAAGTCCCAATAAAGCAAACTTTATTGTATAAAAGGGTCATAGTACAACTGTTATAGCAACAAATGGATAAAATTTACTGGCTCAGAAACTTAGCATTGACAATGAAGAAATTGAGATGGAAGAAGTAAAAAATGAGGAGGAAAGGAGGAGTGCTTCTTATATTCACTATGGAGAATAGTATGCACAAATCCAACATGGAGTCAAAAGAGCAGAATGAATATGAGTTCAGAACTAGATCCCCAATAAAAAGAACCTGGTACACACCTCGAGAGAGAGAGAGATCTACCACAGTTAGTCAAAGATCAATGAAAGGCATAAAACCTCTTGATTTCCAGGTGTACTGAGATATGCAAAATGGACTTACGCTATTTTGCATAAATTCAAATGACTACAAATAAGCCAATTGTCAGTTGACATGGATGGACAATTACTACTACATTACAAACTGGTAGACAACACAACAATTATATCATGGATAATAATAATAATAATGCCAATAATGGGGGTTATGCAAATGGAAGAATAATCATTTCTTCCATAGTTCAACTATAATCTGGGGATACCCAACATGATATTAAACTCCATTAATGGGATCCTTATAACCTTCTGTCTTTCATTCATTGATTTTGAGAATTTTTCTACTGTTTAAATAATATTACTTGCAACAGTTTTCATTGCTTCCCAGAGATGTTCTTGAATATTGTGTTTTAATGGTTGAAAACAATTGTTTTATTACATTACTATAAATATAAATATATTGTGAAAATCTTACCCATATCAGTTGGTGACTACTAATTTCATTTTGGAAATATTGACTTGCATAATTAAATCTGACATAATGTATATACATTGATCTTTTGCTGTCAACACTATTGAAATTCTAGACATCCGATCTCATACAAATACTGAATATATAAGTGAACATTAAAAAAAATTAAGATATTGATTCTATATGTCATGAACAGTTTTAAAATAATGTAGTAATTACTTTTTAAACAATAACTTTAGTCCTATATAACATAGGATAACTCTGCATATTTTGTACAACTGTAATAAAATGGGTTTATTATATAAATTTTTGCAATGATTAAAAAGTGAGATCTTGAAAACTGAAATGATTGTATAAAGTGTGTATTTTCATCAACAATTTAAAAAATTTTTACAATTTGCTTACTCTCATGTTCTGAAATTAAAGATGTAGAAATAAAATAACTACAAGCTACTCTTATGTACCAAACACAAGTGACCACACAATTAAATTATTTCCTTCAATCATCCCCCCACTCCACAGTACAATGCTTATTTGATGCAGCAATTATTTCATATAAGCTTAATAAATGTGGAACAAAATTCAGGCAGAATGTTTATTTGAATTGGCGAGCTTATTTTAGTTGTTGAAAATACGCACCGGCATGACTATCAAGTCATGTCAATGGGAATTTTCTCTTAAATCATTTTGTCTTCAAATGATATTACGACCAATTGTCTCAACATTGGTTTTATTGGGTTTTTTTTGTCAACAAAGCAAAAGCTCCTATCAGAGATATGAAATTAATTTTCTTCTGAAGTTAGGACAGGGATTTTGGAGATCAATGTATGTATGGCTTTGTATTATTGCTGTTTAATTATTGGAAAAAATTTTACTGAATGTAAAAAAAAATGATAACAAATTTCTACTTTAACAAAATGTTTCATATTATTCAAATTACATTTCTTGTCAAAGTTATCTTGATTGATCCTAAATATGCTAACACTTTGATTAAAAAACAAAAATTTAGGTCCGTCTATATCTCTGAGATGAGGTATTATGATTATTTACATTATTTAGACTGTTACCTCATCTTCATTGCCATATTCACAATATTTTGATCGTTGTACACTTTGGCCTTCTTCATGGTTCAGTGGATAAAGGCATTGGTTAGATCCAGTGATTAGATCCAAAGAGTTCAATACCAGGCTACAACAGTGGTCAACCAAAAAACCTGGAGAGTTGAGTTAAAAGGAAATAATTGAGGCATCTGGAAGAGGCATGGCATCTGGAACTAGACGAAATAAAGGGTTCGGCTCGAAATTCCAATCAGCTGAAGAAGGCTGAATCGTATAATGACCAAAACGTGAATATGGCAGTGAAGATGAGGATAATAGCCTGAATAATGTAAATAAAAAACAAGGCATCCATAATAATTTATATATAAATAGGTATCTCCAAAGATTTGAAAAAAATATCCAAACTTAATAAAAACAAAGTTTTATTATAAAAATCTTTGTTATTATGAAGAGGAAAGACCAAAGGATTTTTTGATTATTAAATTTTATTTTTTTATCCTTTTTAAAATATTTAAAATTTTGGTTAATTTTTTTTTTCATATGTCAGTAGGCATTAGCATAGGAAATTTTATCTTTTTTGTGGTGAAAAACACATTGAATTCTTGCAAAATAATTATCTGATTTTAATTAAATTTTCAGGACTTATTCACAAATGAATAAAATTATTTTTAGAAACCTTTCTTTTCTTAGAAAATCTTGGTACAAATATTTTTTTTTACAAATGTTATCACACACACACATTTATTTAATTTATGAAATTTCAAGAAAATTAATTTTTGTATGAATTCATTTTTATATTAGTTATAACCAGAAGTCCTTGGATAATTTAAATCATCAATTTCCTTTTCTAAAAGAAGACCCCCAGTTACCAAAAATCTGCTCTGAATCATAAAATAAAAAATGAAATAAAACTAAAACATTTAATTAGAAAAGCTTTTAATTGCTTTTACAAATAAGATATATTATTGACACTATTGTCTCAAGAAAAAATAATTTTTTCAATGAATAATAAATTTTTACAAAAATTATTTTAATTATAATAATTTATAGTTTAAATTTTTTTTAAATTTTGTATTAATTTGCATTGGTTAAGTGATATTGTTATTAAGTAAAAATTATATTTACTAATCATAAATGGAAAAGTTTACTGCAATTCAGTGACCACCAGTATTTTTAAAACAATTTTGAATTTTTTGTGTGTGAGTATAAATGTGCTGATTTTTTTTAATACTGATGTCATACATGGCATTATCAGAAAATAAGACAGGTAACTATATTAAATTTAAAGCCAAAGTTACTAAAATTCAATAAAACCTTAGCTTACTTAGAATATTTTCATAAATTTTAAAGATTTTTTTAATACTGATGTCATACATGGCATTATCAGAAAATAAGAAAGGTAACTATATTAAATTTAAAGCCAAAGTTACTAAAATTCAATAAAACCTTAGTTTACTTAGAATATTTTCATAAATTTTTAAGATTACTGGATAGTTAAAAAAATTATATAAAAAAAGCACTTATATTTGTCAAGTGATTTTTACAGATATATCCATACTAGAAAACATTTAGTTAAATTTTTGACTGTTAATAGAGCTGTCAGGCCATCGATAGAGCTGTCAACATCTCATAAAAACATCCACCTCAGTGTTAAAAAATGCATTTCTGTGATATTTTAAGCTAAAAGTAAGTAATATTTGTTTCAAATCAGGTTAATTAAACATTAAATCAGTTAATCTTCCCCAAAAAAGTATATTTTATTTTTGAAAGATTTTTTTTTAATAAAGAGAATTACAGTATGCTGACAGATGGCTTAAAATGGCTAAAAATCAGCAATTTTTAATGATTTAAAAAAAAAAAAACTCATTCCAGTCAATTTAAATTAGTTTTGAAATACAACAAAGTATTTTGTATATTAGAAATATTAAATTTAAACTATTAGCTTGAAATTAAAACTAAAATAAAAATACTTTTAATTTTTTAAAAATTCATTTCAAACCTTAGCTTTCATGTTTCTTTGGCGGTACCTATATAAATGACTTTCAGATGGTGAAATAAAGTAATTTTTCAATTTTATTCCTATTACAAATATGTACATATATACACACTGTAAATGAACCATTGTCTTACAACATTGAGGTTCATATTAAGATGGATAAATTTTCACTACATATTCAGTTATCACTTTGAATATTTCAAGTTGTATTGAATAACAATTTGTGAAGGTTTTCATAAAACATTCTTAAATGTTCTGCCTTATGGTCACTGACAAGAGCACTAGAGAAAAAAAGGAAATAATTGTTTCTATTAACGGCTGCTTTGAACATGGCTTTATAACTATTAGATTGTCACAAAGGGACAGATTTGAAGGTTATCCAGCATTCCTTTGAAGTCTGGCTGTCAGTAGATATTAACCATAAACATCAAACAGATTGGCTGGAATGTATACATTGTTATTTTATCATAAAAGCCCAGCATACCAGTAAATGGTAATTTCCAGAAGATTGAAAATATCAGTTACAAAAAGAAAAACTGTAAAAGAAATCATAAACACAGTTGTGCTTATGATTCACAATGATTCTTTTCATCATAGTGTAAAAATAATTACAAAACATGACATTCTTATGCCAGTCTTGTCATAATGATATTTTATTAGAAAAAAGCTGTTCATATTATGTAAAATAGAGAAGATTATGGTAGAAATTGTTATAGTTAAGCAGATAATCAAAAATGATGAAATGCAAAGGGATTACAACTTATTTTACCCCTACGTTTTGATAGACACTGAAGCACATCACCATCAATATGTAAAGACAATTAAAAAAAAAACACATTACATTTTTTGTACCATTTTTCTTCAAAATGTTAGTCCAGTAGAATAATGCCCGCCTACATGATGGTCATGCTGTTTAACATGCTCTGCAAGATGTTCAATAACTTCCCTGGTCTGCACAACCAACAGACATGTTTCCCATTAAACATTATGGGGCAATGCCTGACTATTTCAATTAGCCCACTTATAAAATCTTGCTGTATTATATTAGCAAGTGCAACAGATGTGGAATAATGTATCACAGAATGGTATTTACCATCTGTAGGATACAGAGTGTACTAATATGGGGTCTGAGCATTGTTGATACATCCCTTAATTTGAAACTGATGCACATATATGTGATCATTTAATTGTAATTCAATTATATTACCTGTACATTATATCCTGAGTAAAGTGTTGCAGTTTTATTTTCTATCAGTGAATGTGCACACCAAATGCTTGTGAAAAACAGAAGAAATTAGTGATGTAGACATATATTTGAAAAACCAACTAAGAAAAACAAATGTATATATACTGATACACATTTTGTGAGTTATTATTATAATTATTAATTAACACATCATTTTAAATAATTAATCTTTTCTATGTACACTAATTCATTTTGTGTGCCAGTTGCAAAATGTCTATGTACACAACTTAGAAAGAACAATGCTATTAACTCATTATAGTCTATGAAACAAGCATTAAAAGAAAACTTATTACTGATTGTGCTTGCTTGGAAGAAGTGATCAATGATTGAAAGACTGCTTATGCTCTATTGTGGAATATGATTTCATTGCTAAAGATAAATTGTAGTGCATGCATTTTGGCTTTTCAAAAATATTATAGCCACTGCTGGTATATGGATTATCACTTACAAAGTTGAAAGAATAAAGCATTTAATTAACAGATACCTGGAGAAAATAGCTAGGAATATCTGTCTCCTTAACAAATATGGGATCATATAATTCAACATCAAAGCTGAAACTATTACTAATAACATTTGTTAAGGAGCATAATTAATGTCTCCTGATAGCTACTTGAGAAACTTAATAGAAAATGGTTTATCAAAGATACTGTAGAGAATGCAGAAACATTCCTTATAAAGAAATTCATTGGCACTATGGCAGCTTGTAGAGCAGGTGTTGGAGTCAATCTACAATGCTAGTGGTTCAAGGAGTTTATAAAGAACAGAAAAATTATATTTGTCAAAATGAAGTAAGTATCTCACTCAAAAGAACATGGCCCAAATAGAAAAATATCAAAAGGTCACAGACAAGGTGTGACAGATGGACTCAAAGAGAATAAATTTCCTAATAAAGGCATTATATGATATCTTATTTGAAAATGTCAGTTAACTTAAAATTGGGGAAACAATAAGATATAACTGATGCAGTGCATGTGGAAAGAATGCTAACCTGAACTGTTTGAGTATTTTCTCTAAAATGCTACACATGGAGACACATTCAGATGCTAGAGGTTCTTGCCAAGGATACAAAAGTATATAATTGAAATTTGCTAGATTGGAAAAAAGGTCATAAGGAAGAAATACATTCTGGAAAGTACTTTAAAAAAAAATCATTGTCAATTGATGGTTATACAAACTGGAATGTAACAACAAATTTATAATGTTATCTCACCTTTTCAGTTATCATTATCCACTCAATGCCCTGACCTAATCATCAGAGAAAAAGGGTCACACTGCTGAGTTAATATTTCTTTTGATAAAAATGTTAGCTAGCTTTATTGAATGTCAGCTTGGAAAATATGAAAATCTATGAGAAAATACTTCCTAAGTTGGATGTTGAAATTTTACTGCCAATTCAACTTTACTATTGCAAAAGTTTGTGCCCAATTTTCATTGTCAATATAAAAGGACCACAATTTAACATTTGTGTTTATTTTGGTGCTGATTTCTGGTGTGTTCTAAATTGAAACCTTGCATTATTCAATTGCAAATCAGACTTTGTTGATGTTGATATTTTGTCCACAAAAGAATACCTTAAATTGTAGGATGAAAAGTTGAACATATTATGCTCTATGAATTTTGAAAAGGAGTAAGTGACAAAAAAAAAATAAACATTCAGAAGGTTTATTTGGATCATACTCCAGATCTTTGGATGATCAAAAAGTGGTTTGAAAGATTTTAGCCTGAACAAGCAACCATGTTCCAGCCAACCTTCCAACATCAATGAAGTTGACCTGATGCCATCATGGAGAATAAACTAAAGATTTCAACAGAAGAGATTGCTAAGAGTTTGAAAATCAATATCTCAATTGCCTTTTGCCATTTGAAGAGACTTGGGTTCAAGAAAAACAACTGGTTTTAGCAACACGCATGTTGCAAAACAGACCTTTCAGAAGTTTAGAGTAGAAATGGGAAACCTTCCAGTCCCAACTGTATTCTTCTGACATGGTTCTTTTGGATTTTCATTTGTTCCAGTATCTACAGAACAGTTCAAATGACAAAAACTTTTACTTTGTCCAGTCAATGTAAAACTACCGCACAACCTTCTTCCAACAAAAAACACAAAATTTCTACAAAAATGCTGTCAGCAAGCTTGTAGAATAATGGGAGACAGTTGTTAAAAAAAAAAATAAGGAGACTATGTACTTGACTAATAAATGTTTTTTTGTATGTAAAATTTTGTTTTTAATTTTCTAAGTAGACACAAACTTTTGTAATGATCTAATATATCTGCATTAGACAAGATCTGTCTCAGGAGATGCATCTGTATAGATCTGCCATCTCACATTGTAACAGTGAACCAATAAAGTCTAGTGATATTGGTATTATCGTAATTTTTGTTGCATTAACTCAAGAGTAACAATTCGAATATGCTAATGAAAGTTAAACTTAAAAAAAGGAAAGGGTTTAAGGAGAAAAAATAAAATAGAACAAAATAAAGGGAGATGATCCCCATTTATAATTCAATCAGGTGTATTTAAACAAAAGTAACAAAAAAAATGCTGCAAAGCTGCATACACATTCATCATGCAGGAAATAATTCTTTAACACAGAAAAAATATGCAAAATGAAAAAATTATCCACCGACTGTGATACAAATGCAAACAATAAAAAAAGCATATTGCTCTACCCCTTTTTTTTATCAAAGTTTGAATGCTCTTGTTCTCCTTTTCTTTCCTTTCCTGAGACAGATTTTTCTTTCTTTTTTGAGATGTCTCGTCCAAATAGATTTCTTCTCTTGTAGTCTGTGTGGGGAAGGCTTTCTCAGCACACATGGGTCCAATAAATTCTTGAATAAGTCATCACTCCTTTTCTTCCACGAGGGTAATTTTAATACCTCCTCGAAATCAACAAAAAAAAAACAATCTTCCTCATGATTAGCTAAGTTTCAATCTAACACTTCTTCTCACTTCAACTTCAATGGTTACTGAATCTGCATCTGGAACACAGCCAATGAGAACAGGCCTTACTTCCCCACATGAATTACTACTAAATTAAAAAAAAAAAATGACCTCTGTGAATTCAATCAACACTCCACATACTACCACTTGTTACAATGAAGTCACAGGCAAATGTTGGCATTCCTCTCAATAAATTATTTCAACCACAAAACTATTACTCCAAGATCATCATCTGATGACCGTTTAATGGCAGATATGCTTCCTTTTCTTTCTATTTTTTTTTTTACAAAAATTGTTGCATGAATACATGCATATATATTTTTTTTATTCTGTTAGCTGTTGATGAGGATATATATGCAAGTAACAGCTTTTTGTCATTACTCACTAGGAAAATAAGAGATCAAGCTGGAAGAAAATAAACATTTTGAATCACTAATTTTTAAACATCCTTAACTCAGCCGAAACAAAGTTGTATTAGTAAACACCATTAGAATTGTGCTAATTGATCTAGTAGTAAATTTATTTCATCCTAATAAAAATTGAGGTCACCAAGTCAAACTTCAGGAAGGCATTTTCAACCAGTTTTGCATAAGTGTACATATGCATCTAAGACCCGGTAAAAAGTGTAATCAGCAGTGAACAGATCCAATGAACAAATAGAGTTATGCAGAATCTTCATGCCTAACTTCCATTTTACATCTTTGTGAAGTATTGTACATAACTTCTATCAGTCTTAGTTGAATTAATTCCTCTTCAATTGTCCTAAACACTGGAACTCACAATATCTTTCTGGTGTCTCATAGCCAGCGCAGAAATTTCATAATGGAAGTTGGTTCTTTTGGCAATGACCAACCTTTTTTTTTGTCGAATTCTAACACTTTCGCCTCAGCCCCTCAACCTCCGGTGTCTTACTCTCTGGGTTGAGGTGTCTACTCGGTCCTAACCGAACTTAAGGGAGTGGCCGTAGGTCCCCTGAGCATCTGTAAATTATTCGACCAGCCCACTGGTTTAATCCTGCTTCCTGCCCACATTGTGATTGGTTTGATCTAGATAGCAGAAGTGATGTTCATCCATTCACGGTCGACAGAAGATGTAGACACGACTGGAGAGTCTGTGCTAACAAATTTAGAATGCAGCAAAACAAAAATTAATATCTGCAGAAAGTCAGACAAACAACTATTCAATGGTTGAATTGTTAATATCTTTTATATAGCAGAAAAGAATAGTATAGAAAAGAAACGGGTTACAGAAAAGAAAAGTATTTGACGTAAAAACACATACACTGGATTCTAGACACAGAGAGAGTGTATTGTGATTAACAACATATGCCTCTTGCGATAGAGGGATAAGATTTCTGTGCAGGGCTTAAAGTTTATAGTGTCGTTCCTCCTCAGCAGTAGTAGTAGTAATATTCGTGGTAGAAGAAGCAGCAGTACTTATATCAACAGTACATGTTAGCGGACGCTTCGTTCCAATCTCTGACGTCACTTCCTCTCCTCCTCGAGTCTCCACTGTCTCTAGCCCAACTCTTGCCCGGGCTAATTCTCTTCTCCAGTCTCGCCAAGAATTTTCCCCTGTCTCTCCTGTAGCGCCGTGACCCCTGCAAAGGTAGAGTCCTCAGTTCTTCTTAGGGCTCATTATGTCCATTTACATTTTCATTGTCCTTACGACACATATGTACATGCAACTTCCGGTTAAAGTTCACCGTTTTGGTGATCTCATGCAATAGAACCTTTTCACTAGTTCGAGTGTTCTTTCCTTTTTTTTTTTTTATTGGAGTTCGCAACACTCCTTACCAATTATTTCAGTCCCATTACTAAAAAAAAAAAAAAATTGATTTATTTCATAAATCTGTCCCTCTGATTTTGTCTCGCCTTCACAACAGGCTTTGTCAAATCTTTTGTTGGTTCAGGTCCTTCCACGACAATCATGGACTCTTCTTCAATATCAGTTAGGGGTCCCAATGCACTCGGGTCGAACCTACCTTGGTAAAGTGCACTAACTGGAATCCCTCCTTCACTCATGCACTGCCGTGCCAGTTTATTCTGCCCGGTCGACAACACTGCACGCCTCTTCAACCACCACCAAACTAGCAAGGCCACGACTATCATTAGTATAATTCCCACAACGGTCGGCCAGGTTATTATAGCAACCAAATTCTCTCTCCAGCCCGAATTCGGCTTACCTATCTTATCTAACTCCGACTTCAACCATCCAAGATAAATCTTATCGATTAGCCTTAACAACGCCAGCATCTTTTCTAGCGACATCTTAGGAATCTCTCTTACAATGGGTTCCCACAATCCCATTCATCCATTGGTATTCGTTCCTACCAGCTCTAACAAAGCCTCATTCTCTTCAAACTTCTCTTCTGCTTGGTAGTAGGGAGGTAAAGAGATAGATAGATCATGAGCTCCACAACCAATGGGTAGCTCTACAAAAAACAAAGGGGGAATAACTCTTATTGTAGTGGTGGGTTTCCCTTCACACACCTTAGATAATTCAATCTATTCTTGTGTGGCCACCGTCCAAATTCCGTCAGAGACACTGGCTGCTTTAGGTAACATTACACTAGCCAACACCTCTACCTGACAATGATCTCTAATTCCCTTCTTATTTTTCTTAAATAAATCTAGTACACATAGATTGTGAGTACCTGTCACGTAAATTGGACTTACAGACCCACAGGTACCTAAGGCATCATTCTTGCATTTTTCTGCTTCTCCCTTTGTTAATAGCATAAACTCTGTCCTGGCTAGGTTTAGGGCAACAAATTCTGTCTCTACCTTGTACCTAGCCACCGCTCCTATCTTCAGCCTTAGTTTTGGATAGGGAAGGGGAAGATTCATCACATGATAAATTTCAAAGGTACTATCTCCGTCCAGTAATGGAACCGACACTAGCACTAGCAATTTGTCATCTTCCAACAAGATAGTACAAGGCACTATAATACCTCCATAACTGCTAGGTGGGGTCTACAGGTAATTTAAGATGATGGGGTAGTTTGGCTTGTATCTCCAGTAGTACTTCTCTTAATCGTTCTGGATTTATAATACTCGGAGACAGGTGTCCCAGTGACAACATGTCTAATTGTGCTCTCACATGCTCTAACAACACCGTTAAAGAGTAACTTGTTTAACATACCTTACTCATTATAGCTAATAATTGAAAATACCTTTGCAAAAATCCCTCTAATTTCTGTAATTCAGTTGTTACAGATGTGGTTACATTTATCACTTCTTTTCTAAAAACCTGTAGGTGAGAAATCAACCAATTGATACTCCCTCTATTCTTAGCCAATTCCAGCCGAGTAATATTGAGTGTGGATACGCTCTCTCTAACTGACTGAGCCATTGCTTGTTGTCTCTGTTCTACCACCTTTAATTTCCTCTTAATTACTCTCACTTCGCCTTCGGAGACTGTACCAAACAACACGCTTAATGCCTTTCCTATTATAGGTAATACTGTCTGCTTTTGCCTGGTCTGTAACAACTTTATTCCTTTCAAATAGTAACTCAAATTTTTCCAATGTATCTCAAGTATTAGGGATTCCTGAGCTAAGGGGTATAATATACAGTGGTATTCTGGAGTCTATAAATATTCTCCGGCGACTTGTGTCCTGGCTATATCTAGTTTGTCCACTTCGGTCTTCAACTGACCCAATAACTTCACATACAGCTTCAGGTCTATCACCAAAGTTATCAACCACTTTAATCTAGTTATTATCACTTCACTAGTCTTCTTAAATACAGTATTCTCACTGTGTTCCCAGGTATTAGCTACCATAACTAGCATCGTCAGTACCATGAGCCTCCTCTCGTCCATGTCTGCAAAGAGATGGAGAGAATAATTTGCCTTACTCAATCATTCTCTTATTGTTTTTATCAGGTTGTTACATCTTAGAGCAATACCTCAAGCACCAACCCACACCATCAACAGCAGTGTGCATGCATGGGGCCCGTCCACACAGTTCACCAGCATTGATGATAAATGCACAGTCTCAGACCGTCACTCATTCACCACAGCCACTGTACTAGTTTCACTTAATCCTTGGGCTTGGGCTGCACCGCTCCCCTCAATCGCCGTTTTAGTGATAATTCCTCATTAAGACTAGGTGCTTTTTCAGCCCGCAATTTACTCTGCAATTGAGCTAACGGAATTTCACCCTCCTCTTCCCATTCACTCAGTTCTTTTTCCCTAAAGTTAGGCTCAATCCCTGTTTCCTCAGAATGTCCCACTGAGGTCTGACTTACCTCTCTCAGCCTTCGAAGGGTAGTTGGGCTAATTTCAATCTCCTCACTCCCTTCACGTTCGCTCTCAGTCTCTAACCCTTCAGGTTCGACCAACATAGTTTTCCTCAGCCTTTTCTGTTGAGTTTTTGTTTCGGCTCCTTTCCATTCTCCTATTTCAGCTACCTTTATATCATTCGCATGCACTCTCTTTACCTGTCCAGTCAATTGGTCCCAGATCACAAAGGAAACCGGACCCGTGTGCTCCACGATCCTATAGTATGGACTCCATCTCTGGTCCAGTTTACTTTCTCTCGGGTGTATTTTATAATACACTGGATCACCTATCTGTAGGAAACTTCTCTATTTTTATTTACTCTATCGTTTCGCCTTTTCTGGGCTCTTTGAATCTTCCTCCTCACCTGCGTAAAAATTTTATGCTGTTGTTTTAAAACTATTTGGTGATGATCCTCTCCTAAATACTTCCTCCTAGGTCGTAACAGATTGTCTATAGGTAAGACTACATCCCTGCCATATATCAAGTAATAAGAGGAAAATTTTGTCATCTCGTTCATTGAGAATCTTACAGCCGCTAACACTTGGGTTACGAATAAATCCTAACTTTCCCTATTATCCTCTGTTAGTTTAGCTAACTCATCAGCAAGGGTCTTATGAAATCTCTCTACCTTAGCGTTACTTTGGGGGTGATATGGAGAGGTGGTTATGTGCTGTATGTTTAATTCTCCCAACGTCTCTCTCATAATCTGATTCACATTCTCCGATTCATTATCGGTAACCAAGTGTTCGAGGGACCAATACCTAGGGAATATTTTGTTCAGTATTATATCTGACACTGTTCGTGCCTTCTTATCCGGTATGGCAAATGCCTCAGGCCAATTCGTCAGCCAGTAAAGATTACCTCTATGTGTTTCTCCACAGGGCCCAGAAATATCCATGCTTACTTTCAGAAACGGATAATTCGGAACATCCGTTTCTAATACTGAGGCAACCCTACTCCTTCGACTCTGTACTTGGCATGTTACACATTTTTTTACATGGTTCACAACATCATTAAACAACTTAGGCCAGTAGTAATTTCTCATTATTAATCCATACGTCTTATCAATTCTCAGGTGTCCTAACCTCCTATGGCATTGGTCTAGAATTTCAGCTCTCAACTTCTCAGGTATCACCATTTTTAAACTTACTTCCTCATCTCTTTCTGAAAGGTAATACAACACTCCATCGTGCACCATATATTTGGAGGTACGCCCTGCCTCTACCCTGGACCTGATAGTTGCTATCCTCTTGGCTTTGCCTAATAATATCTCTCCAGTGGGGGTCGGAAACAATTTCCATTTCACTCGTTTCCTGATCTTCCCAACCAAGTCTCTCCTTCAACACCTGTGAATTGATCACATTAATTTGGAATGCTTTATCATCCACACCCGGCTCCAACCTGACAGATTCGGTCTCTAATGGCTTTGAAATCCTCGATAACAGGTCAGCACAGGTATCATCCTTCCCTGCCAAATATTCTATTCTGCTGTTATACCCACTTAAATTCAATGCCCACTGTTGTATCTTTTTATTTGTCCACTCTGCCTCTAACAAATATTTGAGGGGTTTGTGGTCTGTCCCAGATCCTTATCAGTAATGGCTATTACCTCCTAATTACCTTTCAGCAACACCCTCAATTTCCTCCTATAACACTCAGGGGCTGTTATATCTCATCGCTACCTGTCTTATTACCAGGCCTATTCTCATTCCATACTCTCACCTGTTCGACTTCACTCAATGGTCACGCCTGTGCCAGCTCTTCTCCCTGCTTTATTTTAATAGTTTTATTGACAGTATTGGTTAACAGTAAGGGAACGGTCCCCGACCTCTTCACCAACGAATCAACATGGCTATTTCCCTTCACTATTATCATACCTATCAGTAGGGACCACTTGGTACAGGTCACTGTTCAGCACTCCTTCTGTTATAATCTTGCCCTTCCCAGATACAGTAGTCCTAGGGGGAAACTTGATATCTGTCTGGGCCACCACAGGCAATTATTCATAATTATCCTCTCCCAACAGTATCCTTACCCCGTCCAATGTTAGGGTGGTAGGGTCGAAACGAATCTGTGCCTTATTTTGCCTAAGCCAGTCATTCCTCAAAATTAGCTCACCACACAAGTCAGGTGCCACATAAATGTTAAGTTTACCTGTGGTTCTTGCCAACTGGAAAGCTAGCCACGTCATACCCTCTATCCTCATCCTGCTACTATCAGCCTGACTTAATAATAGATCAACGGGACTAAGCTTCGTTTTCAGTCCCAACTGTCTAAAAATCTTGGAGCTAACTAGTGACACTGAAGCTCCAGTATCGACGAGGGCCTTCACTATCTTGTCTCCCAGCAACACATTATAGGTGAAGTCTGGCCCTTCCTTCAGCAAACGGTATACCGGTGCTTTCCTCCTTTCCGTATGTTTTCTCCCTTCCTCTCGCTTTCTCGACAACCGAGACGTGGGAGTCGGTGACAGGAGTTCAACTTTTTCTAGGGGCTCCAATTTCTGTCTAGGGGCCCGCCTGGGTGGGGTAGAGCTCAGATGACTCTTTTCTCAGACTAGCAACTCATTTCTCCCCTCTATTCGAGTTAGGGTTGTTCAGTTCAGTGTGGTCCATCTTTCTCCTGCGAGGACAGGTTCGTCTCAGGTGACCCGCTCCTCCACAGCACCAACACCTTCGCTTCTTACCACATGCCGAAAAGTGCCCGACCACACCACATGTCCAGCATCTCAGAGGTCTTACTTGCACTGGGGCCACCCTGCCTCTTACTTCTTCATGGGTGACCAATCGGCGTTTCCGAGACCCTTTTCCTTCTCAGTAGGGGGCACCAGCGTATTAACTCGCTTTATCCCCAGTTTACGGTCTCCCTCTGCCGTACACCACCGAGCCTTGTGCCTGAACTCACCACAAGTCGTGCAGTCCGATCCCAAAGACCTTGGGTTGCATCCATAGTTTGTTGGACAGTCACGTGCCCGATGGTCACCATACTTGCAAGTCCAGCACACCAACCCATATCGGCCAGGTGTGGGCTTGTGAAACCCATAACACAGATCTCAGACTCTCTTATTGGGAACTGCCTCAGCCTTCCAGTCCTTTCCCACCTCTTCTTTCGGGTCCCATACCAGGATCCGCTCCCAGTCCTTCTTTTTCATCACTACTTTGGACCCCGGGGGTTCCTCCCTACACCTCTTATTCTATCCCAGAGTTGTTCGCTGGTCTGAGCCACCTCTATGGCTGCGGCTAGGCTGACCAGTCCCTCCTTCAGAATATCGCCCCTCAGGTCCCTGTCATTCAGCGCGTCCACATAAACATCAGCCAACAAGGCCTGAATAGGACCACTGTCCCGAGTTGCCAACTCTGGAAAAGCTAACGCTACTAACCCCACGATTCTTTCCCCCAATTCCTCATTAGTCTCTCCTCCTTGTTGCTGGAGCCGGAATAATTTCCTGACTGCCTCAATGGCTGTACGCTCACTTGCATATTGCCGCACCAGAGCAGATTTAAGCTCGGTCCACGTCAGGGCCAGGTTTTCTCTGTACCACCCCCTATGAATTTGGACACCTGCTCCACTGCAGCGTCGTAAGCTAGGAGCACCATTTCTTGGTCTGAGAGGCCACAGATCACCTACTACTTCTGAATGGACAGAATCCATTCGTTTAGGTCCGCAGGGTTTCCTTTATAAGTAGGTAGCTTTATGCTACCTATCAGCCTCCTGAAACCCTTCAATATTTTGGGGACTTCCATGTCCCCAAGGTCATCTGTGGAGTCTGATCCTGCTACACTCATCCTGACATCTTGTCAACTACCACTGGCGAGTCTGCGCTAACAAATTTAGAATGCAGCAAAACAAAAATTAATATCTGCAGAAAGTCAGACAAACAACTATTCAATGGTTGAATTGTTAATGCGTTTATATAGCAGAAAAGAATAGTATAGAAAAGAAACGGGTTACAGAAAAGAAAAGTATTTGACGTAAAAACTCATTCACTGGATTCTAGACACAGAGAGAGTGTATTGTGATTAACTTGTTAAATCATCTCAGAACGATATCCGACTCTTGCGATAGAGGGATAAGATTTCTGTGCAGGGCTTAAAGTTTATAGTGTCGTTCCTCAACAGTAGTAGTAATATTCATGGTAGCAGAAGCAGCGGTACTTATATCAACAGTACATGTTAGCGGACACTTCGTTCCAATCTCTGACGTCACTTCCTCTCCTCCTCGAGTCTCCAACTCGACTCTCCACTGTCTCTAGCCCAACTCTTGCCCAGGCTAATTCTCTTCTCCAGTTTCGTCAAGAATTTTCTCCCATGTCTCCTGTAGCGCTGCAACCCCTTCACGGTCAATGCGGGTACCCATGCATGTGACGGCACGCATGCGACAATGACACGTCAACCGATCGCAGCCTCTCTTGTCCGTCTGCCACTTTTCCAACATAACTACGCGTTTATATAGAAAAACCCAGCTGGTCATAACCGACCCTCGCCCCCACCACCTTGCACGCGACCATCACGAGGTTCTACTTCCACCAAAATCATGTGATTTCTAAAGGTCCTTGTTGCTTACTCAGCTCTCTTCCAAGTTTTAACTGACAAAAATTATTTTGACCATTTCCATTGTCTTCTAATGACCCAAATTCCATTGGGTACAACCTCTGCCCTAGATCAGATTTCCCATCAGTAAACAAAATGCTCTGATCTAATTTCACTACTCAGATCTACTCCAATTTCAATAAAAAAAAATATACGTCTCTGTCACAGAATATTCCTTAGAATAATCTCTTTGATTTGGTTAAATGTCAATTCTTTCACCTATGTTGGATAATTTATCAACAAAATCTTCCTAATAGATTCACAACTGGCTGTTGCCAGGAATAAATCTGTGATTTCGTTTTCACCTCCATTTATTTTGTTGTCTTGTAGTTTCTTTGTTCCAGAGTTGTGAAGCACATTCAACAAAGTCTGGATCTTCTACATGCAACAAATATCCTATTGGCAATGCCATATTGTTATGATATTCTTAGTAGGGATTACAGCTGTAGGCAGTCAGTATTGGTTCTAAAGTCCAAGTACCATTGCTACTACCTTATATAGCAAGCCTATACATAATGTCTACTCATACACATACTAGTGTTAGCACTCACCAACCACTACTTCAATTGGCTCTTGAACATTTTTAAACAACCGATCATCATGAAAATCCACAAAGATATTGGTCAACACTGAACCCAAAGGACTACCCATTATGACACCATCTATATGACTATACATAATGTAGTTGAAACTAAATTCAACACCCTCAGTAGCGAAAAGTACCAACTCCTTAAAATATTTTCATTTTAAAATATTAAGGGGTACTGAGATGGCTACAATATAGAAGGACATCAGCACAAATATCAATTGTTTCCTCAAGGGGTACATTAGTAAAAAGACTAACCCAGAGAAAGAATTCACACTTAATTTTCAAATTGCTCTTAGAAAAAGAAAGGAATCAGGAATGATTAAAGTTATAATACTGGTTCCAAGATTTCTGCCAACCATGCAGTTAATTCATGGTGCAGTGTCAATCATGGACAAAATTGGCCTGTGAGGCACTCCACCCTTATGATTTTAGGCAGACCATATATATATGTGGTCATTGTACATCCACAGCACTAATCCTATCATAAATAGATTTGGATAATCAATTCTTTTTTACCAAATTTAAAAAACATTGCTGTGTGAAAGTGTATATCCTTAAGAATCATGCAATAAATAAACACTGGCACTAATGCAACAAAAATCATAGGGGAGAAATTTCTTCTTCATCAACCATCATAGTTTGTCAATAATGAGTAAAATTACCAGGGGGAAGAATGCAGAAAAATATGGATTCATGCCTTTCTTAGCATCTTCAGTCTAATTTCGAAATCACATACACACTCCACTCCATGAATTGGAAAATAAAAATATAAATTTTACAACAATCAGCAGATTTTAATTTTTTAAGGATTCTAGAAGCCTAAATGAAAATAAAAAAAATAAGAGGACTGCAAATCACGATGAAATCATCATAGAAGTTAACTTTCTCCAAAAATTTAATTCTAAGTAAAATTTGAACGAAAGAATAAACAGCGCGTGTGAAATGAGAGGTAATGTTTGCAAGGAATTGTTTTTATTGCTTTGTTGATTGATGAAAAGATAAATAAGAACGGTTATTTAAAGATAAGCCATAAAATATTTTAATTGTGCAAAGAAAAAAAAAAATCAATCATCGATCTCGCCGCTTATTTTTATAGCCCGATTGTGCGTTAGATCAAGTTAAAGAAAAATTCAGACACGCTACTAAAAAAAAAAAGGTAAGTTTTTTTTTTCTTTCTAAAACTTAAAATTTGTCAAAATCTGTTTCTAAAATGTTTCTGGGGAAAAAATAGAAGAAACTATTCCCTCTGCCCCACAAAAAAAATCATACAAATTGTAAAATGCTTTGAAGCAAATTAAATCAGCATTTTTTATATTTTTTTTTTTTTTTGCGAAGTTATTTGATTTTCTTTATGAGTTGATAAACAAATAAAGACACAATATTCAGAGTGATAATAAATTAATCAGTTAGGTTCTAGTCATTCGTGTAAAATGATTAAAAAACAAAACTACGGAAAAAAATCACTTACATGGAATAATGATTGAGCCAATAAATAGTGGTTTCACTTCCTTAATGGCCACATGTTGTTGTCTGTTTCTTTGATTTATTCTCCTGTCGAGCTCATACCTGTAGCTGAGGGGAGACGTCATAAGTGAATTTCAACAATAAATACATTTACTCGAGCGACATGCATGATTTTTATTGTTGGTAAAAGCCCTTACATTTTCTTATATTTTGCACAATTATTCTTAGGAAAATATTTTCCTTGAGAAGAAAGTGAGTGCTGATAAGATAAACAAGTCGCCCCTATCTTCTCAAAATGAAGCGCTCCATGAGTTCCAGAGGGCGCGAGAGACAGACAGACAGCCTGCTATCATCGGGTACACAATTGCCGTAATAGCATACGCATCCTCTTCTTAATAATAGACGGTTTCAGATTTACTGACTTAAGTAATAATAATTATTAAGTCTTTAATCACGCTACTAAGAAAGGATCCTCAAAATGACTGGTGTCGTCTTGGAAACTTTAAGTTGGAGAAAATTATCTGTTTTAGGTACTTGTTTACTCATTGCGTTGGTGGTGTTTTTTCTCATCGGTGGTTTAATTGGTAAGTGTCAATTTTAGAAAACAACTTGCGGGAAATTTCTTATCAGTTATTTCCTCTTAAAAAAAGAATCTCAATGATTTAAAGTATCCTTTTGTTTTATTTTTTTTAACTTTAATTTTATATTTTATTGTACTTCGTTAAACTTTATTTAATTTTGTTTTGTAAAAAAGAAAAAAAAGCACTAAAATCTTTTTCGTTTTTGCTCTCTAAAATTTCTACATGTAATGGTGAAACGTGATTGATTGGATGAGGAAATTTTATTTTTAAGATGTCTGTCTGGCATTGAACAATAGTCTTCCATTTCCACTATTCCGATAAGTATGTGGCTAAATAACTCTTAACTCGCTGCAATACTTAACGTAACGAGCAGTCTACAATATACTGTCTATTCTACAATAATTCAATACATATTTTTAAATATGGATATTTCCGTCACCACACCCACATTTTTCCTCTTGTCCATATTTCTAACTTTATATATTGATATTTTTGTCTTCAAAAAAGAAAAAAATTACAAGAATCCCCTTCGATAATAAAGTGGGCTGCTCCTGGTCCGACGATGACTACTACTACTGTTGTTGTTTGTGACTAGAGAGTCCATTGACTGAAGAGGCTTACTGACTCCCGTACTACTTCCTTAAGAAATATTCTTTTCTCGGGAGAAAAATGTTTCTCTTTCCTTGGGCCGATTCTTACAAACAGATCTGTTTTCAATTCCGAATGACGTCTTGAAAATTTAACTTTTTAAATTCTGACGCCCCCCCCCCCCCCGAAAATTCTTTCAGAAGAAGACTTAATTCCAGACTTCGCTTGATGAATGAATGTGCACAAACAAGTCTCTAGTCTATTTTGATGACTTTAATGATGATTCCCTACTTCTATTTCATTGCACTTTTCGTCTCGGCTCTACTTAGAAACCCAAGAATTATTAAACAATGAAACTATTTTTTTCATAAATAATTACTTTCTTTTCTTGCAATTCTTAAACTTTTTCTTTTTTTTTTTTTTTTTAACAAATAAAAAAAACGCATCTTATTCAAGAACGAGCACAATTTAGTGCTTTAACTCATTGAACTTCTACCTACAATTAACCACTTTTTAAAATTTAGTACTAATTAATCTAAAATTTTACAATTCTTGAACTTTCAAGATTTCAGTTGAAGTTGATTATGGCTAAGATTTCTGATTTAAGATTAAGTTTCAAATTTTATTTTAAAATATAAAATTTTGGTTGTGAATGGGGTTTTTAGTGTTGACTATTTCGCTTCTAAATTTTTTTCTCACAGAGACTTAATTACTATTTCAATCTCTTTTTAAAATCATTTGTTTTTGGTAAATAAAAAGGTAAAAACTAAAAGGTTGGTGTGTGTTTTTTTTTTTTTTTTTCGGTTTTTTTTTGTTTTTTTTCGGATTTAAGAAGATGGTAGCCATGTTCTGGGGAAACCTTTTCTCGTCATAGAGAAAGCATACGAAGCAAAGTAATTAAAAATACCAATGAATGATTTTTTTAAATTTTTTTTTTAAGTAAAAATGACTTAAACTTGATAATTCAAATTTGACTTAACCTTCAGAATAATTTCCAAGTAACATTGTGCAAATAAGGATAGGCAATTATCCCCCACTTTTCCCTAAGTTTTGTTTTGAGTTTTGCATTTTCTTTTTTTTTTTTTTTTTTAAGTAAAATTGGGAATATTGAAACAAATCTGTTTTATTTACTAGACAATATCAAGTTTATCTTCAATCGGATACATAAAAATCACTAGGAAGTTTTTTTTCTACATATATTATTATTACAGATAAATTAACGGTTGTTAAACGTTAATAAAAAAATTATAATTTGGATACACTTTCTTCATCCACACTTTAAAAAAAAAAAACTAAATTCTTGATAGCCCTTCCTACTAAGGTAAAAATGTAATGAAAATTAATACTGTATAATTAATAATTCAGAATAATACTAAATTTAAAAAAAAAAAAAAATTCAACTGAAATCGAAAGTTTGTCAATTAATTTGAACTTAGGAAGTGCAGAAAAAGTAAAACACTTCTTGTGACAAGTGTTTTTTTACTTTTCTGCACTTCCTAAGTTCAAATTAATTGACAAACTTTCGTTTTCGATTTTTTTTTTTTTTTTTTTTTTTTTTTGAAAAATTTAGTATTCTCTTCTGAATTATTAAATTTTGAGAATAAGATAAATGACTTGACTTATCTAATTTCCAACAATCAAGTAATTATATTTGGATAGTGTATGTTATGTGATTTACTAAGCGTAGTTTGGATGTGGCATAAGGCCGAAAGTATAGAGCACCCAGTGAGGATAGAAATTCTTACTCAGTCATAATTGGTCTAGCTTGCTAACGATTAGTTCAAGTGCCTAATAACGTTTTTAGTGATTAAAGTTTTATATACATTTTTTTTTTTTTTATTAGTAAAATGGAAATAAAACTTTGTAGTTTTAAAACTTCAATTTTTAAAAATTATCCGCTATGTGATGCTCAATAAGTTTTAAACTGAGTGCTTAATTAAGTGTGCAATTTTTTTTTTTTTCTTCAAAAAATATTAAATTAACTTATAAAATTTCGTGTTTTTGTATGCCTAGGTTGATGCTCTAATTTTCAATCATCCCTAAAAAAAAAAAAAAAAAAACTCTCATTGCTCGATATCAGTTCAGTAAAGACTTTGATTATAAATTTCAAGGAGGGAAATTAGTTATGTTTCATTTTTCTTTACTGTATCTATCGAGCACGTCTTAATTTATTGATGTTTCTGACTTTTTTTTTTGTATTAAACTGCGTCAAACTTTTGTCTACGCATTGACTGACTGAGGTCGGAAAGTCAGTCAGGTACATAGCAAGTTAAAAAAATCTCTTCTGCATTGGATAGCATGAAAATGTTCCGATTATTTAAAACTTGGCATCACTTCCTTTTTGTTTGAATAATAAATTCTTTACTTCAATTGATTAGAAACCACTGTCTCCTAAACCTAATTTTCAGCTAATTTAAACATTCCGTGATGGCGGTCATCTATTGGAACAAACGTTCTGAACTCTGAAGTATTTCTCCCATTCTCTCCCTAAATTCACCCCAGATGATCTTTCTTTATCCTCTACTCAGACTGACATTACTGGGGAAAATTCGTTTTCTAGGCGAGAAAAGAACTGGGACTAACTACCCCTCCTCCTGTTTTAATTTCAATCGTTTTTCTTTCAATTATTAAACTAGAGTTGCTTGTAGCAGGGATATAGAAGAAAGAAAAGAAATTGAAGTTTAGTTTTTATTTTGTTGACATTGTTAGGGTTACCGGCAATTAACATTAACTCAAGTTACCAATTCAAAACTGAAATGAATGTTTCAATATTTTAAAAATGAATTTTAAATGTTAAGAGATTTTTTGTCTTAAACCGCTAACGATTTATTTTAAAATGGAAAAAAAAAAAAAGCTGTTTCCAGCTAAGGTTTTCAATTTCATTCTTTTAAATTTAATTCTTTTCTCTCTCCCCCCCCCCAATACATGGATGAACTGAAAAATACTCAAGCAAGATATTAAAAAAAAAAAAAAAAAAAACCCTGAAGGAGTTGAATTGTAAAAAAAAAAAGTAAGCGTCGATATTGGACTGAATACTTTAGAAAATTGGTTTAAAAACTCAGTGGTTCAGAATTGTACTAAGGAAGTGGTAATTCCATTTATATTTTTTATTTTGCTAGTTGGAAAAGTTACTCATTTACATTCAATTTCCTGCTTAATGTAAACTTTTTTCTTTTTTTTCTTACAAAATGGGAAAATATGAAAAATTTTCAGTTTTTGTTAATTTTAAACCAATTTACTTACCATTTGCTTGCAAAGTGATGTTTAGACTCGGAAATTAATTTATGGCTTTAGTTTAAAAGTATTATTAGTCATTAAATTTCTTTGTGCAAGTTCTCATTGCAAAAAAAAACAAAACATTTCAACAGCAATTTAATTTATCCTTATTTGTAACATCCGTTTCTTAACGCCTAAAACCATATTTGATGGGTCAATAATAATCGTGTTGTATAGGGAAAGGGGTCATATTGTGAACTCTAACACTGCATGATGCGTTTTTGAACGCTAATTTAGAAAAATCTCACCAGTTTTTTTTTTCTTTTTCATTTTGTTCTGACATTCTTTTATCGATCCATTACATTTGGTGTTCAGCAAATTTCCATTTTCTGTACTTAAATAAAATTAAGATACAAAAACTGAGTATTTTTCTTTATTACTTGCCACTTTTTTTCTTTACGATTTTGAATTCAAAGATGCCCTAGTTTAACTGCTCTACCAAGGCTAGAGAGTTCCACATCCAAGTCATTAGATTCTAATTTACGTCATTTTTTTTTTATTCTGATGATTAGAATAAAAAAAAAAATGATCGTAACTTGTAACAGCTTCCGCCAGAACTTGAACTTTGCCTGCTGATTCCATTTTATACCGATATAGCCATTACCACCTACACACATTCCCCGCCTCTGTAAATGGCACAACTGCTACCGTGTTCATTTCAATATTACTCAGTCATCATAACTGAGTTAAAAAGTTTTTCATATAAATTTCTTTCTACATAAATCTTTTCTCTTCTAAAGTCATTTTAAACTTAGGATTGCCTTTAGGAACTGATCAAACCAAAAGTTGTATCGCTAAATTTTACTGCAAAATATTGAAATTAGTTTTTGTCTTGGTTATTTAATAATAATATTATAATAACTTTACTTTGTCAGACTGAATTTTTATGAAATTTATTTTTTCTGAATAGAAATAATCTGAAAGTAGGATAAGTAATATGATACATAATGTTTTGAGATATTTATAATTTGTTTCTCTTTAAATCATATTACTTTAGTGCTCAGACAAAATGTCAACTGCTTTCTTAACACTTATAAAAACAAAATTATCAGATTGAGTTGCATTTCAATGCCTAGTACTAATAAATTTTGAACTGACTTCTCTTTTAACAACATGGTAGGATAAATAAGGTCCAATTCAACTATGATATTGGGTAGTAGGTTTAAGACAATTATTTTATCGAAATTACCGTTCAGTTTGGGATGAAAATAGCATTTTTTTTTTTTTTTTTTTTTTTTTCAAACAAAAGAATTCACTTAGCAACAAAAAAAAGCTTTTTATTTAATAAAAAATTTTCACACTTTTTTTTTTTCTCCAAGATTATATTTTCTTTTTTTAATTTTAAGGTTATATAAGAAAAATATTAACATGTAATATATTTCTCAAAACAATGTTGGATATCCCTGCTATTAAAGAATTGTAAAAAAAAAAAAGAAAAAAATTCTCAGCTCAACCCTCTCCAATATCTAAATCAGGCATCAGATTACCTCACCCACCAAGCGCTTGGTCAAGTCAAGAACTTAACATCCTCCAAGAGTGATGTATATGAACACTTTATACATCTTAATTTCAGATATTACTATTTCTTATGTTTTTTATTTTTTTTTTGTTTTTCTTTCTATGAAATTGTTACTCATTTCTACTTGATTTTTTTTTCATTTAAGCACCAGCTCCTTCACACGTTTTATCAATCTTGGGAACAAAATGCATTGATCGGGGTCGTCATGCTCACAAAAAACAGTGGTTCATTCCTAGAGGTGGTCCTGAGAGCTGTCAATCTTTATCAAGCTTTGATGATCCAAAAGTTGCATTGGAACAAATTTCTCCTAATCAAATCGTATTCTCCTTTTGGATTCCTGGCCCTAAAGGTGGAAAGCAACTTGACATGTCACGGTGGTTCCAAAATGTTATAGCAGTGCTGCAACTTGAAATTGCTTATGATGAGAATCATCCAATGTGTAAGTATTTTATTACTAGGTTCCTCTTAGCAGCATATCTATGCTGAACTTCATATGATAAAGTGCTCATAATTTGTGGTTTTTTGTGTGTGTGTGGTTGTTTTGTATAATACTGTTGAAATGTGATTCATTATTGCTGGATTTTTTAAAATTTGTCCTATGAACTTGCCTATGCATGCACAAACTGGGTGCCAAGAAAAGCTCTTGACTCAACCCACATCTCCAAAACTGAACAGAGATGAGATTTTTTGGGGTTCTTGGTCAAACGGAACTTTCAGCATCCTGTGTGCGTGTGAAAATTAACTTTACAGGCAAGAATTTATTGATAATAGTTTAAGCTGTGGTTGGTTAAGTCAAGTTTTTATTGCTTAATACCTTGTTTTCAACAAATGTAAAATTTACTTTTAGAAATTAAATCTTCTTATCTAATACTATTTTCAAATGAAATAAGCATTTTACAAGAATGTTAAAATTAGATATTCATTTGAAATGTTGATTGTCAGATGCCGATTATGAAATCTGACTTCAAATCACAAAAGGTTTTTGTGCATTTATAGCTTCAACTGAAGTCTTTTTCACATTAAATGTATCACTGTGAATAAACTTGGCAGTCAGTGTTAGTATCATGTTAGATTTCAAATATAAAAATATTATACTAAAGAACTTAGTTTTTTTCCTCTATTTTAGCTGATGATCCTACACTTGAAATGGAAGTTAAATTAGGTTATAGAGATATGGAAGATGGTCCTAGTGATTGGAAGTTGTTGGCCGAATCCGTTGTTAGCCGGAAACTTGGTTGTACTATTGAAGAGGAACAGGTAATGTATGGATTAGCTCTATTCTTAACATTTTAAAAAGATTTCTGTTTTTTCATTAAACACATTGTAAAGCAACTTTTTATATATAAAAAATATAAAAATTATCTCTTAAGTAGATAATTTTAACAAAAATATTTACACACACACACACACACACATATATATATATATATATATATATATATATATCTCCCACCATGCAGTAAAAACAAATGTAGGAAAAAATATTCAAACTCTTACACAAACACTTCTCAGAATCTAGCAATATTCAACAAAAACGCAGTAAAAATCGGCTACAGTTGCACTACGAACATGGCACAAATAATAAAAAAGTACCACAGGAAAACTATCAAACCACCCAAACAAATTAAACCCACGTGTAACTGCAAAATAAAGAATGAGTGCCCCTTAAACGGCAATTGCTTACATAACAATGTAATATACCAAGCCACAGTAAAATCACCAGATAATGAAGAAAAATATACATAAGAGTAACTGAAACAAAGAAACTATGTACACAAAACCTCTTTCACAAATAGTAAATATGCAAATAGCACATTGCTTTCTAAGTATATGTGTGAAATTAAAAACAAAATACAAATCACACCAAAAATACTATAGAAAAGAACATCAGCCTACAATAACCACCACTCAAAAATCTGCAAACTTTGCTTGGAGGAAAAAATAGCTATTATTACCTTCCCAGACCAAAACAAACAACTAAATAAACGATCAGTATTAGTTTCCAAATGCTGGCATGAAAATAAATTTTTATTACGTTATTTAAAAATTGAAAACTAAAAAGAATAAATAAAATAAAAACAAGTAAAATAAATTAATCCAAGCAAATAAACAAATTAACAAACCACTCCCTCCATAACAACCGTTAGAATAGCCTGAAAAGAATAAATAAAAATAAGAAAAAAACTAGTAAAATTAACCAGTCCAAATAAAGTAAATAATAAACAAATTAACCACTCCCACCAAAATAATCATTAGAATAGACTACAGCAATCAATCCAAAAATTGAACAAAAAATAGCTTTAATTACCTTCCCAGACCAAAACAAACTACTGAATAAACTATATAAAACTCGTCTAAAAAAATTCTTACTACATTAGTAAAAAAACCGAAAAGAATAAATAAAGATATATAAAAATAAAAAAACAAGATAAATTAATCTAAATAAACAAACCACTCCTGGCAAAATAAGCGTTAGAATGGATTACGCACAATGCACCACTGACCCATATATATGTAAATAGTAAAAAAAAAACGCGTGGCCTGATGATTGTGTCTAGCATGAAATAGTCTGTCGCCTCTGAGTGTTGACTGCAATGTTCACTAATATATATTGTTTGAAATTAATTTTCAAAAACTTATATTTTCATTTTCTAGAAAAAGCCTCAAAATCACTACAAGTGCAGTATATTGCCTTTTTTTGAATTGGGAAGTTGTCATTATGATTATTATCTTGTGAATATCCGCATCCCTGTTCATGAGCACAAGAGTACAAATTTGGGCATTGGAAAACTGCAAGATATTTGGCTGTTTGTGAGTTTTTCATTATTGCTTTCCCTCTTTTTCTTTCTGTACTTCTAATAAACTTATTACAAGAAATATTTTAATTAAAGCCATTTAGTTTTAAAAAAAAAAAAAAAAATTGATTATCTGGAACAAAACTTTTTTTTTTTTTTTTTTTTTTTTTTTTTCATAACTTCTGAATCTTTCGAAAAGTTTGTATATTGGTAACAAGTTTTTTAAATCTTTGTTCTAAAATTAACCTGCCAAACTCCTGGTATATATTCCAATAGTTTCTAACTTGCTGTTTGTGTTTTTTTTTTTTGTCTCTCTGTATATATATATATATATATATATCCCAAATAATATATATTTTTTTTATTATAGGCAATTAGCCAAACTGGAGGTTTTACAAAGGTTTGGTTATCATTGAAAACTGTTATGTTCTTGCTTCTTCTTCCTTGCTTAGTCTGGTTCTGGCATAGAATTATGTTACTTGAACGAGGACCCAATTTGCTTGAGAGGTAAGTTTGTTTTTTTTGTTTTTATTATTATGCATTCCTAAATGAGGTGGCATAATCAAAATCTATCCATTGTATCATGGAGTGGCAGGTCCAGATGAGCAAATATTTAATAAAAAAAATATTAACTAAATTACTGAAAAACTACTGTAAATAAATTGTATATGAGTGGCTATTATAAAGTTTTCAGCCCATCCATTCTAAAATTATTTTACTTTTCCTTGCATTAAAAATTTCATAAAGCATCATTTAAACCTCTCTTCAGTCTTTTCATACCCAGTCATGATCAATTTTGCAACATTTCTCAATCAGCATCAAGAAATCACTTGAAAGCATCAGCCTTGTTTATTTTGAATAAAAATAAACACTATGATTTATTTTTGTTCTCATCCATACCAATTTTTTTTCGTTTCCTTGCAAAGATGTCAGCTTCTATAACTAAATCCAATTCAGACTTTTTTGCCAACTTTGGAAATTCTTGTATGACTCCAATCCAAATTTTTTAAAGTCTTTCCAAACTGCATTTAAGCAATTTGTAGTGACCTTTTTCCAAGCAGTGACATAAAAATGGATGGCATTTAAAATGTTTATTGACTACTTATTTGACTCTTTCACTGCACAGTGAGTGATAGTCTACACAAATTTCACTGTTCCTGAAACCTTACCAAGTACAAATCATAGTGCAGCATTTTCTTCAATGTCAATAAAGGCATTCTTTTCCAATATAACTCATCTGCAATGAAAATAAGATCTTCAGAATATTCTCCACTCTACAATGGTTTAAAATTTTGCAGAGAACTTTAACTGCTTCACTGTCTGCAACTGTTGCTTCACCAGCTATCTTAACCTTGATACTTAGTATAGCTCTTATCACCTGTGAACTGCTTCACTGTCTGCAAATGTTTTGTCTTTACCTTTCAGTTTCATTTAATCAAAAATAGACTTTGCCTTATCAAATAAGGTAGCTTAACTCAATGGAGTGTTTTTCTACCCACACTTCATTTATTCCACTAATTTGCCATGAGAATAATTCACTTTACACAAACTTACTCTGGTAATTTGCTGCATTGAACTGTCTCTGCATTCTTCTTAACCATTAGTTGGAGGCTGTGCTTGCAGAATGTCAAGGATATATAAAATGTATATCTATATAAATTCAAACATTTGTGAGTAGTTTGAAGGTTGATAGTAATTTATAATTAAAAACATTTCCAATATATATTAAGGAAAGCTCTTATTCTAATAATAGGCACCTGTTAAAATGTTCAGAAATATTTCATTAGTATGTGGATCTTATACTTAAGTAATCATTGATGTATTAAGCCAAGAATAAAAAGTTGGCATAACTCAAACTTTACAAAAGGCCTTGATTTTATGCCATTTAGATTTCAGTTTGGATCTGTTCTCTTGATCTTTGGGTGAGGAATTTTCAATGGATCTGTTTAAAGGACTATGCATTAGGAATTATCTACCCTTACCTATTTGGGTTCTTTTTGTCTTGATTTTACATGTAAATTTAGTAAATCTCTGCATCTATAATTGTCCTCCATTCATTTGTTCATTTTGTAATGCTTTCTCAAATGTTCTTGTAAGATGATACTTTCCATCAATTTCATTTAATGCAATTACTCACAAACTTATGAGAAATTTAATAATATAGAAACGTTGAATTTCTTTTTATTCTTTGCCTTAGATTTGCTTGAGCCCAGATTATGTAATGAAATATGCATATTGAATAAATTCCATAAATCACTTTCCTATATTTGGTTGTCATTCATTATAATTGGAAAATATCCCAAAAACAAATATTTCTATTTTCACATTTCAAATGTAATTATCAAATTACAGCATTTTGTTTTCAAATTTTTACTTTATTTCTGGAATGTTTGCATTATATAAAATATACCAGCATTTGACTTTTTATGCTACTCTAGATTTTAATCCTGTTTTTCTTTTCTTTAGAACTTTGTTCTCCCTGGGGATTGCTTTGTCAACATTGAATTGTAAGTATAAATTTCTAACTTTTTGATTCTGTTAGGAACTAAAAAATTACTTGGTTTATTTGAAATACATTCAAATTTAACCTTAAAAAAAAAAAAAAAAAAAAAAAAAAATGTATAAAAAATGTATGCTCACAAAAAAAACAAAATGGCAATTGACAAAACGAGAACTTTTTTGGAGTCTAAAAATCAAAGTGGTTGACTTGTTTGTACTGATATCTATGTTGGATGAAGGATAAAATGTATGTGAGAGATGGCACCATGACTGATGCAATTCACTCTGCCAGAAATTCGGAAGCACCATGCTGTACTGCTTGGCATTTGTGCCAGAAGCTCCAATATGAATATTTCTCAGTGTTTGGGTGTCATTGCAGAGGATTCAGAAAGACTTGGATGAGTCTAATGGTGATTATGAAGGTACAGCAGCTTTGTTGGTAGGGGCCTTGCTCAACACTGAGGCCTGCATTGTGCCTTGAGGAGGTGGTTCTACCCTGGATCAAGAGAGTGGCTGCTAGCAATAGTTCTGTGCCATACCAGACAAGCAGAACCCAGTCATGTCTGTCAGACAATTTCTGTGACCACATCACTGTTTACATCTGGCCGCCTAACTCCCCAGGCTGCAATCTCCTTGATTAGTATGTGTGGAGTGCACTTGAGCAAATGACCAACAAAATTTATCGTAACATGAAAGATGAACTGAAGGCAAGGATTATGGCAGCATTCACTAACAAACAAGGAGTCCATACAGGAGAGCTCCAAATTCCAAAGTTATCTGGAGGCTGTGGTTGAAGCCAATGGCGTTGTTTTTTTTTTTTTTAATGAATTTACTCTTTAGTATTTTAAAGATATTTTTGTCATTTGGGTAAATATATATCTGTTACAATGAGATGTCAATGTGTTTGTTTTTGTTTTGTGTGTGTGTGTGTGTGTAATTTAGATGTCAATTTTTTTCACACACGCACGTCATGTTTTAAATTTTTTTATCTCTTATAGATGTAAATAATAAAGATAATTTTACTGATTACTTTCCTATTATTAAATTTATATTTTCAGTGCCGTTAGAATGGTTGACATTATGGCTCAACATGCCATTTATGCTACTTTTAAGTGATATACGCCAAGGAGTTTTTTATGCTGTTTTGCTCTCATTTTGGTTAATCTTTGTTGGTGAACACATGATTGTAAGTATTTTGGGTTTTCTGTAATGCACTTTTTTAAAGAATTTTACAAACTAAATAATGGTTTCAGGTCGTGATTCTGGGGGTACAAGTTGAAATTTTCTTGGCATTATTTATGTAGAATGTTACATCTGCATTTTTTTTTTTTTTTTTTTTTTTTTAAACAACCTTAATAGATTATTAGATATACATTGAGAACCTATTTTACCCACTTTTGATAAAATAAAGGCAATAACTGACTAAAAAGCTAAATTGTGAACTGGTTTTGTCTATATGCATCTGTTTTGAGAATTTTTTGCTAAGATGACAATTACTATTAATTGTAGTTCATTAATGTTTTTGAAAACCAAAAATAGTATTTGGGTAGTGTGGCTCATATTCTGTTGGTTTATCATTGTGAAAGTAATAACTGCCAAAAAAAATAATTCTGAAAAAAAAAAATGTTAATTTTTATTTTAAATGTAAGTATTGTATTAAAATACTTTAATTCTTAATATAGCTTCACCTTCTCCTTTATTACTAAGTAAAAGAATTTATTTAGCTTTATATGTTTTATTGTAAAGGATCAAGTGGACAGAAACAGGGTCTCTACATACTGGAAGCATCTTGCTGCAGTTGGCTTTGGGTGCCTAATGCTGTTTGTATTTGAAATGTGTGAAAGGTAATTTTATGTTTATTTTATTTTTCATGACTTTTTAAATATAAATAAATTAAACTATGATATATAATTTTGTAATTCCTGTTTTAATTAAGGTTTCTCTTATTTATTTTAATATCCATGTTAAAAAATGATTCTAGTTTTGCATTGTAATATATTTTTACAACTGTATAGAATATAGCCTATCCCAAATATCCATATTGGCTAATATTTTAATTATACAAACATATTAAATTGTCTTCCTAAATATGGAAACAAGACTTATAATAGTTATGTACATTTAAATTGTGCTAAGATTAATCTGCAAATATTAAGTAAATGATTATATAAGTCTTCACAAATTTGGCAATTAAATTTTCAGCCTGCATTTTAGATGTTTTGAAATGATTGCAATTATTTTAATTTTCAGGGGTGTGCAATTGAAAAACCCCTTTTTTAGCATATGGGCAACAAAAATTGGAACTAACCTGGCTGTATCCTTTTTACATTGACTTTTTTAGTCTGTCACTAATTGATATATGTAATTTTCTCATTGCCTTCTAAGATTGGTAATTAAATTTGAAGGTTGTTTTACTTGCTACTTTTGTATATAAATAGATTGATTGCTATATATATCTTAAATTGGAAAAATAAGAAATTCTTTATCTGGTTTTAGGTTTATATTTGAATTTTTATTTGTGCAAATTGAACTTCCATGCTTTATATTTTATTCTAAACTTGTTACCACTTTGCATTTAATTTCCTTAATTGACTTCAGCTGGGTTCTGTCATCCTTGCTGGCATTGCCGCTTGCCTTTATTTCATTTTCTTGTGTTACATGATTTTTAAAGTTTTCAGGACAATAAGTGTCAAGAAAACTGTTTTGCCTCATATGAGTACTTCCCGGAGAAAATATTATCAGGTTTGTTTTATTCTCTTCATTTAAGAATTTTATTTCTAAATGTTTAACAAACTTTTCTTTCCTTCTTCCTAAGATCATAGTTTTGATAAGTTTACATGATGCAGTAATGCCTCCATACATGAATGGAACCATAATTTATAAAATAGTCACTTTGTGTATTCAGAAACCCATGAAAAACAAGTTGGAATTTATCTTGTGACCAAATTATTTCAAAGAAGTTCAAATTTTAAGTTTGGCAGATGTCTGCTTTCTCATTTAATATATCTTGTCATTTCAAGCTGCTTATTACCAAAATTTCAGCTAATATTTTAGCTTGGGTTCCTAGCTAACATTTCATGCCTGTGTTATTTTTACCTAATTATCATTTTAAATATCTTATAAATCAGCTTAACCTACAAATTTTAATCTCACAAATGTTGTTTAATGGGATAATTTTGAAAAATTGGATGATTGCTGAATATTTCTAACTGAAACCTAAGTTAATTTTATTCTATATTTTTATCCTTTTTAAATTTTGCCTTTTGATTGTAATTAAAATAGTAATGAGTAAAATTGTTTTGTACTTTGAACTAAACACTTTCTATTCTTTTCTAAATTTTGACATGCTAAATATCTAACTCTACTTCTGTTTCAGGGCCTCATTTATAGATTCAAATTTTTAATGTTGGCTACTCTAGTATGTGCTGCATTGACGGTGATTTTTTTTATCATCAGTCAAGTAAGTGAAGGTCAATGGAAATGGGGAGAAGAATCTCAAGCTTTGGAATATACTAGTGCCTTCTTTACTGGTAAAATTTTCACCTTTTCTTAAAATTTGATTTGTTAAAGTTTTTATATATTTTATAAAAGTCCAAGTAACGGCCACCTTTTTACTTTTTTTTTTTTCCTCCTGGAAAATCTGTCATAGAAATTTTGACCATATCAAAACTAAATAAATATGAATACATAAACATCAAAATAACTTCTCTACCACATTCAGTCTTTGTTCTTTTCAGAAAAGCTAGAATTTAGGGTCAGAATTATTAATTTGTTATATGGCATTTTAGACTTTGTTTTATGCTAAATACAAATTTGTTTTTCTATTTTATTTGTAAATTCATTGAATTTAATCCGTCTTTTTTTTTTTTCCTTCTCTCTCTTTCAAAAGGAGTTTATGGAATGTGGAATGTCTATGTATTTGGCTTGCTCTGCCTGTATGCACCATCTCATAAAACAAAACAAATTATTGATGGTGAGAATTTTTATATTTATTCTCGTTTTCTACAATAACTGTAAATGAGTTAGAATTCTTGGCTTTAGATGTTAGCACTACAAATGTTTTAATTGTAGAACCCAGCACATTGTGGGCATATTTATAATTATGCTCAGGAAATTAAAACATTTCTATTGCTATCAAAAAAAAAAAAAAAAAAAAAGTCTACATATTCAAACAAGAAAAACATCCTTGGCTAATAGATTAACCAAAAGTGCTTGGTTCCAAAAATGAACTTGTGTGCCTGCAGAAAAAAAAAAAAAAAATTAAAATGCTTAATTGCAGTGCCTTGTCATTCATCGTGTGTGTGTGTGTTCACATAAGGGAAGCTGTGAAAAGTTCTCAGCCCAACCAAGAAGGGATTCCAAAATTTGGCCAGATTTTTGAAAGTGGATTGTGCTGAAAACTTTTCCACATCCCTTGTATATAATGCTGTTGAAAAGTATCTTAATACACATGACTCAATCTCATATTGATGGTCTTTTTCCATTTAAATGTTTCTATGTGGTTTGATTATCTGATTATCTTAGAACTCTTGAGATTGTTATTTTTGATAAATAATGGTTTCAGGTCATGATTCTGGGGGTGCAAGTTCAAATATCAGAAGAATGAAAAACCTGATTAATTCTAAAATTCTCCAGATATCCTCAGATTTTTTTTTTTTACTTATGGTAGGTAAAATAGGTCAGAGACCATTAAAAGTTACAGAAAAACTGAGAATGAATATATTAGATTACAACATTCCAAGGTTAACTCGCTGCTTTGAATTTTTGCTTTAAACAACAAAGAAACTTTGATAAAAAGTAAACTTATCGAGTGGAGGAAATTCCAGGTAAGGAGAAAGGACAACACTGACATGAGTAATCCTCAAGAGTCAATCTCAAATTTTCACACAATCAGTGACTTTTCAGTTTCAATACTTGTTCATTAAAATTGGAGTAAGAGTAGGTGCATGGATGAGTTAGATAGTTAGTTTTCAAACTATGACATAGGTTCAAATCCCACCATGGTCAGGTTACTTCTTGACAATGGAGAGATCATCTTGACATGTGACAACATCATTGGGAAGTGTCTGAAAACCCTACCACAGTTTAACCCAAAGAAATTGTGCAGACAGAACTGTTGGGAATCTATTGCGGCTTGTGCTAGGATAAGCTGTCATTGTGATCAAGTGTTTGAGTATATTGGCTTTGTTAAAAGCCGATTTTTCTTTTCTTTTTTTCTCTCTCTCTCTCTCTCCCCCCCCCAAAAAAAACATAGTTGTAGTGCAAATCAAAGGTTGAATCTGTGGGTGTTTGTTCAAACACAAATGTGCCTGACCAGGTGTCTGCAATAGTTAGTCACCCTGGCAGGCACATCTGAGCAACCAACCATACTAGATCTTCAGAAAGTTGTCTTGTGCATCTATTAAGCTTTGAAAGTAGTGCCAATTCTAATTTTTCCTCCTCTTATAATTCTAGGAACATTACTTGTCGATGCCAGTATGTGTATTTTATTGCCATGAAGTGTACTGGACTTGTAGCAAATGGTATATATCCATATTCCAGGCATTACTGCATGCACAGCTGTTGACTCACAATGAGCACCTCAATAAGACACAGTGGTGACTGGAAAGTGTTTTGTAGCTGAAAATTCTCTCTATTCAATAGTGGTTTTATTGTGCCTTATTTATCTGTAGTTTCCATGGAAATAAAGAGGAGGCGTTACTTTTGGAGCATCACTAGTATATGACCAGGGCAATTACTGAGGGATTTTTTCCTTTGGTGGGTGTGTAGTAAAATCAGTAACAATCTCAAATTCATATATGGGATAAATCTCCAAGAAAAACTTGAGTGAATTTGCATAACTAGAAAAAACGCATCTGAAAGATACACCCCCTCCAATCCATAACTAATATTTCTAATTTTGCAAAATTTGTTTCAGATATGACTGATAACAGTCTAGAAGAAGAGGTTCAACTGACTCAGATTCCTTCAGATTCATCTCAGCTTTCCTCTTTTCTCAAGAAAGTGGCTCATGATTAATCATCTTAAGTTTGTGTGGTTTCTTTTTTTTTGTTTTGTTTTTAAATGTTTTTGTAGGAATTTTAGTAAAAAAAAAAAAAAGTTCTGCATATTTTTAAATTCATTCCATTTTTTCTTTCTCTATATTTTTATATTAGCCTCATATTCAAATAAAATCTTGTATAATTGATCTTAGTTTAAATTTAGCAACTTTTTCTTTTTTTTTTTTTTTTTTTTTTTTTTTTTCTTTCCTCTCCTAAAAATAACGATGTTTCATCATTGATCAGCATCCTTTAGCTGACCTTGTAAATATTCAAAGGCGATACTTTTCAATTTGTGTTAAACATATATACAAGGTTGCTCAGGTTTTTTTTTTGTTTAAGACATTTGAATAAATTTAGTAAGACATATCATGAAAAGGTTTTATCGGGGTTCGGGGGGAATCGGTATGAATTGTCTACATCTACTTAATGAATCCGCTGTTAGCATCAATGAATCGTTCAATATGAATTCTGAAACGTTGACATGCCTGAATCGGATTATCTTTACCTATTTTGGGACCTTGTTAGTTATGGCTGACTTCAGATATTTTGTTATGGCAGCATGGATTGACTTCACTCTCAACAGCACTCTATACATAGTAGTACAACTGATTCTGGTCTGGGGAGCTAGGAAGACCTACTTGGAATGGTGTGATCATGGAGATTGTAACTCCTCCATTTTTGTGCTGTCTTGGTCCTATGAGCAGGCATGGTTTTGTTAGGTGTACAGCCTTCCTTTTCTCATGCTCTATCCAAGGCTTCACAACCCTCTCCAACACTTCTTTATTGTCAGCAGCATTGACCCATAAGCCCTGAAGAAAGTGAGGAGGCATGCCCTCATCATTATTGCTTACAATTCCTAGAACCATCACAGCTGCCGAAAAGTTTGCATGCAATAACTGTAGGAACATCCTCATCTGTCATTCCATCAGTTGATCTTTTAATTCTGATAAGTTATTCTCTTCAGAAAATGACTAAAGCATTTCATTCTCTTGATGTTTCAACAAGTGCTTTGCACAGATCAGACAGTTATCTTTCGTTATTGCAGATATGAATTGGCCTCTACTTGTATCAAAAGTCCTCCTGCACAATTCTTCCATTAGAGTGCCTTGAAATCTTGAGCTCCTTAGTAATCATTTTAACTTTCTGGGGTCTTTATCAATAATTTTTTGCACATTTTGTACAAATTTGGGTGTTCTGATGGTATTAGGACTTTTAATAGGTGTTTTGTTTATGGGCGCATGGTGGAGTGGTTAGAACATTCGCTTTCTGACCATGCGACCCGGGTTTGAATCTCACCATGGTCAATTTGTCAGACTTCCTGATGTTATCAGTCTGGAGGGGGAACGATCCCAGCATGCGGCACTTTTGGAATGTTCCTGAAAACCATACCACAGGTTGACCCAAGCCTTATGAGTGAAACTGGGTAGATGGAACACTTGGGGGGCTGTTGATAGCTGTGCTAGCATGAAGTCACAAGTCATTGTTACCAAGGGTTTGAGTGTGCTGGACTTGTTCAGATTGTTGATCATGCTAGATATCACACTCTCTCCCAGAAACTAACTAAGGTCTGCTTGGCATAGTTGCAGTATAAACCACATGTGGGTGTTGAGCAAACACAAATGTGCCTGAGTGAGCATGTGCAGTGGGGATTGGCTAGCTGCCCTAGTAGACAGGTATCTTCGAATACAAGTGGCTAGCTATTAATAGGTGTTTTTACATTTGGCTAGTGCTGTAGAATTCCCATCAGCAGCTTCTTGACAACAAATGACTGCAACTTTCAAGAAGCAAGCAATCTTTAAATCAATATACTCTGCTTTTAAGGCAAGGATTACAGTGTGCCTTTTCATTTGCCGAGTTAGCTTGATGTTTGGCATCATTTATCTCAAAAGAAATAAAGATCAGTTAAGACTTGTCCTCAACAAATTGAGCGACTCTATAAATTACAGCTTTCTATAAAACATTTTTTTCTTTTTTTTTTTCTTAGCTTACAAAGTTCAAATTACATCTTGTCAACATCTACATTTTAAAGTTTTGGAAGTGATTACAAGCTCAAATGACAGTTGGTTATATGCTTTTTATCTTTGCAATTTGGACTGAAAAAAGTTAATTTTACTTATTAACATTAGATTTTACAAATTTCCTTTGAGATTAAATATAGAGGCTTAATTGTAATATTTCAGTATCTGTCTTTTAAATGTATTCTGTAATATTAAATGTGCCCAACTTGATTTTAATGCTAAAAGCTTTTAAATTGCTGGTTTCTAATGAAAATATTGCATATGTCAAATTGGAAGCTTTTATTACATAATGTTACAAATTCACCATGCAAATCTACTGCATATATTCAGTCTTCAACAACCAAATTAAAATTTTTCTTTATCATTCTTGCTCTCTCAATGTTATATTGTTTGGGGGATCAATATTTATATATAATAATCACTTACATCAACCATTAGTTCTTCCTATTTTAACATGTATATGTAAAAATAAATCTGTATATTTAATATACATCACTATTAAATTCTGACATAAATGTCTACTAATTTTTTCTTTTATATTTGAAAACAATTTTCCACTTATTGTAGTTGATAGACATTGAAAAATTTCAATACTAGAGAATTCTTCTTTGGTCAAGGTTACCACTTTTTTTTTACATTGGTCAAGGTTACCACTTCCAGCATTTTGTTTCTTGAATGGATTCTTTCTCTTATCAAATGAGTTGTAACACTATGAATCAGTGAAAATAATCTTAATATTATAAAATATTGAAATTTGTGGCTGAACTTAACTTGGAAATAAATTATTTGTTTGTTTTTTTTTTAAGCTTAAATTTAAAATCTTATTCCAATTTTCATTTTTATGCTTTTAGTTATGAAACTGCTGTCTTTTATCATTCACATATTAGTTTTCTTATGGAATGCAACTTATTTTTACTAAATATGTAAATATATCTTGTGATGTAAATCAGTTTTCTGAGCAAATTATTTCGTGGACTTGTATACACAATTTCACGGAAGAAACCTTGTGTGAGACTGACTTGTGTAATTGTAAAATGAAATAAAATTTGAAAACTTGAGGGTTTTGTTTGTGTTTATACATACATATAAAAATGGCTTTGAACATTCTTTTCTAATATCAGTTGTGAATTACTTTTTTTTTTTTTTTTTTTTTTTTTTTTTCTTTCTTTAAGATCGGCAACAAACTATATCTCAATGGGTTGATTTGGGGATTTTTGTATATTGTGGAAACCCTTGAAGTGTAATGAATGACTGATAATAAATCCACTAACCTGATATTTTTACATATGAATATTCCAAAATATGAACAGTACTCTTATTCTGTTGGTAAAGAGTCTAACAAATAACACTTGTAAGTTCCAAATAGATTTACACCCATTAATTAGCTGGTAATTGATCATAGCGTGTCAGCTGAGCATCAGATTCTCTCCCCCCCCCCCCAATCTGTCTTCATATTTGGTCATCTCTTGTTTATAGCATTACAGAAATTTCATCCCTACAATTTAGGGATTTTTAGGAATAAGAGTAACACAAATGACACTCCATCAAGATGAGAATGCATACTGAGAACAATAGCGCAAATGGAAGTGGCAATATATTCACCATGGAGGGCACATGTATTAGTCTGACATTTTTACTAGAAATATGATATTCTTTGCTTAAAGCTATTTCAAATCTTGTTCTACTACAAGTGAAGATTTATAGTTTGTGGTAGTTCCCTACTGTAATCAGCTTAAGTTTGATTGTTTCATTTTCTACAGCCTATCAACCCTTTGCAGCCAGGAAATAGGTTGCAATTTTTTTTTTTTAATATATATATATATATATATATATATATATATATATAATGGTTTAGTAATAAGTCTTACTAATAGCAGGTTGGGGGAAGTGGTGGATTCATACCTTTCCCAAGGGTATTTACATGTAAAACACTGAACAGGAATTGGAACTAGGCTCTCCATTTAACAATCTTAAGCCATTATCTATTACACCACCTGCATATCTAAGCTTACAGCACATGATATTCCCAAGAGGTCCTCCATTTAGACACTGATCAGGCTCAATGTTGCTTAACTTCAATGATCAGACAGGAACCAGTCACCTTGAGAAAAAGAATGTAAATTAAGAGCATAATTAATTTTATCTCAAAAGTCAATCCTCTTTATGTTGGTATTTTATCTTTCTTTTTTTTTTTTTTTTAAGGGTGTATGAAATGTTATATGCATTTTTAATCTTTGAATTATCCATGTTAAAGTTTTTATCAAACAAAAAAAAAACATCAGAACTATGAATTCTGGAACAAAAATCTAAACAAAATAAATATGAAAGTAACTTCTTTTTTTTTTTTTTTTTTTTTAAAAATAAAGTAACATGTTATGCTGACTTATTTTGTCATAAATATATTCTTTTTATGACTAGAAGTATATAGAAAACATTAACTGTAACAACATTCTTAAATGATTTTCATTAGTTTTGTAGTATAAAATGTTTGCTCTTATTTTGTTTAACAGTAAACTAAGCAAAAATTCACTTTTTTTTAGTAAAAAAAATTACTCAAAAAATGAAATTTTATCAATATATTTGTTATGAGTAACAATATCACAGAAAAATATTAAATTTATAGGATTTTTTTTAATAAATTTTAGTGTAAAAAGCAATAATTAACAATTAAACAAAACAATTTTGCTTGTCCCTCCCTTAGTTCGCATGGCCATTATGCCCTGCCAGTGCCACAAATAATGGGCTATTCCATTTTGACTGCATGAAAAGATGGAAATGACATGAATACTACTTGGTTTCAGTGAAAAAAAAATGAAAGTTGTTAACGTCTCCTGCCAGTCCCCCATAAATAATGGATTATTCCATTTTGATTGCATGGAAAGATATATCAAAGATGCTACTTGGTTGGGGAAGATAGAAGTCTGTTTCAGTGAAATGGAAAAAGTTGTCAATTTCAATTCTTTTCATGATTGTTATTGCAATATTTTGTTAAGCTTAAATATTTAATGATGCGATAGGGGCATTTCTATAGTTATTTTATTGTAGAACTCTCCACAAGCTTAATTCTTAAGATCCATCAGAAAATTAAAATAGGAAAACTGTGTCCTCCCTTTGTTAGTTTGCACGATTGTTATGCTACCACTTAACATAAAGTACGCATATCCAAGTTTTGTTCTTTACAATTTAAACCTTTCTGATAAACTGAATTTCACTTTATGAATATTTAACTAAAATTGCAGGTAAGTTGAAGAATCTTTGAGATGCACATTATTCACAATAAAGTAAGAATCTTTGTTCATTTATCATTAATTAAAAAGCTATTTTTGTTCTTCCTTATCTTAGCACTCAGGGCCATATGTATATGATGTTAATGATTCAATATTTGAAGAGGTCTGAACTGTGGTTATGCAAAAGAATTGCAGCCAAGTAGTTCCACTAGATTCAAATATTTATCTGTAGAAATAAATCTTTTCTTTTAAGTAAAAGAAAATAATTTGAACTGTAACTGAAGATAGTGGTAGGAACAATTGCAAAAGACAATGCTGAATGAATAGATGAACTTCAGTAAATGGACGAATACAGGATGACCAAATCTTGTCAAGTGTAAAACTTTCCACGAGAAAAGAAAACCCTGAAGCACACACAGACAAAAATTCAGCCAACCCCCCCCCCCCCCCCCAATAAAGTCAGCCTGGTTAGAATTCTTAAAATTTTTTTTATATACCTTAACTTTATGCCTTAGCAAAAACACACAAACCTATCTATTATCTCCAGTATAAACAATACCCCTCCCAAATTAATAAATTAATGCCACTTTTAGGAATAATCAGTTATTCACATCTTAAAATATTTGATCTCAACAAATTTAAAAAAATTAAATGTGAAAAATGTCATGTCTAGATATTAAATCCTTATATACTAATGTACCAATTGACAAATGTTTAAATTTTGTCAAGAACTACCTCACAAAATCAAAAATAAACTTTCCCCTACAGAATCATAAAAATTTGTTTGTTTTTTGTTTTTTTCATATTTAATATTTTAAAAAATCCACCCAACCTATCAGAAATGTTTTAGTCTGCATGTTAGAATCTGGACAATTTTGAAACATAATGCTGAATACTATAGAGATGACACCTTACTAATTAATATATCTGCACAATATTAAATTACTAGATACGATAAACTAATCAAAATTGAACCTACAATTGAATTCATATAGAAAAGAAAAATAACTTAGCTTTTGTTGATATGCTGTTAATTGAAATTAGTTTCAAATTAATTATTTGTCTTAAGTCAACAAAACAATTTCAAATTTTTACCAGCATCACAATAATATAAAATCTGGAATAATTATAGACTTTTGTTTAAGGGTCATGAGAATTTGCAGCCTGAAATATCTAGGTGATAAGTAAAGATATATTGAAATTATTTTTAAAACCTCCACTAACTGACCTATTTCATATATAGCACCAAAAGAAAAATGTACAAAAGTTACCAAAAAAATCAAATAGAAACACAAAAACTAATTATATTACTTTTAAATTCCATAACTAATAAATTGGAAAGACATTTAGCTAATCTCAATATAAAAATGATCACAAACACTTTAAAAACAATTAAAAATATAATCAATGTAAAATAGTCAACTTTTCATCATACCACTGAAATCTTTGCGACCACATTTTTGAGCTGGAAAATGTCATTTTATGAATACAATTTATTCAGTTGAAGATGCATTGAAAGTGCCATAATATATGAGTTCATTGCGATTAATATTTGATTGAGCTATTTTACTAAATTATTAGCAAAACAATATGGGATATGTAAAAAGATGCCAGGTATGAAATCTTCTTCGAACAGATCTAGAGTCTTCTCAATCCTAGGAGGAACACCCTTCCTGATTGGCTATGTATGCTAGAGGTGTACACACTATGCTTGGCCCATTGCAGTTGCACGAGGCTATTTAATCCATAGTTGGAGGTTTTGAATTCAGATTTGTCCTTCTAAATCAGTTTCCATTCAAGGCTATAGGAACCAGTCTGTCCTGCTATTCAACCCATAGCTGTGAGGAGAAGAGATGGATTCATACCTTTCTAAAGGGTAAATGAATATAATGAACATGACTGGAATTTTAATGCAACTCTCCAATTTCTCAGTCTGAGCCCCTATCCATTACTCTACCATGCCTCCATAGGTTATGTAAACCTTGAAAAAACACTCAATTGTTATTAGTTAAAATTTAATTTCAATAACAATACAGTTAAAGTAAAAATCAAGCGTTCAGCAGCTTAACATGAATCATGTTTCATCTCAGTAAAAGATTTGGTTCTTGTCAAATAAAATACTTTTTCTGATGATGCTGTATCATCAAAAAAGATTAAAGTAAAAATTTTCCAAATTGTCTTATATATTTATCATGAACTGCTTAGTTGGAGTCAGTTTCTTCTTGCTTGGAATAAAGTTCATTTCTTTCACCAAACAGTATAGTGTAAGTCCAACAGTCGAACACACATCTTCTGCTCGCTACCACAGTCACACTCCTCTGTTGCATCGCTAAGCACTTTTATAAATTGAGTGGCAGGTCAAATTTTGCATAGGTGCAAAAAAGTGTCTTGTGAAAGTATCAGACTCAGATCTATCTTTTCTGAAATATATGACTTGTAAAGCCATTTTATTTTTGTGATACTTTACACGCAAGACACATCCAAATCTGTTTTCTGCCAGGAGGTAAGCCATTTTCTCCCATGTTACATTAGTATTAGTAAAATAAACTTTACAAACATTTAAAGACTTCACAAGTATTCCATAATCTGTTTTAAACAACAAATATTCATTTTACTTGTTACACATCTCAAAACTTCATCTATATTTATTTTCACATTTTATTAGATTGTGACAGATATGAAATGGAATGTGTTTAATGACTAGAAATAGTTTGATTGGTTGAAAGCCCAGACCTGTATAATTCATTCCAACTCTGCAGTTTGTTGCTCAGAAAATTTAAAATAACTATCTTTAACTTCTTTCAGCCTTTGATCAATTTTTGCAGTTGGCTGATTGGGCTTCATTTACCATCACTCACCCAAACAACTATGATTCCTTTAATTTGAATCTATAAATGCTCTTTTTTTGTTTTCCTTCAAAGTTCTGCCTTTCACCATCAAGTACTTTTTTTAAATGTTAAGACTGACTTCTCACTATTGCACTTGTGTTTAAGCTGCTCATTTCCTTTTGTGCGTTTGGCCAATAAAGTCGTCACTTCTCAATTACATTTCTCAAGTTGAGAGATACTAGAATGATAGTGACCTTTTCATGCTTTTGAATAAGAAAAGTCAGTTTTTTTTATTTCTAAGAGTAATTGAGACTTTTCAGTTTCAACCATCAGAACAGTTGGTTTTCAAATTGGTCTCTTGTTTACTTCTTCACCAAGTATTCATTGGTCCATCTTATGAAAGTGTTCCATCTAAATAAGCTCCCATGTCTTTACTAAAGTCCCATTTGGTGGTTGGTATTTTGTTTTGATTTTAGCCACTCTGTTTTAGCTGAAACATTATTTGGTATTCCTTTAGATGTGTGTGTGTCACACTTGGTTTCCCTTCAGAGGCATTCTCCACTCCCCAATTGGCAGATAGAATGGTGCTTTAGAATGGTATGAAACACAACTTCTTCCTCTTCTCAATTACATCAATATAAACAAGTCTGACTGAAATACTGAGTCACTAGGGTGGGAAGGAACAACATAAATTGACTTACCCTACCAAAACTGTTATGATGGTAACTGGCTGGCAGCAGTAGAAAAAATATAAAAACCATTATTTAGAAAAAAAACACGTAAAATACAAAATGTTTACACCCTACTGAAAACAACTGTATATCATTTTTTCTGGTTTCTGCCATTACGATACATGTAATTTCTTCATAAAATTTTTATTAGTGATAAAACAGACATATTTCTAGCAAAAAACAATTTGTAACAATATATATTACCATGAAATGGTAAGACCAAAATATAACAATGATTAAAAAAGAGCTAAACTGGTTTAGCAATCTTTTCTCAGCAGACTAAAAATTAAGGACAAAAAATATGCACAGCAACTAAAAAATATACATATTTTTATATGCAGAAAAATATAACTAATGGTTTAAATCCCACCAACCATTCCTGCTTACAGAGCAATGGCTGGTAGGACTTAATGTAGACTAATTCCAACACTTTCAAGTGATAATTGCAATTAGACTGACTCAGCACTGAGAACATGTCCCAGCTATAAGACCAGGCATACTACTGACTTTTAATCAAATGTTCATTTAATGAAATAAACATACAGAGGTACCTGTGTAAATAGAAAAGGCAATCTTCTAATTCTACAGTTACCAATTAGTCATTTAAACTCAAACTATAAATGAATGACACCTCTATTACTGGAAAAGGTTTAAATTATCACTTGCTGTTCTCCAATGAAACATCATTTGATGATACCTACTTTTAAGTCTACTGAGCAACATATATTTCTTCTTTTCCTGACCTCATCATGAAGTCTGTCAAGGGATTTTTGATTCTGTTGTTTATAATCCTTCATAGTCAGCCTATGAACTTTTCAGCCCACCCTCATATCTTGACTAAGCTATAGTCTGCCTCACTTTACATTCTTGTTAAAATATCCATTTTTCATCACCAGTCATTAAGCTGTTCCAAAATAGAGAGATGTATTCATAATAGTGCAGATGTCCATGCTTGTCTTATGGTTGGTTTCTGTCAAATCATAGCAACCCATTTTTCACATTAATGCAGATTATAATAAACTGTTGAATGGTTTAAATTTAGTTTTTGAGTTCATTCTTCACCTATAACCACTATTTAGAATTTAGACAAAAGTAGGCCAACTTTCAATTCAACTGAATGAGCTATTCATGGCATATGCCTTAAGTTGAAATCAGTTTTTCTTAACAAAAAACATCTTTGGAAATTTCTTTTGTTTAAAGAATCTATTCCATAAACACCATGCATATCTCAGGTTACTTTTGCAGTATTATTACCTTTTCTGAATTTTGAGAGAATTACATAGAAATGTCCATGTTTAGTAATTTAGTTTAATTGTACTGTGATGATGTCACTTATTTAAATCTCTACAAACACATCTTAGCATGAATTATAATCATTTAAGCATTTTCGAATAGAAAACTGCTTACTTATGGGATGGCTTGATATATATTTTTTATTTTATTCTTTTAACTCTTAAATTTTTAGAAATCTTTTTAGCAGTATTTACAAGGGTGGGCTGAAAAGTTCCTAGTCAGCCTATAAATTTTTCAGCCCACACTCATATTACACAATAAGAAATAATCTAAGCAATTAACAGGTTTTCTTTTTCAATCTAACAATATTTCTTATTACTATAAACATTATTTTAGTGGATACACATATTTGAGTAAACATTCCCGTTTATTTACAAGTAAATGTAAAAATAAATTATAAATTGTTTGTAAATAAACAGAGACATTTACTCAAATATGTGTACCCACAAATAATATTTATAGTGATAAGAAATATTATTGGATTGAAAAAAATTAATTAATTGCTTAAATTATTTTGTTTACTTTTTGTGTACGAAAATATAAGTGAGCAGAAAAGTTCCTAGAAGAGATGTAAATTTCTTAGAAAGAGTAAATTAACATTGCTATAAGGATCCCCGAGACTGTATGCCTAGCTAAGACGGTTTCCCAATGAAAAGGGAATTCAGGTTCTGCTGAGAGATAAATAATCTGGCAATCTTTAACTTTCATACCTACAAAAAATGGTGTGTCAAAAAGGAAGGTTTGTTCCCTCATCACCACTGTTATTTTAATTATCTTCACTCCTTGGCCATGTTTATTGTTTTAAAAAGCAATTATTATAATTTTAATAAAACCTAAATATATGAAAGTGAATTTATGCATTTTCGTTGTTCTTGAGAATTGACAACAAAATTAATAAATACTCTTTATTTATTAGATTGTTTATTTATACTATTTATTTATTATATTGTTTATTAGAATAGTTGAAAAAAGAACATTGGCTAATTGCCAATCGAAGGTTAGAGATGATAGCAGAGACCATGGAAGGGTCATATGCATATCACTCAGCAGAGAATCAGTTCTCAGTGGGAAGTTAGGCAGGGATACTTCAAATGAGTTAAGAGTAGAACTTGAGGAGAATTTACAGACAAAGCATTCAGCTTTATCAGTAGAGGATGATAACACCTCAAATCAATTGAAGAGGGAGGAATAGAGACCTTGCACTTATTTAGTACCCTATTACAGAGCCACCAGTAATCATGAGAGCCAAAGTTTTATAGAGGCTATATGTTGCCTCATTCTCTCAGTAAACAGGGACTTAGCTCCTTTGAGGTCTCACTTACTTTTGTTATGAGCAGTAGCAAATAGGTGCCTGTTACTATGAGAGCTGTCATACGGGTACAGCTGAAAATAGTGGTTCCTGTGTGCTATAGCAGGTGAGCATGCTGGTGTGAACCATGGAGAGGATTGCAGTTTCATCTGGTATTCCCAAGGGATGAAAGCATCCATGCCAGCTTTGACACAGGATGAAACCTGTGGCGCAATTTTCAATTGGGAGGTTGAAGATGTCCGTTCAGGGGTGTCACAAAGAAAATCCCAAAATGAGTCCCAATCAGCATGCTAGTAATGGAAAAAGGTATCATGGATAGAGGGTTCCTGTTTAACAGATACTTGGAAGGAGATATATATTAGTAGCTACCATAGAGTGGTCCGGATTACTAAGAAGGTAGTATTGTGAAGCTCGGCAAGAGCAAGAAGAGGAGGTAAGAAATAGATCCAGTAGAGAAGCCTGTTGCTTTGTTTAGCTAGGGAAATGACTAGGGAAGTCCATGATTTGAGTGTGGGATTGGGCAATGGAAAAATTTAAAGTCTGTATACCAACAGAACCAGTATCTTTGGAATGTTTCAGCCATGTGTTGTGGTGAGCATTAAAGTCACCAAAGACAAAGATGTTCGCAGATGGATGGAGAGAAATCACTTTTCTATACTGTCAGCTATTGAGTCTAATATACTGCAGTCTTGGGAAGAGGGGGGAGTGATAAAGGAAAAAGAGATAGCTGACAGTGTTTAGTAGCAAAAGAGGGAAGCACATGAAAGAGTAGTCAGTGGTCTTGAGAGACAGTTCTCAGGCCAACAGAAGATTATTCCAGATATAAACACCAAGACCATGCATGAATACTGGAATCTTTTCAACAAAAGGGAAGATACCCTGGAACCAAGAATTCATTGGTAGCAGTGGAAGAATTCAAATTGGTTTCATAAAGGGCAAAGATATCTGGTGACTGTTTCAAAAAAGATTCTACACTGCAGAAGTTGGAACGGATACAACAAATATTGGAGTGTGCACTGGAATACTTACTACAGACAACACTGTAGCCAACAACAGGTTCCTATTAATCACGACCAGAGGAATATTGCTAGAATGTAACAGACAAGCAACACTGGTTCAAATCATATCCATATTTAATATTGGCGGTATGAGTTAACAAGATGTTGTGGCATGTATTCACATGACACAATTTGGATCCACTGGTCCACCTGAACATGACATTGACCAATCTCTACTTCTTTGTAATTATTTGAACCATTCATCAATTCCATACACCCTAACAATGATAGGTTATTCCAGCATGGAATGGTTTAACCCAATTGAACATTTATAAGACATATAGAGAAGTCTATTTGCATACATGATTCTGTTCATACAAGTATCAGGAAGCTATTGACACAATGTTAGTGCTCAATATCTCTCCAGAGGGTTTCCAACAATTTCAGGAAATTGATATCATGTTGAGTTGCTTCATTTTGTTGGGCTAGAGGGAGTCTTACATGATACTATCCATTGACTTTTGGCATGTCAGAGTAAATCATACATAAAATTTGCCCAAACTAAATTTATTTCCAAATTTTGTTTCACCTTTGACATGAAATATCATCAGAATGAATTTGTTAAATTTTTATTTAACAGATTTCTTTCACATTTTAATTTTCTCAGTCTCCCTTTTCCAATGTTTCTATCACCTTTAATCCTTGGGATCTGTCTTCATTCATGAAAATGATGAATGTACAGAACAATGAAATCATTGGGATAAAAAGAAATGTGAAGAAAATAGGGTAAATAAAGTTGAAAATAGATCAAAAATGAATTCTGATATAGCCGGAAAGGAGTCAGTTGAGGCATTGGTTAAATTTAAAAAAGACCTTACTTTCCAAGATTGATTGGTAGAAGTTCAAATTTCATGAAAGCAAACTGGTGTTTTGCTTTTTTTAATGCTGTTGATGTCAATTTAGATTTAGGCTTATAACTATGAAAAATCAATGTTTTGTGCTTTCCATATCTAATCATCCTGTATCCTATGTAGGATTTAAAATAATTTAAACATTTTTATTTGATATTTATATATTGCATAAAACAAATGTAACATCTGGTATCTGAAATGGAAAGTCTTGTGGCTATCACAAGAGTTTTAATACACCGTAGGGTTTTATCACCTGGTAAAGAGTTAGTGACATACAAATTCTGGTATTCTTTGCCTAAATAATTACCTCTTTAATTACAATCATTCAAAAGAAAACAATTTTTTCCCAAACTTTTATCTCAGTTTTTTTTCACTAATATTCACCCAATACAAGACCCGAAAGTCACTCAAGGTAGAGGGTCACTGTGTGGAGTTATATTAGCATAGGAAAGAACAATTTTTAGGAGTATAGAGCTAAGACAGACTTTAAAAGGAACCGGAAACCTAAAACCTAAACAGGAAACAAGGGATAAACCTCTACTCCTGTTCAAAAGACTGGGAGGTTAAATCTTCTTGGTATTAAAAAAAGAATTTGTTACCAGCTTAATTCAATGAATGATTTAATTTCAGTTTTATTAAGTAAAACCAATTTGAACTCGGAAACTATTATTATCATCATATAATTTTGTTTGTTCCTGTTATTAAGTTAGCATGTGCACTGCTTCAGATAAATAATAGACCATTTTGTTTTGATTGCAAGGAAAAAGAAAAGAAAAAGTTATATCAGAGATACTGTTTGGTTTCAATGAGAAAAAGAAGGAATACAAAATAATAAGAAAGGAAGATACATAAGGTGATAACATCTGCTTCAGTGAAATAGAAAACCTTGTCAGTTTCAAATCTTTTCATTTGTATCTTCTTACTTCTTTAAATAATGGCCTACCTTCCAAGTTATGATTGTTACTGTAATATTTTGTTAAAATTATTAAGCTCAAATATTTAAAAAAGCAACAGATGAATTTCTGTGTGTGTTTTATAGCCACAGAACTTGTCAAGAACTTATTCAATCATTAATGTAAAAATTAAGGGTGATCAGGAAATTAAAATAGGAAAACTGTTGAATTTCCGTGCATACTGCTAGTTATAATAATATTAATAATAACAACAACATCCTGGGAAGTTATATATTTTAGAACATGCTGATCTTTGTTATCTTGATAGTTCATGGTGAAGAAAAGTTTAAATTAAATTTTTAAAATTCTCTAGAAACTGATCACGAGTATTTCTTGATTACAAATTTTTGGTAGTACACATCTTATATCACAATATGTAAATAGTGGGACTAAAATAAAATTGACTGTTTTCAACACTGGTTTTTATAATGTTAAATACAGTTAACTTCATTTTTTGAGTGTCCTCAAACATAACTAAAAGTAGATTGTGCCAAGTTTCAATCTCTTAACTTGATGCCTTGGATATTGAATTTCTTGGATACAAAATCTGATTTCTTAAATGCTTTAAAAACAAACATAAAACAATTTATAACAATTCTTTAATACTTATTAGCTATTTATAACTTTAAAATTATAAATCTTTGTAAGTTAAAAAAAATCAATAATGTTCTTTGTAGTTTCGAACATGTCTGCTTAGACAAATCTTTATTTTTATTGCTGTGGAAGAAAGGAAACTGAATGTTGTCAATGCTACAAAACATATTGGCAAGTCTAAAGGATTCATATTATCAACAATGCCTGCACTGTCAGCTTCTCACTAAAATCGTACTGCTGCTAGAAAGAAACAAGAGTACTGGGTGATGAATTATAGGAATTCTTTTTTGTCAGCTGTATATCATTGCTATGTCATCATCATCCTCATCAGTACAAATAATGGCTGATCCATTTCCTCTTAGTCTTGAGTCATTCAATCTCCAGAAGGTAATTAGTATCTAAATGTGCACATGCGTGCAACTGCAAAAAAAAAAAAAAAAAAGTTCCACACAGATCTTTTGGTCAATATACAGTAGTTGTCATAAAAACCATTATTTTTCCAGTATCTTTGAAAAATTAGTTTGTGTTTAGTATTTTCCTGAGAAAATTAATAATCCCTTTTTGACTTATAAAATGAACATTGTACTTGTCAAAAATAGTGGGATTATTTGCATATAGATCAGTATCGGTGCACTCTCTGGCACTCAGCCTAAGATCAAAGTGTTATTCTTTAGCACATCTGCATAGGATTAGTAGAGTATATTTGTACTCTGCAGTGTTACATACAAAAAAGAGTATTGATACACACCATGTAGGTATTTATAGAATTTATCCAGACAGACAACGCTATTTTTTTTAATGTATATTATTCTTCTGTAATAAGCTTTTGAATTAGAATAGGAATTTGTTGCAATTTTACTGGGTTTTTTTTAAAATTAAATATCAATAAAGTTAGCTTACATTGTATAAAATGAGTTTGTATTATAGAGAAAAAAAATCCATTTTGCCATTGTTATTTTTTTCATTTCATCTTTAATGCTCCTGTGTACATGTGGGCTGCATAAATATTCAATATTATGGCTCTCCACAACTTCCTCTTTTCTTGCTCTAAGTAACCTTTCACTTTACCATCCCTCTGTTCTGCTATGCATTCATGCAAACTAGGTTACTCAGTTTCATGATGCTTCTCTTGCTTTCAGTGCCCTGTTAGGGTTAATTGTCTAAGCCTTCTTTCCATAAATAAGAACAGGTTAATTTAAATCATTATTTTTTCATTAATTTTTTCTTCTGTTGTAGAACAGAATGGACAGAACCCAAGTTCCTAATTAATATTTCTAAAACATTGAACAAGGAAATTTGTCGGCTACATTTTTATGCAACATTATCTTGAATAGCTTAACTTGGGTGGTAATATTTGGTATCTGAGTTGAAATTTTTTGTCAGTTTCATTATTCATCAATAAATACGAGTTGAAATTGTGAATTATTAGCTTCTAACTACACTCAGCTTAGATTTTAATTCTATCCTTATAAAATTTTCAAACAAACAAACAAAAAAAAAAAAAGTTTCAAAAGTTGCCATTCTGATTTGTTGTGTCAAAGTTCCCTTTGAAGATTCATTAATATAAACTGTCATGCACATATTACTACTACTACATAATGGAAGAGAGCTAAAACTTCAAACAGGTGAATGGGATTGAACCAATCTTATCAATTTTTCTGTTGTCAGCTTGCCTATATTTTGTTTAACTTTAACAAATTAGGAGCAACAATGTCAGACAAATGAATAAAATAAAAAAATAAAGTAAAACATTTTTAAAATGAAAAGCCTTTAATAACAGAAGACAGTTTAAGAAACACAAGTTAAAAATTAGATTTTTTTGTGCAATTATAGTTGTGTCATGTAAGCTGCCTGTAAAACTATCAATGCAATGATGTTTGATTAGTTTGTGTGTAAATTTTAATGTGGGAGAGAGAAAGAGAGAAGAAAGACATTTCAGGTTACAATAATAAAAGTAAAAACAGACCAATTGAAAGTGGATAGTGAGTTTTTATTAAATCAAAAATAAGGCAAACATTTTTAACATTATTTGTACTTTTTCAAATAAAAAAAAAAAGTGTAAAAACTCATTTAACAAAAAATAAATAAAAATATTCATGACTAGAATTTTTATTGTAGACACTTAGAAAGTGACATTAATACTTAGGTTGTAATTTACTTTTGTTATTGAATATCAAATGTTCCACCTGAAAAGAGTGAAAACAAATGGATTTATTACAACATACACTCAAAGGGTTTGCTCAATTTGAATGTAAATTTAGGCAGTGCAAATATCCAATAATGAAGTTGTGCTTCAAGAAATTTGAAATTACAAAAATATAAAAGGATATAAAAAAGACTAGCATAACAAAGGACAAATCTTTACACTTTGGTACTATATGAAAAATGTTCAGTCATTAAGAACCAATTCTTTTATAGGAAGACCAAAACTTTTCTAATACATACAAATTAAAATAGGAACATTTGTGAAATCTTCTGGAGGAAACTTTAAAATTGATTCAGTGACAAGTAAAATTGATTTTATTTTGTTAAACACTTTCTTAAAAAAATTATTTACATTTTCTCCCAGGGACCTTTTTATGCCATTTACACAAATATTAAAACTACTTAAAAAGATTTTTCTTTTTGATATGATATTTTGATTTGCCTCTCAAATATGAAGATGTTAAAACACAAAAATATGAGTTGTTGAATAATACAACATATTGTATTTAAAAAAAAAAAAAAAAAAAAAAAAAAGCTGTGCATACCTCTCCCCCCAAATCACAAATACTATACTAATGATGGCTAGCAATTTCAGCCTTTAAGTATTTAAATGAATGACCCATCAACAGCATCTGAAGGTGATCAGTATATTTTTTTCTTTTTACAGAATGTGTTATTTCAATCTTACTGCAGCCTTGTACTGGCCAATAAAATCCATTGATTTATTTTGCTATAAAAGCAAACATCTTAAATTTTCCTTAAAATCTTAGATATTCACGAGAGATGCGTGCTATCCGTCTACGCTTTTTAGACCTTTTTCGTTGCCTTCTTTTGTTTCGTTTTTTCTTCTTTTTGGTTTTAAATTTTTTTTTTTTGTTCCGTGTGTTATGTGACAATGATGATTGTGCTGATAAATCTTGCATCTCACATGGCCCTTTTGTAGCAACCCGGATTTTTTTATCTGAATTGCAAGCAGCAACCCTCATGTGACACCGTGATTTGTATGTGACCGAATCACTGCCGCACACTTCTCGACGCCTTCGTCGACACATGTAGACACTTGGACAACTGCACAGAGGAAGTCCCTGCATGTTTATCATGCATACCTTGAATTTGGGACATTTCACTTTTTCACAAGCATTATCTGAGGGAAAAAAAAAAAAATATTATATATGTACACACATGATTGGAGAGTGAAAATAAAATTTTTAAAAAGAAAAATGTTTCAAAGTTCTGGGAAGATTCTAAAGATGAAATCAAAATTGTTCTATTATTTTATAAATAATGTAAAATTTAGAAGTAGGTGTCACATTAAACAGGTATATTACTTCAACAACTGTTTCAATTAGTCTTATGTAGAGTGGACTTACCTCTTAGCCATCCTTCTCATTAATGAAGGACCTGCATGTATAGCCCGTGTTAGAGTAGTTTGTAGTACAACTTGTAAATTTATTTTCTATGTTTAAATTTTCTCATCCCCACCATACATACAGATTTTGTTGTAAAGTGTGGACATATCGGGGGGGGGGGTAGATTTTATAAAATTTAAATATTTTTTTAACCAATAGAAATCTGTCAAAATTATTATTTTTTTTTTAGTTATCTTCACCATTAACTTGTCATATGTACATTGAATATATTCAAATCAAACTGTTTCAATAATTAAAGGAAAAATAGTTGGTACTAGACAATATATTTTAAATTACTAGAATGTCAAGAGCTATTGGAAAAAAGCAAAAAGTATTTGCAAATGGCATCCATCATTTTCTATTTATTGTAAATGGAACAGAAAATGTTTATTTATAATAAAGATTAAAAATTTACATATGCTAATGATGATTTTAGCATCTGTCATATGAGACAATTTTATATACAAACATTCTTATCTCAGCATTCATTTGATGACATGTAATTTACAATGAAGTGAACCATCACATGCTTTGAAAATTTGCATTAAGTAACTGATATTTTTGGGTAGATCAATGTCTTAATGATGAAGGAGGAGGAAAAAATACATTTTTCACAAGGAAAAATCTTTCAAGAATCTCCTTCCTTGTTAAATCACTTAATTCATTTGTGAATATTAATCACACAGTAAACATTTAGATTAAAATTAAACTAATAACTACATGTCAATTTATGGATCCAGCCATAGAAATCAGTTCAATAATATGGAACCTAATTGTTTATTTCCAGAACCAATTTAAAACTATATTTAAAAGCCCTTCCATCAATAGAATTTTTTTTAAATGTCTACAGAAGTAGACATGGTTGTAGTTTTCCATAAAAATATTTAACAAATGCAGACTGCTTATCTGTATTCTAAACAGTATACAAAAGTTTAATGTTATAAAGTTAAAATAAGCGATACTAAAATATTCAACATATTTCTTTGTTTTAGGTAAAATATCTAGACTGCATTATATTAACACTAATAATTAAAAAAAATGAATATTCTAAATTTGTAATGTCAAACAAAATACAAAATAAGAAGCTGAATAATATGAGCAAATTTAGTGATGAGTTTAAAATATCTTTTAAAATAGGATTTTTTTTTTTTTACATTTGAAAGAAAAAAGATTAAGTTTATAGAAATTGAATAGTTTTAAGCAAACATTTTAACTTTTGCCTATTCACATCAAATCAATTTGATTTGACTTATCTAAAACAGCAATTATTTTCAAATCAGCAGAGAAAATATATATTTTTCCACACAAACACAATTTTACATAATGAAATGGACATATTTCAGCAATTTAAATTATACCTTCCTAACAATTTTAATTTTTTATTTACATGTTGCATTACAATCTAATGCCATAGAAATATTTCAAGTAATTTTAAAGCTATATTATCATTATTTTCATATTAAGGTTTTAAGTTTTATAAAATCAGTTTTTGTGAGAAATATTTAACTTATTAGAAGAGCCTTCATGGTAAAAATCTGCTTAAAAATTATTTGAGAAATTTAAGTCAAGTTATCAAATTTAATAGAATGGAAAAAAAAAAATTTACCATTTTCTACATAAATGTTCCAGTAAAATTTGATTGTTTTCAAATACATTTATTCAGACCCATTTTCTGTATACATGACATCCTACACTTCCAAAGTGCTTATCTTACAATTTTATCTATCAATTTTATTAGACTACCAATTAAGGGCAGTAAATAAAATCCATCACTAAAGTATCAATACAACTGACATTTAATCACTAACAATTACTGTTTTTTTTTTCTATTTTAAAGGAAATTTATGAAGTATATTGTGATCTTGATTCCTCTTTTATTGGTTCTTGTTCCTTAATGTTTTTCCTATTCTTTCACACTTTGTAAAACCTTGTGTCTTAGTGGATTTATTGCCTTGCAAACACCTTGGCAGTGAAAATGACTTTTCTAAATGTTAAGTTTTTAAAATAAAATTATACTTCACTCCTTAATTAAAATCAAACACATCACTAAAAATCTTTTCTTTGTTAATCCATCATGAATCATTTCATGTTCTTTTTCTAAAATAACTGAAATAATGTGATTACTGCAGCTCTTTTCACCCAAAGAGGAAGTTGGATGAAAACTGCTATTAAAAATATAGAAACAGGCAGCACTTAATTGAATTAAGTGCAACCTACATTAATAATATTAAGTTTAATAATCAATAATTAACCAATCAAGGCCAACTGCAGTTGGGATCATGAAGTCATTGTGAACTCCATGATCCTTTCACCAGCTGCATGTGTGCTTCACCAGGGCTGTACAGGTCTTTGGAATTCAGAGTTTGTCCTTCTAGACTGGTTGCCAACCAAGGATGAAGACTTCAGTCTGCTCTACTATTTAACCTATAGCTGGAAAGAGAGTCGTACATTACCCAAGGGTATTTGCATACAAGTGAATGTAACAAACTTGAATGGAATTTGAACTTGGCTCTCCAATTTCTAAATCCAAGCAGTTATAAGCTTTAAAATAAATAAATAAAAAAAATACTACCATTTTGCTTCCATGGCAAAAGTGATTGACAATTGAAATAAAAAGCCAGTAACTACATAATACTGAATTTTATATTCCCATCAATAAAAATCCACTTATTGATATGAAATAAATCCTTCACAAACAGTTGAGATTCATTTGGCAATACATTATATATTTTAAGACAAAGACTTTCAGATTAAGTTGAAATTATACTATGTCCATTATCAAAATAATGAAAAAGTACGATTCATGACATAACAAAAATTAAAAAGGAAGGAAAAAAAAAAAGAAGAAAAAATTCTCTACCTTTAAATTATTTTTAATAGGCAGTATGAACATTTTGATAAGTGTTGATTATATAATTTTCAGCAAGTTTAATAATAACAGCAATGTTAAAAAAAAAAAAAAAAGTCATAATTCCAAATACATGATAGGAATTGTGATAGTCAAACTTTTAATATTTGTTTTTTTTTCCATTTTGTTGACTTTTTCATTCATAATTTATAACTCATCAAAAGAACTGTTTTAGTATTAAGAAGTTGAAATAAGAGGAAAATTTGGATTTTATTTTACAGACATGTTGCAATAACATATGCAAAGAACATTCATCTATTTCTTTAAAATAAAAACAAATTTATCAAAAGTATTGAGTAATCATGTAAATTTAGAAATACAAATCCAGTGTGATTCTTTTTAATGATCACTTTAATTGAAATTTTCCATGATTAAAAATATTTTGCCAATATCATTTGCTGCTTTTATTCCAAGCACAATAAATGGAAGAGCATAAAGGAAGCAACATGAAAAAGAGAAAAAAAAAAGGAATATACACCGTTAGATTTTATTATGCAAGTCAGTATTTTCACAAAATTAATATAACTATATCAAATATAATTGATGTTTGTAACATTTTGAGATATATTTATATGAAACTTTCACAATGTTAATTTCAGCTTATAATATCTGCCTTCACAATATATTCACAATAATTTGGTGGTATGAGATTTTTCAACCTGATGGTTTTTCATCATATTGTAAATATATAATAATTATTGATTACTTTTTTTCAGATATATAAAAAGATAGAACTTCAAGATATAAAATATTCTAAAGTTATTGAGTAATGGGAAACAACACTGGACATTCTGAAAAATTTGAGCAGAGATAACCTAAGAATCAAAAAAGTAATTGAAAATATCACCTGTTAAGAATAAGAAAAATGTTAGCTTTAAAAATGTCACAAAGAGATTTGAGGAAAATTCAAAGAGTAATAAGAAAATATTTGAAGTTTGTGTGGCAAACATAAACAAAATGAAAAGATGTAGAAAATAAAGAATTGAAGCAACCAAATAACCTTTTAAGTAAACATTACAAATAGAAAAAAAGTTGGGCAAAAGAGTAGATGAGACCAATTACTCCATAGTAATTTTTAGTGATAAATGCAGAGCTACATTGGATGGACCTGATGACTGGATTAAAGATTGAGACTTTTCTGGAAAGAATCAACCAACCCGGAACGGAAGTGGAACAATATTTTGGGCTCATATTGTCAGTGGTAAAATTATAGATTCTTCATACCTGATGATGGTCTCTAGATAAATGTAGAAAATTAATGTAAGCTTTCAGATGTTTTTTTTTTTTTTTTAAATTTTTTATTCTCCTTACTGGTGCAGGTCACAATGAATAAATTTTAGGTTAACAAGTATATTCATGAAAATCAAGGTTCTACAAAGATGAGTATTGACCACCTTACCAATAATAATAATTATCCCTGTTGCGATAGGGGCATTGAATAGGATAGTAGTGTACCAAAATTCATGAGAGTAAATTTCCCCGACATCAGCATCGCAAAGCTACAACAGATTTTGTTTAGAACTGCACATATCTGCAAAACCTTCTCCATAAATGAAACATCCCAAATGTACATAGATAAATCTCAGTATTGTTTTTTTTTTTTTTTTACTCAGACCCCGGGAGGAGAATTGGTAATTAGGCCCTTAAAAATTATATCCTTAAAAATTATATCCTGGCAAAATGATAGCACACATACAACAACAACAACAACAATAATAATAATAATAGCCTCTCTCCAGATTAATCAAATCCAAAAGAAAATCTGTTTATTATTATTTTTTTTTTTTAAAAAGGGGATATATATATATATATATATATATATTTATATATATATAAATACACACACACACACACACACAGGTGAAAATAGAAAACAATATTCAAAAATATCTCTGGGAAATAAAATCTGCCACAAGTTGAAACAATAGAAAATCAATTTAAAGAGTAAAGAAAATCGATTAAAAAAGTAGAGGCCTAACATGTAAAATTTTAAAAATGTTTCTATATGGTCTGTAGTTTTTGATATACAAAAAAGATGTTGCACTCAGTTTGTCTGCATAAAACCTACCCCCCTCCACTCACCACGCGCAAAAAAATAAGTTAATATTTTTATTAAGGAAATAAAACCGAAGAATCACACATTGCTCATAAACTAAAAAACAAAAAAAATATTGTGAAAAGAATTTTACCAACATCCATTTTATTTTGAAAACATTGACTTGCATAATAACATCTGACAGTTACTAGATTCAAATAATACTTTATTAATTAGCTTTCCAATCCAAAAAATTTCATGCAAAGCAGAAAGTTGTTTATTTAAACCACTAAGCCCCAAAGATTAAAAAAAAAAAAAAAAAAAAAAAAAAAAAAGGGAAAATTTGAATAAACAAATTTCATTTTGTTTGCAAAAAGAAAAAGCAGAATTTAGACTCGGTTAATAATTTCTGATATCCAGAATAAAAAAAAGGAAAGTAAATTACTTTTTTCTTTTTTGTATTATAATATTTTCAAGAAGCAAAATAACGGTATCTAATTCTATAACACTTGAAAGAAGTCTTGATTTGTTATATAAGAAATATTGAGCTAATAGTGATTTATTTTTTTACTTTTTATTTTGTGGATTTATGAAATCTTACATTTATTTATTTATTTATTTTTTTAAATGATTTTTATTTAATAATTTCATTTGTTTCTTCAGGAGCTGTAAAGACAGTATTTAAAAAAAATTAAAAAAAAAAAAAAAAAAATATTTTAATTTTTTTAACCACACAAAATTTTCAATTTGAACACAAATAGAGTACCAATTGAATAATAAATGCAATAATTTAAGAATTTTACAATTTATTGAATTAATTTGTAAAAAAGAAATTTAATTAGAAATTGAGATACAAATTGTCTTATAAATTTTTAAAATTTTCTTAATAAAAATCACATTTACTTAATAATCACAATTAGTTCTTTTGAATTGATTACTAAATAAATATTCTTGTAGTTTTAGAAAGGCATAAGTCATTTTTTATGTTTTTTAAAAAGGTTTGTTTATTCATTCGAGGTTCTGTGAATGTGGCATTAAGTGATAACCAGAAGAATTATTAAAGATTATACAATTTTTAATTTTTATTGATTTCAAGGTGCTAAATAGAAGTTAAACAAGTTTAATGAAACTACAATTTGGTAACGACATCTTATCGAGAAATACTGGAAGAAGCCATTTGCACCGATTGAACTGTTTTTGTTTGTTGATTATGTTTCTAATGCTTTAATTACCGACGATCAGTTACAGTATCAGATTTCAATTCATCTAATCAGAGTCCTTGATCTTCAAGGATTAACCATTTCAAGAGTTTTTAAAAGTGAAAACGACAATAATATTATTAAGGCTGGTGTATCAAATGTCTAAAAAAATAAATAAATAAAAATAAAAAAATGAATAGTTGCCCAGGAGTCTGCTGCTATAACACTAAGCCCCTGAAAAAATAACGAAGCAAACAATAAGAAAAAATATCACTAAAAATTAAATAAATAAACGAAAATAAAATCAATAATAAATATGAACAAAGCTAAAAAGCAGCTCACTATTTTTAAAGAAATTGTTGATAATGAAATAAGGCATTAAAAGTTCTACGAATATAAATCTACGAATTCTTAATGGGTTACAGGGTGCTTCGTCATGGCGTAATGGTTAACAAGCTAGTTTCGCATATCGTTACTACTGAGTTCGAGCCTAACCGAGTGACTCATGTTTGTGGTCCCGTGCTTAAGCTAAGTTTGGAAGAATTCATGGATCATTTCATTATTATTTTTTCTCAGAAACATTATGCTTAGCTTTTTTATAGTTTTTTTTTTTATTTAAAACTTTTTTTATATTTTATTTACACAGCTTTAGAATTTTTGGCTACAACGATTTAGAATTAAACGTTTTTACTGAAAATTTGTAAAACAAACAGACACAATCGATGTAAATCTGAAAAAGAAAGCTAATAAATAAAACAAAAAGAAAATTATTAATCTTACAAAAAAACGGGGTGGGGGGGTTAACATTTCCTTATTTCAAGCAACATTTAATTAGATTTTAAATCAAATCAACAAATAATAAAAAATAATCAGTCTCATTTACGGTTCGTGTTGATTTTGACATGATCAAAAAAGTCAAATGATGACGAAGTTAAAGCGAGCGTTAATTTGTTCAATTTCATCTTCCTTTGAATCCAAAAAAAAAGGATCAAAAATCAAAAAAAAAAAAAAAAAAAAAATATCAATATTGACACTAAGTTTCTTTGCATAATTTTGTTCTTTAAATTATTTGTTATTTAGTTGTCAATTATAAAATTTCGCTATTGGCATTATTTTACTTTTGCGCGCACTCGATTTTTCAAAGTTTGAAATTTAAAGGAAACCTACGTAATGGTCCGAAGATATGTTGCATTTTAAATCAAAGTCAAAAAAAGGAACAAATAATTAAGCCCCAATAATCCCAATCGAGACAGCTATCACTTAATTCAATTAAGTGATAGCTGTCTCCATTCTTAATTCAATGAAAAGACACAGAGTTGTCAAACAAAAGATTGGAGAAGAAAATAAAATAAACCCACTTTGTAAATAATAAACACCAGTTGAATTATAACGAATTCAGATTTCATAAAATACTAAAACAAGTGATATTTACAATGGATGGGTATTATTATTATCATTAATGATGCGAACTGCGTTATTAAATCAGCTCCTTTGAGAATCTATCCTTACTGTAGTTAACAGTCGTAAAAATGCTTGAAAACTTGTAACATACGATTAAAAATATTCAAAAAATTTAATAATAATTTTCGATTAAAAGTAAAAAAAAAAAAATAAAATAAAATATTAACTTTACGAAATTCAAAGAAAGAAATACAAAACAACTTAAGAATAAGAAGACTGAAGACGAGTAATTCACGATTTCATAAGTTTGCTTGCCCCAGCTGAATTTAAATGCAAATCAGAAATCTGAATTTAAATTTGATTTGAACACTGTTAGTGTTAGCAAATTTAGAACCTCTCATTTACTAAAAGATTTAAATTTAAACCTAAGAATATTTTTCTTGTGAAATATTCGACAGAACAAAAAAAAAGAAAAGATAAGTGAATTTACTTACTTTTGTTGGGAAGAGGAGTTAATCTGACATGTGGCTGGTAGAGGTCCGAAGAACACATTTGGCAACAGCCACAATGGTCCTTGACTACCTCACCCGTGCAAAATTGCAGCTGTGGACAGTTCTTGCATTTCAGTTCACACACTCTGGACAGAGCATGTCCAGACGACTGAACAGGGATAAAAAACAGTAACAATAATTGCAACTGAAATATCAAAGAAACTAAGGAGGACATCTTCCTAAAGGAAGTTTGTCGTACTGGTCCGTTCCTGCACTCAAGTTGACTTAAAACGTGCAGCGGTTCGGAACACCGGCTTTCGCCATCCATATCTCATTGCCAGCTCATAGCATGCGAAAGAAGAGCGGATATCCTGGTTTCTTCCGCAATAAATACTTCCGTCGTCCCGAGCAACGAAGATAATGAAGCAATTCCAAGTAGCCTTCTCAAAGTTTGGTAAGGAATGTCCTTTTCAGTTTTTGTACAATTAAAGCTGATTAAAAAATAAAAATAATAATTATTAATTTAATAATATAACAATTTAAAAAAAAAAAGCAATACGTTAATGTTTATTCACAAGAAAAAAAAAAGATAAATTATAAAAAACATGTCATATCAAGACTGGTGCTTGAACTAGAGGGGTACAATTTGAGAACCAAGTTGAGAGAGAGGCTGACAGAATAGTGATTATGCAAGGATACGCCGACACAAATTATTGAAAAATTAATTTTTATCATATTTCGAATTTATTTTTTTTCCAAATTCAATCATAATGAATCCTACTGGACGTTGAAGAATAAGAAATATGTTTTTTTTAACAAATTCAAACTAAAAATAAGATTTTTAGAATAATGGTACCTTGCAACAGGATAACATTCAGTATAGAAATGAAAGGTTATAAACTTATTTTCTCATTAGGGATAAGAAGAGTTCAAAATAAATCTCGCCAAATAGGTTTTCTTCCCAGATCTATCACTGTTAGTGTTTTTACTGAGCGATCGCGTGAGAATAACGATTACATAGATTTAAAAGAAAAATGGGGGTTGTACTCTAAAGTTAAATAAACTTATTTCCAATTGTAGATTTCATCTCGTAACGCTCTTTGTTCTTTCTTTAGGAAAATGTTTTTTCAATCAAGTAAGTTAAGTAGTTATCTATTTATTTCTCTCTCTCTCTAAAAAAAAAACCCGATAGAAATAGTTTTTTTTTACCGCTTAAGTTGCTCCTCATTCTCTTGGTTTTTCTCATTCTCAGTGGTCGTTTTTCCTGTACTAGACTAAAAAAATATTAAGTAAAAATCATACATACTTACTAACAGAGAGTGGAATATTCGCACATAGGCAGTGAGAGTGTGGTGGAATTCAAGCCATACGTTTCGAATGAACAACTGAACATCAATCTAGCAGCATCTGTCAAGTAATTGTGTGTGTGGATCAGCTGGTAAGTACGGAATGACAGCGGAAATCATGAGAGTCGAAAACTACACTGACCGAGCACTTATGTCAGTTACGTTCATTGATTAAGATTGTGGCTTTCTGATTGGCTGCAACGACATAGGAGGCGGTACATTTAATTGCTTTCCAATACAGAACACTTAACTGATAGCTCATTCATTAAATGATAAATCAATATATGAGTATCGTTACTCTAACAACTCTATACAGTTTTTGCAAGATGACTGTATATTTTTTTATGGTATAGATTAGGTCTTTGTGCGATTTACTGAATGCGTCACAAAGTAGCACGAAAGCCAAGTAGCAGCAGCAGCGGTTGTTGTTGTATAGGAGTTGCCTTTCTTTTTAGTGCGCCTTCGAAATTATTTTTATTTATTTTGTATTTTTAGCATCAGCTGTGTCAACTTTGACGCAATTCCTGCTACTGCTAACAAAATTACTCGAGTAAAACACCTAGATATTTTTCTGGAATTAAAACTATTAAATATCAGAATTGTGTAAAAAATGTTTGTTGGCAGATTAATGTTAAATAAACAAAATTGAATGTAATTAAAATAAATTGCGCAAACAAAAAAACACAGTTTTGTTTGCGCAATTACATTCAATTTTTGGAAACAGTGTAGCCAGTACCGTAAAATAAAATCTTATATTACCCAAGCTTAACATAGCAATGAAAGAAATATAAATAAATAAATATTTGATGACATGAAGACGAGCTTCCTCTTCCTAAGAAATAGGTACTTTAAAATAAAAATATTCCCCGGGTCTTATATGCGAAGTTTTTTTTTCCTCTTATACTGAAGCTGCTTGTACATATTTCAATAAATGCCTACAATTAAATATATTGGAATATTATTTTACTTCCTTGCTGAAATGGGGTGGGCTTTTATGTGTCACAAAACACGATTGTGCTTAAAATAAATAAATGGTCGTTAACATTAATACTTAACGTGAAATTAAATTTGTCCGTTAAAATTCTTTCCAATGAAAATTTTAATAAATAATTAAAAAAATTTTCCTATCCATCATTTGATATTATTTTTTTTTAAGTCAATCCTCTTTCCTCTAACGTATTTTTTTCTTTTCTGAGAGGAAATATTGTGTTTCGTCAACTCAACTGAAGTACTAACTTGTTTTGTTAATGTTTGCAAAATTAAAAAAAATATATTTCCTGTCGACTTGAACACTAAAAGAATTTAAGCAATTTTACCACGAAAAATTATCTAAGAAATAGAAAAAATGCGTAAAGTACATAAAATACGCGTAAATTAACTGAAGTGAAAAGAATGACAAAAAGTCTTCTTAATTCCATGAAGCGCACATTAAAACGAATTTAGACTATAAATAAGATTACTAACTAGTAAAAATGGTTACTACACGATTTGGTTGTATCCATGATCCAAATTAGTCAACATTAACAACTTCGTAATGTTTGTGTTCACTATTCATGATGAATTGAAAAATCTTCATTTCGGAAAAAACTTTTATTTCATTTTTTGACTATTTTTCAGAGCGTTGGGAAATGTTTTTTTTTTAATTATGCATTTTAGATACCACCACCAAAATGGATTCCTTTTTGTTTTTTTGTTGTTGCTATTTTTAATTATTTTTTAAATGAAAGCAAAAAATCGCGACCCCCTGCTTTAAAAATGCCAAAAATCAGGGATTTAAATGAGATTTTTAGCCCTTATGAATGGTATACTGAATAATTGATTATTTCATGAGAAACTCTATAGAAGTATTTTTTCGGTTTAGTAAACTCGCCCACCACCAATTTCCATACATCGGGAATACTTTTAAAATTGGGGGTGATGACATTTTTTTTGTTATCGTTTTATAAAGAAAAATTTCTGAAGAAAAAAAGTAAAAATCTTTTTTTTTGTACAATATCAGAAAATCTTGAAAATTTGTCTTGAAACATTACAAAAATAAGTCAATAAAACTTAAAAAACAATTTTTGTTGAGAGTTGATGCTGGCATAATTTAATTAAAAACGTTATTTTCTTTCACATTTAGACGGGAAAAAATCTATAATGAATATTATTTATTTTTGAAAAATTTACTTGCGATTTTGAAATTTTTCCGGTTGCTGATAACAGAAATCAATCTTTTTATTTAAATAAAGATGTAAAAGTTAATGCCATGTTCGCATCCGAATTATTTTTTTAAATGTTTTATTCTATTTTTTTTTTTTTTTTTTGTATGGAAGATCAAAAAATCTGAATCGCCTCCTCCTCGGGAGATTAATATCTTAGTATTGAGTTTTACCAGTCCCTCACACTTTTTTAGCATTTCTTTTTTTTTTAGTTTAATAAATTTTAAAATCAGAATAATTGAGTGCGATTAAATGTTTTATGGCATCAAACTGGTAAGAAAATAATAAAAATAATGAATTAAACTCAAAAGTATTAATTTATTTTTTTATACTTGTAATGTAATAGTTGATTATTGCACTGCTGATATTCTGTAATTAAAAAAAAATTCGCACACCTTTTTTAAGAGTTAGGGATGACAATAGGAAACTACTATTGTTGACCTATGACCTTGATGAGAGGTCACAGGCTACCGTAAATAAACGCTATTTTCACGATGTTTTAAGTAAAAATGAAAGCTTTACTTTTACAAAATCCAGTTAATTAATCCATAACTTTATTAATTTACTTTGAAACACATCTCTAGTACAAATATTGGATTTTAAAGTGATTTTTAAATTTGTTGTTTACATTTTTCGTCTATAATGGCGTTTCGATAAGTGAGAATGTTTTTAAAATGTAATAAATCTTTATTTACATACAGGATTTCTTTTCATAAGGATTGGATAAATAAAATTAAAAATTTAACTTCAAAGAAAACATTTAAATTATTTAAAATGCTTTTTTTCGTTTTTCTAACATGTCCGCGGCGGTACCTCAAATATCTAAAAGAAAGTGCCACACTTTTTCTTCGTAAAAAATTATCTTCATTAATAAACATTTCGGTGTGAAAGAACACGAAATATGAATTTTATTTCCAATGTAATTAAGGAAAAATTGCATTTCCTGCTATAAATTTGGGCATTGCAATTACACAGGGCTACATTTTTTTAGTGATACATGAGATGTTTTGGCTAATTTTAAACAATTTTGAGGTGTTGAATGCAAAAATAATATTGATTTTTCACAATTAGCTTTAGTTTTCCTGCTCCAGAATACCATATCCTACATAAAATTGGTTATGATTGAGTTAGGTCACTCTAAATGTGAAAAGAAAAATGCTAATTTGAAGCTTAAACACAATTTTAGTGAACTTCTGAAATACAAATAGAAAAATAACAATATAAATCATTAAAATTCGAACATTGCGAGCAATTGGCAAGAACTTTCGATTATTTGATTTTCCTGAATTCTTAGTAGATTTGTCTCGTTTTAAGTTCCAGCATCGGCCTCCAATAGGGCAGTGAATGCTGGACAATCTTCTTATAAAGAAGAGACTTGAAGCAGCCATGGACTGAACATGTGAGTAACGAGAAAGTTTTAAGGAAATTGGAAACAAAAAAAGAATACTTATACATAGAATCAAATAAAGATAATTGTAATTTCTAGGGCACATAATGAGGAAAGAGGGCTTGAAAAATTTGACACTCACAGGCAAGAGAGATAGAGGAATGCAGCAAATAAACCATCTAATGAGCTTGTGTAATCGGTTGGCAGAATAGGGATTAGGAGAGATAGCAAAAGAAAAGAGTCAGAAAAGACAGGAAGTTTAGGAGACATGATTGCAGAATAGTGAATGTTCCAATATAATTTTGTAAATCATGACAAAATGTTTGACATTTAAACCTATTCTTCAACTAAATTTATATATCTAAGAAAACTAAGAAATATAGTGGGTAATGGATAGCGGCTCGGATTGAGCAATCGGAGAGCCGAGTTCGAATTCCAGTCGAATCCATTACATTCATTTACGGGAAAGGTATGAATCCTCTTCTTCTCTCTCTGCTATGGGTAAATATGGCAGGACAGACTGGGTTCTATAGCGGAGGAGAAGGACAACTCTGAATTCAAAACCCGCGGAGGGTCGTTTGGGGACCTCGTTACCATATCTCTGTATTCAGCTCTTCAAAAAGTGTGGTTGGTTGTGCACAAAACCTATAATCAAATCATATGTTCAGGTTGTTTGGCTGTTGGTTCATAGGAACTGAGGTGCCTGACCCTCATACGTCGTAAAAGGGTCCCCGGTAGGTGCCGGTCAACAGTCACATCGATCAATATATATGTATAAATGAAAAAAAGACAATAGGAAACTGTGTAGTTTTAGCCGAGGCATTTCGTCAATGTGGACGGATAAAACTACACACACTTTTTTTTGCCTTTTTTCCTTTATACATAGTTCTTTCGACAGATTAATTCTAAGAATTTTTCAGACACACACCCAATATATATATATATACGCACACACACCTATTACCACTCGCTTATTTAATTTTATGAAATTTCGAGAATGCATTATTGTAGAGCTTAATGTTTATATTAGTTATAATTAATTTCATTTTTTTTTTGTCAAACCGGAACCCACTTACCAAAAATCTGTTAGTAAACGTAAAATAAAAAACACAATAAAACATTTAATTATTTAATTAGAAAACCATTTAATTACTTTTATGAATAAGATATATTCGGGACAATATTGTATCAGATTGGTGCAAAAGTAATGTCCGATTTCAAGGTCTATATTAAAAATGAAAAAGCCAACGATTATGAAAATATTTATTTGTTAACATAACCGCCTTTGCTTTCTAGATCATTCCATCTGTCACGCTTGTAAAATTTCTTAGGTTTCGAAGCAAAATATGAATCCAACTCATTTTCAACCTCTTCAACCTATGACCATCTAAATCATTCTGTAGTCCCTGAAACAGGTGATAATCAGAAGGAGCAAAGTTAGGAGACTACGGTGGATGAAGCAATATTTCCTAACCAAGCTCTTCCAAAAGATTTTTAGTCAGCCAAGCTGTGAGAAGACGAGCATTATCGTGATGGATGATGACACTCTTTCTGTTCACTAAGGAAGGTCACTTTTGATTCAAAACTGTTTTCAAACGACAAATTGTAATTGTTTGATTGAATTGTTTGTAATTGTTCGTAATGGACAATTCCTTCAATATCCATTCAACATGATCTTCTTTGGATGAAATCCTCCTCTTGGTTGTTGAACTGATCTTCCACCTCGGCGTTTAAAATTATGGTAAAGGATTCACTTCTCATCACCTGTAACAAGCCTACTTAAAAATGGTGCCTGAAGGCAATGATTCTCAACATCAAACACGCTGTTGCGGATTCTCTGGTGACAGTTTGTCTGGGACCCATTTCCCAACCACTGAAACCTTCTCGATCCTTTTTAATTGGCGTATGATCTAGGTTAAATTGTTCTGCAAGTTCCCTAGAGGTACTGGTGGGATTGTCTGTAACAACAGCTTCCAACTCTTCGGAATCAAGTATTTTGGATTACACTCGTTTTTGCTCGTCTTTCAAACTGAAATCCCCACTTCAGAAATGGGAAAAACCACCCCCTGCAACTTCTTTCATTCACTGCATCATATCTACAAGTGCTCTGAATAAACTTTGCTACTGCACTTGCATTGGCACCTTTATGAAACTCATACAGTAAGATATGTTGGATGTGATCTTTAGATGGGACATGCATATATTGAGGAAGGTGCTGAAAAATATTTTTATAATCTTAAAGAGAAACTTATTTGACATTCCTTAACTATAACGAGAAGCCCAAATTTCATAAATACTATGTAAAACTTTCTTCTCAGAAATCGGACATTACTTTTGCATCAACTTGATATTAAGAAAATAATTATTTTCTATGATTAATGAAAATTTACAAGAGTTGTTTTCCTTTTTTAAAAATTTTAATTATAATAATTTATCAAGTTTTAACTCTTTTAAAATTCTGTATTAATTTGTAGCAGTTAGATGATATCGTTAATAAAACTATGTTCACAAATAATAAATGGAAAAGGTTACAATTACTCAGTGAACCCCAATATTTTAAAAAGAATTTTGATATTTTTTGTGTGAGCATAAACGTGCCGATTTTTGTAAATACAGATATCCATACACATTATCAGAAAATAAGAACTGTAAATATAGTAAATTTAAAATTCATTGGTAATTTTTTAGTATTTCCTCAACAAGCGTCTTCGTAAGTAAGACTATAAAGCCAAAGCACCTAAAAGTCAATAAAATATTAGATTACATAGAATATTTTCATAATTTTTTAAGATTACGTTTTAGTTAAAAAGAAAAAAAAAGCGTTTACGCTGTATTCGTCAAGTAAATTTTACAGTTTTTTGCTCACTACTTAAAAATGCCAAACATCAGGTTTTCAATAAATATGTCAACACCCCATAAAAACACGCACTCTCGTGTTAAAAAATGCTTTTCTGCAATATCTTAAACTAAAATTAATCAATATTTGTTTCAATTCAGATTAATTGAACTTGAACTTTAAATCCGTTACGTAGCTTAGATTTGACAAAAGAGCGCAAATATCAGGCACCCATTTTAAATTGAACTTACTAGTAAGGATTTGCAAAGATACATGTTGACACGTTATCCTAAAATGAGGTACCATTGAAAAAATTCAATGTTGTAAACATGAGTTATGAAAATTTCGTAACTAATAAAAACCACAAACGCTCTATTCGCTCTTCTTAGTTATTTCCATCTTTAATCAATGCTGGTGTCTGTCAAATATGCATAACTGTTTAGAACACGTACTAAAGAGTTTCTCATACTTCTCTACAATTCTTGGTACGCAGACTTGTTTGGTTAGTGTTAGTCATAGAGTATAAATGAAGCATCTGATAAAATTAGAATGTCCTAATTAATAGTTTGTCATATGCTTTTAGTTTTTAGCCTTATCATGTTTTCTCTTATGAGCATCTATTTCCAACCCATCATGGCACATCTTTTTCTTGTTATGAGGAGTGTGTGTGTTTATTATTTTATGCTAAATCTTGAAAATCGAAATGATTGAACGATGTTATAATAATGGTGTCACTGTAATTTTCTCGATAAGAAGACAGAATAAGAACTGAGTCGTTGACATGGAAGTAGATATTTCTTTCATGTTTCTCGATTGATAAAGAGTTGTACATTCTTCACAAGCTCTTCCATTAGTGACACGCATCATCTCTGTCCTTTTTACGCTTGCTTGCATAAATAGTAGGCACTAAGGCTTGAACAGTTGGTGAGTGATATTTTATTAGCAACTATATCTTCCACAGAATGTAAAGTATTTGTCTTATTGGGATTTTCCCATTTATATTTGGTAACAAAAATATTGTGACGCCGGCAAGAAGAAAGGAACACAAACACAGATGAAAATGTTTGAAAAAACTTGTATTGTAGGAAAAGAGAGGAAAGTTTCTTGCAAACAGTCGGGTTTGCGGAACTTATCTGAAAGATGCGTCCTTTTAACAGTTTTACATTTCCTGTGTCGTTTTGGCTGGGTTGAAGAAATAGAGCCTTGACTTCTGAGCTTCAGTTGTTGTCTAAATCTTCACACGTGTCCATGACGTAGAGTGCAGACGGGGAACGTGTTGTCTCTGAGGGTCCCAACAAGCAAAAGAAGAAGAGAGTTCGTAAAAACCGCTCTCGTGGGGGTTTGGTGAAAATCTAAAAAGGTAGCCTGTGATTGGTTGTTTTTCATCCAAGCGCAGGGCACCCAGTTAGCGACTCCGTAATAATTTAAATAATCTTTCGTACTAATCGAACCAATGGGGTGAAAATTACGATTTATTATTTTTAATAAATTTTTTAAAATTATTTTTTACTATATTTTCCAAGTTTGAGTGACTTTTCTACCAAAGTTGTTTCCTTCGTCACTTTACTGAATGAATAAGACCGTCACTTTACTGAATGCACATGACCAAATGGAAGAGAAGATTATGTTGTGCTAATCTTTCAACTGAAAAGATCCGACACATATTTCAGTGCAAGTTAACTTATACTTAGCTAATTTGGGGAAGCTGAGTCAAAAACTAACGTATATTTATGATTGCTCAAACACATGTTTTTTTTTATATATTATGATATTTCATGATGATAATGGCATTGTAAGTGTATTGTTCTAAGTTATAAATACCACAAAAAGTGATACCTAAGATTTAAAATGCATTTTAAAAAATGAAGTCTTTTTTAAGCTTTTATTTTAGTTTTAATTCCAATCTAATACATAAATTTTATAAATTTAATATTTCCAATAAGCAAAATATAATGGCTGTATTTCAAACCGAATTTAAATTAACTGGAAGGAGTTTTTTTAATAGCTATATTGACAAATCTGTCCCGAAAATATAATTCTCGTCATTTTTGTTTCCTTTTTATCCACAGTCGGTCTGTTAAGCCAGTCACAGCTTCACCAGTGCCACGTTGGTCAGTATTACCCGTTTCCACCTCCCACAACGAGGGGTTGGCCTTGGGATGCAGTCAGTTATCAACTTGCCCCTCTTCTAAAACATCTTAGCATTTCCATGAGCACCAAGTCAAATCTCATCAACGCCATTTTCCTACCAACGCTAAAATACCAGTTGCCCCTAACAAACTTGAGAGGAAACTGATCATTTGTGAGATGAAATGCTTGAGGAAAGCAGTGAAGACCAAGCGAGACAAGATCAGGAATGAGGCATTAAGAGATATGGCAGGAACAATACCTATCACACAACACATCGAACGACAGAGGATCAAGTGATTCGGACACCTCACTCGTATGCCTATCAACCAACCAGCCCTACGAGCATACACCCTCGGGTACTCTGTCTGGAGAGCGAGAGGCAGACCAAGAAGACGCTGGAGCGACTCAGTGGCAGACTTACTCAAAACCCACGAGATATCTCTAGGCCACTCGCCTTGCTACTGACAGACGACTGTGTCTCCCCGCGACGCCTAACAGCCAAAGAGGGACGAAAAACTAAACTATTAAAAAAAAAAATCTTTAAAAACTAAAATATACATTTTTGAAACTTTATTTGAGGAAGATTAACTTAAAGAAAAATTAAAAGCAAAATTTATAGTTTAAATATAAAGTGTGCCCAGTTTTTGATATATTTTTTAAAGTGCATAGATATTCTCATAAAAACAAAATTCGCTACTATATCTCCCTAAATTATTAGTATAAGAAGAAAAACATTCCTAATTTAAAGAAAAAAAAACTACCACAACAAGAATGGAATTCAGCATTGTTCCATTTTATTTTAGTAATTTAGGGTTTAAATTCAGCAAAAGTTGTTTTTGAAAATTTTCCTCTTTTAAACTTTTTTTTTTTTCCGAAAATACCTCCTTAGAGGCTGAAAAGTCTCAACGAATGCTGCTGAGCGTTTTTAGAGTATTAAGATTTTTAAAGAGAATTTTCAATTCTGAAAAGTCTTTTAATCCTTCAAAGAAGGCAAATCTTGCAGTGGAATAATGGCTTACCTGGTCTGAAGTGGTGAAATACTTTGCTTCGCTTTGAAGCGACTCCTCGTTACCTGGCCTACTGCTTAAAATTCAATTTTAGGCTGAAGAATTCTTTATTGATTTCTTCCCAGATAATATTTGTTCTCTCGTCCCCATCTAACCAAGCCAAGTCTTTAAACATGAGAACTAAAAATGTTGCCAATAAGTAGTTTTATCTGAAAAGAAAATCTGAAATCAATTCCACCGCACAGGGTTTCCAACAATAACCTACAGAATTTCAGCTTATCCATTTTTAGCTTTTTCTTTAATTGTTCAATAGTTGGGGTAAGGTATCTGGCATAACCGTGTTTGCCACACTGGATGATATTAAGCGCCTGGGCAAATCGTCCCATAACTTGCAAGTACTCGTATAAAAAGAATCTATTTAAACCTCTCAAGTTCAAATGTCCCTTAGAGAGTTTAGATGGTCTTCATTTTCTTGCAGGAAATTGAAGCAGCTCATGAAGGCTGCTTGGTTATAACTGCGGCCATAAAAAGCAATCCCCTGCATTTGTCTTACTTTATCTGCGTGGATCACGGCTATTTATTCCACACAATGTGGACTGATAGCGTCTTTTGTACAAAACATTTCCCTAAACTGCCTCTGCATTTTTGGTGAAAATTAAATTGTGTGTGCCACACAGTGGCAATGAGGAGGAAGATAATAAATCTCTTCAGAGTTAGATCTCTCATCTAGCATCTCCCCTGTACTTTTAATAGAGATTGGATGATCGTCTTCATAAAGGTCTTTTTCCTTAGAAACCTCAATAGCAGCAAATTCATTGAAAACCTTCACAAAGTTACTGGCATTGTCCGTCACTACACTGACACACTTGTCACAGGTAGCATACACGTAATTCAGTTCAGTAAAGATAACGTTCAAAGACATCTCCTGCAACTTCTGGGAGAACATTATCACAAGAGCAGAATAGGTCTTTAGATTGCAAGAGTTCAATGAAATTTTAGTCCCGAACCAAGGTGAAATGGATTCCAGAGTTCACGATCAATTCATAGATCCGGTCATTTATTTATGTCTAGGTAACCTTCCTAGATAAGACCTGGCTGATTGTGGCCTGCTTAGTTGCACCAGGATTCTGGTGCAACTGAAGACTTCCCACTTCCTTTGACTAAGGCTTTCTCATACTCAAGAATCTTTCATATTTGGTACCTCTGAATGTCTCTCCATATTAAAGAAAGATTGCTGACTGATATTTCGACACGTTTATAAACACAAAAGAATTTTAATTTGTTTTTAAAAGGCTCGTTGAATTATAGGAAGCTTTTCCATTTATAATTAGTAAACGGAAATAATTAAAAAAAAAAAAACTATCACTTGAGGGCACGTTTTAACTCGATACAGAATTTTAAGATTTAAAAATTTATAAGTTATCCAAATTTAAAAGTTTGAATAAATGAAAGAAAAATCTTTCTTCTTCGAAAATGTTTTTTCTTCTTAAGACAGTAGTGTCTATAATATATAACATAAGAAATTTAAAGTTTTTCGAATTAAAAAAGTCTTAATTTTATTGTATTTTTTATTTTACCATTTAGGGTAGATTTTGTATAACTGGGGGTCTGGTTTAATAAAAAATTAAATTTTGAGATCTTGTCTTTATAACCAATACAAAGTAGGTACCACCAAAATAAATGTTTTTTTTTTCCGAAATGAAAACAAAAATATCACTACACTTTTCAGAAAAAAATCAGTGAATTATCCGATTCAAATGAAATTTTCAGTGCTTGTTAACGAATACATTGTATACTTTTATGAGAAAGCGTTGTGAAAGTATTTTTATGAGGTTCTGTTTCACCTCCACTTTTGAAATCTCGTGTGTACTTTTTAATTTTGTAGTTTGGTGTTCACGAAATCTTTGTACAGTTATATAAAGAAGACTCCCTGAAGATCTTATTTCAGTGGAAAAAAAAAAAAAAAAAAAAAAAAAATGTGTAACTATCAAGTGTGAACATACGGAATATTCATCTCAAATCTTACCAAAAATAATTCAAATTAAAAAAAAATGTTTGAGATTTGGTGCTTGCATAGTTTTAACAATTTACTTTCAGGTGGGACAGAAAGAAATATGAACTTATTAAACTTAATTTTCAGTGGTTATTACCAAGTTTGTTTTTTTTATTAAAAGAAAAGTTTGAAGTATCGAAACGAGTAAAGTTAAATGAAATTTTCGGGTGTGACCCCTTCTAAAAGAATTTTTAAAAATTTTAACAATATTCAATATACGAAGAAAAATTAAAACAATAACGATATTCGTCTATTTAATCAAAATATTCCTTCTTGGTACGCTATAATTTTTTTCTCTTGGAGAGAATGTTCATTCTTATTCCGAATATTAATAAAAGGCACATACGGCAACAAACCAGACTCGAAATTACGTGAAATTTGATCTGTACAAACATTTATTACAGACATCATATAACAAAGTACAATTTATACAAATGGCTGGTATAAAAAGGTTTCGTGTGCCTTATTGTGAAGAAGGCAAGATAACGTAAAATTGTAGAAATTATTGGCTCTAAAAAATTTACAATACAATTTTTCAGGTCATGAAAAACATCTTCATAAACTGATACGAAAACTTGAAAAAAAGAAATTACTCTTTAGAAAAAGGTGCCCCCATCTAAATAGATAAACAAAAAAACTATTTTGACTTATCCCACGAATGTCTCTGGGACACTTAACGATGTTTTGAAATATATTTCGGTTTTCTTTGTCTACCCACATGTTTCACCGGCGTCTTTAACGATAATTAAAAAATATATGTCTTTATGCTTTCTTTGAGCTTCCTTTGTGTTGTTGGATCTTCAATTTCTCTTTGTTCTACTTTTTTGTCGTCAAAGGTAAAAGTGTTAACTTTGAAAGTGAAATCATAATTTTAATTTGTAGGAAGGGTTTGGAACTTTGTATTTCCTTCATTCATAAATAGATACCTCCAAAAATTCGCCATTTGGAAATCATGAATAAAATACCCAAAACTAATTTTTATCGTCAATGTTATAAGGAAAGTTAAAAGGATCTTTTGGCGTAAATATTATTTTTCATTCTTTTTAGAATATTGGAAATTTGGTTATTCTTTTTATTTATTTTTTCCTCAACGCGGGAACTTCAATTTGGACAGTAATTTGAGCTTTTTTTCCAGTGAAAAACATTGATTTGGGAATTTTTGCAAAAATTAGATAATTGTCGAGTTACATTTAAACTTTCCGGACTTACTCATAAATTTAAAACTTTTTTATTATATATATATATATATATATATATATATATATATATATATAAAGAAAAATCTTCGTAAACAGTATTTCTTTTACAGGTTATCCCCACCACCCATTCATTTAATTTTTATGAAATTTCGAGAACTTTTTTTTATCTTTTAATGTTAAGTACAGCCGCGGAAAAAAAAAACCAAAAATGCATTTTAAATAATTTAAATGTAGACTTTGAAGTTAAATTTTGGTTTTATTTTAAAGATTATGGTAATGGTACTATTAGTCGTTTCCCTACCAGGACTCTCATTGACCAAACAGACAATACAGTACAGACAGACAGTCGGTTGAAATTTACAAAATCTTTTTCTGAAAAAAAAAAAAACAATCTCTCGTGTAAATACGTTTCTCAAGTTTAGTAGCTGTTATTTCGCTTTTCATTATTGATGGTGGAGGTCTTCCTTCCTAACCTTTTATTTGAATGTAGAACGTCAATATCTTGATTGTCATTATTTTCTCTTCTAGTTAATGTGATATCCATTAACTGTTGCAAGTCCTCAAATGATGCAGTTTCTGTTATTTAACCAGAGGTTTTGGAAAGCGATTGTATACCACTAGCAGTTTAGATATTTCTGAACGGGTTTGGCGCTATGCATGACATCTATATGAAAGTCTCGGTCTGACGAGTTTAAGAACATTATTAGAGTTTTCAGGTTAATGTTTTGGTTTTGTATCAATTTGCAGTGTTGAGTGAAACTGCTTCTAATACTCTTTAATCCGTATTAAATATAAATAAATTTCCGTGTGTAAAATGTTTAGATACTTTAAAACATTGGTACGTTCATTCGTTGCTCATCGAACCACGATAATCGACGGAAAATGTAAACAAATTTTCTTTTAAATCTCTTAAGTTCAGTATTTGTACTAGATATCTTTCAAACTATTTTGTAAGAGTAATGTTCACTTTCTACTTAATAATGAAATTAATGTTTGTGATGTCATAGGTCAAAAACAGAAACTGTATAATTTCGTCAGACATAAAAACACGCATAAAAATTAACGAAGATACGAAATACCAGCAGTGCAATAATCAAGAAACTGGTGTTTAATTTACTTTAACATTATATGACCAATAGTTAAAGAATATCTTTTATTCTATAAAATTCATTCTACTAACTTTAATGAAAGCGTATAGAATACAAGAAATCCTTGAGAATGGCGAAACTTTTTACCTTTGGTTCTCTTAGCGGCGGCCACAAACCTTTCTGCTCTCCTCCTACCTGCAGCCAACCGGGTTCTGTCGCATCTGACCTCTTAGTTCCTTCTGCTGTTATCCGCTGACCCGTGTTCTTATATAATCTCTTGAGAGTGCATTCTTTTTCACTATTCCAATACATCTTTGGTGTCACATTTTCCATCCTCTGTTAAAACACTTCCTTGATATTTAAATTTTCATGCGTGCTTGATTTTGGTGTCTCTAATTCATAGTTCACCTATTGAGCTGCTTCTCTTGTTGACACCCATACTGTTAGAATCAACAGAATACATGTGTTACAAATAGTAAAGCTTCCCTAGACCATTAACAACTCACTATTTGTGCATGTATAAATACATAAAATGTGGCACAAAGCCAAAAATGGGGAACGCGCAAGGCTGGTTATCATTGTGCTTAACTTTAACTTAACGAGTCACCTTCATTAAGCCAATCACAATTCTTATAAACCTTATACCATATGTATGCCACATTTATACAAAATACATATATACCACAATCGCCAAAACAATGAATTCTGTCGAAGTAATTCGAAATCTAATACCGCATATTGGGGGGGGGGGGATAAAAATATACATGATTTCTATTTACATAAAGATAAAAATAAACCCTATGATAAGAACGAAAAATATACAAGGAAAAATGTATTAGTATAGAACCCCTCCCCACGGATAAAGTATGGTAGAAAAGCAAGTTAACTGGGCGGGAAAGTGTAAAAATAAATTAATAAAATATTTAAAAAAAAAAAGAAAAGTTCCCATCGATCCAGAGAACTATGCCTTCTATTACCTAAAAGGCGAGGGAAGAGGAAGTGACCCCCCTCCCAAAAAAAAATGTAGGGGACTAAAAAATATATAAAGTGGCCAATCCCCATTCACGGCCTAGCTAATTAATCAATTTTCTGACAAACAAAATACAGAAAAACTGTTATTCTAACCTAACTGGGTTGGGCAAGCATGTCTTTAATTCATCTACTATAATTGGCAGCAAAAACCTAATAGTGTCATTAAGCTGTCCCCACTAACTTATTCCCAAACAAAGAACCCATCAATTGTCGCTGTATTGTTAGTAGCAGCTGGTTTTGGAAATCTTTCACGTGAAAGATGTGTTGAATTTCTAGTATCCAGCCACTGCAACCTTAGATTTATCTAAGTTCATACGAACCCGGACGAGCCAATGATCCGAATAAACTACACTATGGAAGACAATCTAGGAGATCAAAGTCGAATCTCTTATATAGCTAGAACGCTACACCGTGTCACCCGGGCCACACCTATCTGCCTATACCCGCTTCGGATATTCATTTCGGAACTTATCAACCAGATCGAATCTAATGATAAACTCGCGAAAGTCTTTTACATCGAAAGGAATTTTAGAATCCCTACTAGTATCCACGTGATCTAAATCAGAATGAAGGACTGCGTCCCAATCACCCGCTGAAACTATCCGTTTCGACGATATCACAAAATGATCGGATCTGCCAAAATAATGAGTCGGAAGGTTTTCTTCGTTATGGTAAAATCCAGCACGCACAATCTGTTCGCTGGATCCGCGAAGACAAGTTGCATCCAAGGAAAACTTACTAGGCAAGAAACACCCATCGAACTACTATCAAAGTATGCTGAGAAGAGGCGGAACCTCCTCGACAGCACACATATTCACTTACGAAAGGTGGGTCTCTTGAATACAGCAGGCACTCACGCCGAGGTGCTGGAGATCACAATTGAGTCGACTCCTTTTCGAGTCGGACCTTAACCCTCGCACATTCAAACTTGCTAACCAGAGTGCTATGTCCGTTGGCGTTGAACTTCTGGGACGAACATGCCTGGGACCAGGACACCGACGGCCTGTCCCATAGAGCTTTGGCCCATTTCATTTTGAGTGGATGTGTCTTGAGACATCTCCGATATCCCTAGGAACAGTTAGTTTGACTGGGAAGGATGAATAAATATGGGGACCTACCTTGAACAAAATTGCTACAACTTATTTCGCTTTTCATTGCCAGTGGAAGAGACATCTTTATAGCTTGGTTGGCCTCCTCCAGCATTGTCCATATTTGTCGTCTACCTGGACCAAGTGACGACGCCCAATATTCTCTACATCCGAGGGAAGTTGTGAGGGACTTCCATGTTTTTATGTCCACGCTAAACTGTCTGGAATTTTTATAGGACTCTCAAATCCCCTAGGCGTTGATGCTGCAGGTTCTCGTATGTCTGGGTCGACACGGCAAAGATTTTCCTTCAAATGGTGCTTCTATTTCACTTTGCCGTATTTTTTGTGAGGGAGATCCTTTTCTGAGCTCCGTGATCTTTTTGTTGTTGTTTGTGAAGTCTGTGTAGGTGGTAGCAGTGAGGGTTTTGGTATTTGGCAGGTAAAGAGGTGAATTGTTTTTACGTGGAGGTGAGGATTCTGGGATGGGAGAAGTAGGTGGTGGGATTGCGGGGCTTTTTTCTGCTGGGGGAGGCTGCTCCCTCCACTGAACCTTCTTCAGTTGTATGTTCAGCGTGTTATCTGATATTGCTCTGACGTCATGTCTGTGTTCTAATAGTAATTGTAGTGCAGTAGCCTCGAGCTTTCCCTCTTTCCACACAACCTGCCATTTCTCTTCTTCTGTGTTGTCTGATGGTGGTGTTGAGAAGGAGAATGGGTAAGAGGTTACTTCTCTATTTCCACTTTTCAAAGCTGTATCCTCGACGACCACCTTCCCAGATGGCGCAGAATGGGTCGAGGAGTCTTTTGAAGCTGTTGGCTTCTTTCCAGAGCAAACTGCGGAGAGGGGACTAGTTTAAACACAGCGCCAACAAGCCGGTTTTCTTTTGGAAACAATGACCAGTAGCTTTGGCTATTCCTGTTAACCCAATTTGAATGGCGTTAAAAGCTTTCTTGTTCAGCATAAGGCTAAAACATCATTTCCTTCAGCTTTCTTTCTGGCTTAATTTCAGCGATCACCACGTACTGTTGGAAGAAGGTTCCAACCTGTTGCGACCGCCACTAGTCGTTCTTCGCCCCTTCATGCTGCACTCTTATCACATTACTTGTTCTTTATGTTCTTTGTGAATGATCACTCAGTCTACTGGCTTAGCCAGAAGAATATCCCACATTGGGAAATCTTTGCGTTTGAGGTCTGCCTGTACTGTGATGATGTACTTTTTTGAAGGTTTCATAATCAGGTTCAGCTTCTCCGCAATAAAGATCGAAACCATTCTCTTTTCCATTGCTTTCAATTCGTTCAAGTAAACTAATAGTTCATCCGGCTTTACAATGGTGGCGTATTCAGGCACATGCCGGGAGAACTCGACATCGATAATACATGGGATGGTGTAATCCATATAGCTGGTATAATCCTGGATGTCGTTCATTTCTTGTTGGTAGAAGTAGCGGGAAGCTTTTATGAAAAAGGAGAGTTTTTCCAACAAATTGTCTTGAGCAAGGTTCAAAACTTGTCGTGAGTAGTTTCAATAACTCACTGGGCCATTAAGAATACAGTTTACTTATAACATTACATATTATTGTGGCACAAGGCCGAAGGGGAAGTGGGGAAAGGCTGGTCAACACTTTCTATCCTACACCTAGCTAATCCGACTCGCGACCCATTCACTCTATCAATTTTCACAATTATCAAAAAAAAAATCCTTTTCCATTCAACCCAACATATACTACAATGCCACATATTTGCAGGGGTCCTACTAAAATGCCCATTTTAAAAAATATGTACATTTTTTTTTACAATTTTATTATAAAAATATAATATAACGATATATAATTTTGTATAATTTTATACATCACAAACAGTATTTAAAAAATTGGAAAAGTTTATTTGTGACATATTTCATCCGTTAAGATTTCATAACAATATATAAAAATTAATCATAAGATGAATGGGAAGAATAAATAAAAGAAAAACAAAGCATTCAAACAAAAAAATGTATTAGCCCGTGCAACCCACAAAAAATAAGAGCGATCGCTGTATTCTGTCGATCAGCAGAATCAAGAAACCTGCTCCCTAATGGCAAGAGAGGAACAAATTAATTTGGAAATGGGGAGATATTTGTCTCAAGATAAAAAGCGAAGGGGAAAAAACTGGTGAGATTTGGAATCTAATGACAAGGACATAAGAGTACACCGGGAACAGCCTGGGAACTGCAGTCACTCACATTAACTAGGTGAACAAAAGGAAACTAGCTTAACCAGGGATGGGGTTCAACAGGAATCCGCCCCGTTGTGACTTGAGAGCAATACAAAAGGTATTCAAGATTGGCCCGGTTCACGCGAACCAAGCTTACCCACCTTTTGTTGAAATCTGCCAAAACCAATCGCTTTTTATCAGTTCTGATCTTCAACCTTCAAGCTGATGCTCAAAGAATCCAATTAGATCCTGATGAGAATAGTGTCCATTTCGTAAGCTTCCTTCCGTTCGTGTCACCAACACCACCATTCTTGCCATGACCACACAGCTAGCAGCGCGAGAAACAACATCTGTTTAACCCCAGACACATTGTCTTTACCTTCTTAGCTTTATATTCGTTGATGAAAGACCTAATGCTTTCCTTAAGATTCTTCCACCTGTTATTTTCGCTGCCACTAATTCACGTTGCACTAATCTAGTCAATTGTAACCAGAAGACCTCCCCGTCCAGTAAGGGCATATTGAACTTCCAGTATTCAGCCATTCTAGACCTAGGGTCTAGCGCCATCCGTGCACAAACGAGTTTGTGGCTTATATAACTAAACATTGCTTGGTTCCGATCATTTAATTTGTTATGTCGACACCTCAGATGGACAACATGTGCATGGGGTTTCGGTAACATTTCCAGAACCGATTTACCAAGGAGGCGGGGATCTGTGAGCAACAGTTTCACAGCTATTTAGAAGTGGCTGGCTGTGAGGGTGAGGTCACAGAGGGCTAAGTCATTGAGGCATTGAACAGTGTCGGCAGTGCCAATTCTCTGGGACTTGGTGGTCTTCCCTACGAATTGTACTTGAGGCTCTCGCACATATTTGTAACGATTTTGACAGTGGTGTTCAACAAATGGTTCCCGTTCGGATCACGCAGTTAAAAAAGGTTAAGCATGTTGGGCAAGAGGAATTAGACGAGTATCGACTCCGAATATGTAATTTTTATCGATCTCGCATTCGTGTGCGATAATGTGTCGCCGTGGTCCAGGGTGAAATGGTTGGTGTTTTTTTTACGCCAGCAGCCGTGGCAAGAATGGTGGTGTGGCTGACGTGGATGGAGGGATTCTTACGAGACGAACATTATTCTCATCAGGATCTGATTAAATTTTTGGGGCATCAGCTCAGGCTGAAGATTAGAGCTAATAGAAAGCGTTTTCTTTCAGTAGATTTCAGCGAAAGTTGGGTGCAAGTTGCGAGATTTGTTCGTGTGAATCGCGCCAAATTTGATTTTCCTTTTTAGTATTTTTCGCTTAGTTAACTTGCTTTTCTGCTACGTTTAGACATGGTGAGAGTCTTATACTAACATTTTTCATTGTATTCATGCAAATCATGGGATTATTTTTATGATCTAAACAAAAATCATGTTATTTATCCCCTATATGTTTGTAAAAATGGGTTATTCATGGAGAGCATGCGTTATTTTGGTTATCGTGGCATATACATGTTCTGATAAATAATATCTGGATTGGTGCTATAAAAATAAAACTACAGCACATATCAATTCTAGATTAAATCTCCTTCGAAGTAGTCTCCTTTTGAAGCCACACACTTTATACAGCCTTATTTCCATAGCATTCCTAGAAACTCATTTTTTGACCACGTAGCATTCTCTTGGATTTCCTCGACGTCTTGAAATCTTGTTCCTTTGAATTGTGATTTGATTTTTGGAAAGCGGGTAAAGTTGTAAGGGACGAGATCTGGGAAATATTGTGGTTGTTGGTTCTAGGGTATGCTGTGCTTGGCCAAAAACTGTTTCACAGGCCATGATTACTGATGGAGCCTCTGCGGTAAGGTGAAATGACTACACTCTATACACTATCCTTCCAAGCACTGCTATAGACAACGGAAGTGCACTAGAACGTTATAACTTATTGTGCATAATGACAATTCAAGGTCAATCTGTGCCAAGCAACTTCACTCTGCATACTTTAGCTCCGTTACCATAGCAACAGTTCCGATAGTTTTTGATCAGTCCTCGTGTGTTTTTATATAAATGTATTATGGTGAAAGGATTATACGTATGATCGGGTTAGTGAATGTCACTAGTTAAGCTAAATTTAAGGACAGTGATGACTATTTTTTCTCTATTCCGCATTTTTGGCATTGTGCCACATTTTATGTAAACGTATAAATAAATATTTTTTTGCTTGGAGAACCTTAGTCATTGAGCTTTCGGACAGGGATTTTGCCTGATTATTGGTTTATTCAAATTGTTTGCTTTTTGTCAGTTTTTGACACTGTTGATGTTCATAGTGTAAACTGTTTTCTGCTGTGTATTCTTTCATTCTGCAGAAAACTTTGAGTGACGATTTTCTAGACTTGCTTCGTCCGAGGACGAGGAAGACGTTTAAGGCACTCTTTAAAACCTCTAAAAATAAACCAAGGAAATGAAAAAGACCTATCGGAATGGTTGGTAAAAAAGACAAGCCATATGAAGGTGTAAACCTAATGGCACACGAGGCTACCTGAGATACGCTATCTCCTTGTATGATTGAGGTGGAAGAATTTTCAAAATAAGCCCGACAATACACGCACTTACTAAAGTCAGATGGATTACTGATTGATTGATTTGTAGTTTAACGGCATATTAACTCTTTATGGATCATTTAATGCCGAAATTTAATCGAAATATATGGAACACAATTTTATGACTTCAACCAAATATATTTTGAACACAGTTGTATGCCTTCAACTACAGCTAAAATGTATTGCTGATCATTTTACTATAAAAAATGTATTGGTGGTAATTCTACTACAATTGTATTGTTTGTCATTTTGCTTTAAAATTGAATTGTAGGTAATTTTACTATGAATATGTATTGTTGGTATTTTTTCACATAAATATGGATTGCTGGTATTTTTACGATGAAAATGTATTTTTATACTTTCATGGTGGTTTGTTTTTGTTTGGTGGGTTCATTATTTGCCTATCGCTAGGATTCTTACAGATGCTACCACATCGGGTCAGGGTGGATCTAGGAACAACAGCAATTAAGAGGTGGTTCCACGCTCTTCAAAACCTCTAATCTCTCAATTAGCGACCTTGTTGCCGGATGTAGTTTATCGCCATACTAAAAACTAAGATGAACACAACAGAATTAAAGGCAGTGGAGAAAAGGATAGCATCCGTATTCGTTGTTGAAAAGAAAAACAAAATCATTATGTTGTTTAAAGATTTTATTATTTGGTTAAGAAGCTTTTAAGAAGACGGCCCTTTTCAAAATTACAAAAGATTGGGAAGTTATTGAGAGCCGATGTGTGGAAGAAGAGATGAGAAGTGAAACGAGCACAAAACACGAGGGTGTCAACCGCAGATTCACGAATTACTGGTTTCAAAGAATACTACAGGATGGGTCTACGATTCCGCGTAATTGGCTGTTGTACTCTATTAAAAAATAATGCAGTGTATTGTTTTTACTATTTATTGTTTTCAGCAGCCCCAGTCAACCAAAGCACGGTATTCGAAAGATCTTGTGGATTTCAAAAATGAAAAAATATGCAACGAAAGAATACAAGAACATGTACAAGGACACTCATCACCGTGCGTTATTTCTTGCATGGAAAAACTTAGAGAGACGCTTATCAGAGAGCACCATTCTTTGAACCTCGTAGAAGTGCATGCAGCATCAGAACACGTGTTTGCTATATCATTTTTTGGAGTTCTTGTACAATTTTTTCTCCGGCTCAACAATATGGTGGGAGAAATTGAAGGAGATAGTAGGGACGGCTCTACAGCGGTTCCCTGATACAAGATGGAGTGCTAGGTGCAGTGCTGATCACATTGTAAAAACGAAGTTGGATGACAACTAAACTGACTGAAGATATGACAAGTGACATTTCAATATCAGTCGACACAAGAAGTGACGCTAGCCGCTTGCTGCACAGCATGCAAACTTTCAGCTTTCTAACTATGCTGCCGCTCTGGGACAGCGTCCTGACTTCCATCGACCGAGTACAGAAGAGACTTCAGTGCCCTAGAATGAGCTTCAATGAAGCTCGAGCTGACATTCAAAATCTGGAACAATCTGCTATCAGTGAACGGGATTTTCTCTGTAAAAATTCAACTGCAAAATGGCTTAGTATGGTGTATTGATGTTGGTCAACAGAAAAGAATGCGTCGTAAAAAAAGGAATGGCAGGAGAGGAGACGAAAGGTGAGCTTCTAAATGTGAGAGAAGAAATGTATGTTACCTTGAAGGTAGTACTGGATAGGTTGAATACAGAATTGAAAGATCGATATACAAGGTTGAGTCAGTTACATGAGAAATTTGGGATCCTAGTGGATATTGAAAGCCTCATAGTCTCCGATTTGAACGATGACCCGAACGAAGATACGGTAGAAAAATGCAAAGTAGCTGCTGCAGCATACGAAGGTATTGGGCTTTATTAAGCATCGAAAATGAAGAATTTGGACAGATAAATGTGGATAGTGTTATTAACAAATTTTTGACCACGGCTTTACAAATTCAAATAGTTGAAATGAGTTGCTCTAGTCTTGACATATTTTAATTCAGGTTTTGTCAATGCTCAGTGCTTGTTGGTAGTGACGGATCAAATAAAAATGTATTTGAATTGTAGTTAAATACTTTTTCAGAGCATTTGTATTTATGTGAAAAAGCATTTGTATTTAGATTTTTGCCTAGTTCCAGAAGTATTTGTCTTTGATTTTGTATTTTTGGAATCTTGAATAACGAGAAAACCGCTTCTGGAAAGAAAATTCCCAGGCAGCTTTCACGTCTTTGAGGAGCGTGCATTCGGCTGAGAGTTTATGTGTATGTAGTGCATGTGTGTGTGTGTGTGGTGGGGGGGTCGCCGTTTGCTCCTTCTACCGTGAATGCATCCATGCACTGAGTTATTTCTCGGGTACAGACTGACCTCTCTGAGATCGGACAGTTGTCGAGAAAAACATTATATCGGGTGTTAGTCGGGGGCGGGGGGCGTTCACAACATTTTGATCAAGATACTCGGTTTTTTGAGAGGGAATTTACACTCCATATGGCCTTGGACGCCTGGCATGAAATGCCTTACTAATAATGAAGCATTACTCACTTGACTGGTGATTCGGAATACGCTCTGGTCGGCAAAAATTCTTTCGCAGCGGGACTCGGCGTGGCGAAATTAAGGAGTCTATTGAGCATACCTTCTTTCAATGCCCGCTGTGTGAACTTATTGAAAACTACATGCTCCTTATGCTACAAAGACAATTCTTTGTCCTGGACGCAGTCCTGTTTGTAGCAATGTAAGCTCATTGTTGGACAGGAGAAAGCCCTATGTGGTTCTGTACTTGCTAGCCGTGATGAATGGTGGTATGGACAACGAGGATGAATTAAGTTCACGGATCATTAACTCTCTTCCCATCATCTGGTCATTTTCTTCTAGATCAGGGTGTTGAGGGAGAGACTTTCTTCCGAGTACTTTACTGTAAGGTGGATGACTGTTGCGACTTGTGCGAGTGAATGGTGCTAACCTAGAGTGATATCTCGAGGTTTAGCACTATGGTTGAAAAACTTTTTCTTCAGCGAAAAACACGCCTGCTTAACCCAATTAGTATAGATTAACTGAAATTATTATTATTTTTTTTTTTAGTTTAGCTGAATTTCTTTTTATAAAAGTTGATTAACTTAGCTAGAAAATGGTCATTGGCCTCCTTTTGTTTTTTAGTCCACCACATTTTCCGTTTTCATTTTCCCCTCTCTTCCCCTTTTAGGTGACGGAAGGCATAGTTCTCTGGAGCGGTGGGAACATTTGGGGGGTATTTTATTTTTCTATACATTCATCCTGTATTCTGACGCAGATAGCCTGCTTTTCATCCTGTTATTTTTATGATGTAATATAAATCATATTTTTACCCCCTCCTCTCTACAAGCTTGTAAATATGGAGTATTAGGTTAGAATTTCAAAGAGAGACGTGTTGTTTTGGTATGTATGTGTTTTTGTATAAATGTGGTATTATGGTACAAGGAATATTGTGTGATTGAGTCAGTGAATGTGACTAGCTAAGTTTAAGTTTAGAACAGTGATGACCAGACTCCCCCGTTACCCATTTTCGATCTTCTGCCACAATATAAAATATTTTTTCTTTTTTTGTTACCCGGAGAAACTTCGTCACTTACGGTTTTTTCAGTTGCTGAATTAGTCGATTGCTGAGAAAGTAAACCAGGAGTGTAAGATAAAAAGACTAGTCAAAACAAGTAGTCAATTTATACTATAAATTGGTACCTCTATGAAACTATAAATTTTATAGTGACGCTACATAGCAAGCTGGAATTCGTTATTAACTTTCATAAAAGTTTATAAAAATTTTATTATTCGTTATCTGGACTGCATAATAGATAGTAATATAAAAAATTTTAAAAAGATTATTTTGGGTTGTACTGCCTATTGTACGTACATCTCCACTGATTTTCTTTCCTATTTTTAACGTCAGCAGCGGGGGTGGGGAGAGAAAAAATAACTGAAAGAAACCTCCATATTATTACACTTGGTACTATGAATGATTGCTTCGTAATGACGTAATATTGAGCGTATTTTGCTAACTCCATTTTCATGATAGTAATGCTGTCAAAGCGATACTAAAAATAGGCAAAGAAAGCGTGTGCATGGCCTGTCCGACTGGAGGCCAATGATTTTAAGCTTAACATGCGATAACAAAAGTTCGTTGCTGGAATCACTGTAAACAATTTATTCTTTTTTTTATAAAGAACTGTTTAACTTTTTATCCTTGGATTAATTTACACTTATTTAAAATACTGATGTATATGGTTCTATTTTATTTTTCTTGAACTTGCAGTATTTTAATTTTATCTTCTTTATAATACTTTGTCAGTACGAAATTGACAAGAAATATCATTAAAAATTTTATCACAAAATTAATTTAATATTTTCATATAATATTGTTCTTCATGGCAATGAAAAGGTTATAAAATTATTTTTCTAATAATTTGTTTTTCTAAGCTATATTAAATATATGTCGAATTTTCATTTTACTGTTGCCTACAAACAGAAGACAAAAGTTATTTATTTATAATTTTGACTTGATGTCATAATTAAATACAGTAAATATAATTTGATATTTTACCACTGTTCTTTAAAATAAGCAACAAATATGTAAAAGAATACGGAATAACATTTTCTACATTTCTGTGATTTAGTAGAACAGTTTTAAACTGAAACTCACTAAAATGTAATTATTAAGAATTTTGTCATATGAAGCTAATGTTTTTCTCTATAATAATGAACATAATGATTATAAAATATTTTTATGAATATTTGTTCTAACATTTAAAAAAGTGCGAATTTTAATATTATTTTGTAGCGGACCGTGGGGGTGAAAATGTGAAGAGATATCAGAAGGTTAAAATTTCCTGCTGGACGGTCCAGCTACATGGGAATGTCAGATTTTAATTAAGTCCAAAGAAGACAAAGAAAACAAACAAGACCGATATACATGGGTAAACAAATATATATTAATAACAAAACAAGTTAAGCAAAGACATGGACTGTTACATAGAGTTTGTATGGAGAAATTATGTGTGTGTGTTGTGAGTGTTCGTACGTACGTGTATTGTTCTTAGCGCGTTCCCAGAATTTGGGAAACGCTGTGTCTGAGAGAGGTCACATATTGGCCTAAGTGAAAAAGAGAGAGATTTTACCTCACCTCCGCATGAGGTAGCGTCCCAAGGCCTAAGTCGAAAGAGAGAGTGTGTGTGTGTGAGAGAGAGAGAGAGAGAGAGAAGGGTCAGCCAGTATTTATGGCCAAGAGAGAGAGACCCCTGTTGAAGGATTAAAGAACTGAAGAGGAGCTAACTGCGACAATTTAAACTATTTATATTCGGACTATTGTCCTCATCTTTGTTATCACAACGTTTCGGTCGTTATGCCCTCCGGCCTTCCTCAGGTGTATGTCGGTCAGGGGTAACCTACAGGAAATTCTGAACCCTTTACTTAATCTACGGGGGTAGACTGATTTCGTTCCACCGCTTATATCTAGGGATATCGTCTAGTTCTTATTGCTAAGTTATTGCTCATCCGTTTTCTCTGAGTGTAAGTACACACTGCCCGACCCACGGATTGAAATCGCAATCACTGTGTTACCAAATTCACAAAGCAATGGTTTAATCTACTAGACCATTATTTGTTTTTCAATCCATTTACCCAATGGGTCTTGCTGGAGATCAAGTGATGACAGCAATGTTGAAAGTGGGTGAAACAATTTTATACTTATTCCTAACATTTTCTGTGATGAGTTATCATCATTTACATTTACGTGTGGACTGTTAACAGAAGCGTCAAGTAGGAGGACCAGAAGATTGCCACTGTCTGACAAGCACTTATCAGAAAAATATTGTTTAACATTGTCTAAAAAGAAGTTATCTTTTCAACTTGTTTAAATCTATTACTTAGATATTATTGTATGACATAATCTAATTTGAAAGTGTTCTTTTATGTGTATTAGAGAATTTATATACAATCAGTTTCTCCTTTATGACAAGAAAATACTCTCTCTACAAAACACCGAATCAAGAAGATAATTTCATTTCATTTGTTGCTCTTTCTCTCTCTCGCTCTTTCTCCCCCCTCTCTCTCTCTCTCTCTCTCATATATATATATATATATATATATATATCATACAATTAAAATCCCATAGGTAATAATTTTTATTTCGTGAAAGCTATAAAAATAGCTCTCAAACTTTCAGATCTATGTGATTTGAATGTCTGAAAAATTGAGATCTATTTTTATAACTTTCATGAAATAAATTATTACCTATGGGATTTTAAGTGTTTGATATATATTAATTAATAATTTTGCTCTGTCTCTTGACATAGAGCTCTCCCTCGATCTATATCCTTTTGGAAATTCCATACTGATTACTATTTTATATATATATATATATATTGCAATAGGAAGATTCCTGTCAAATTTCTTAAAGGTACATTTTTAAATCTAAATTGGCCAAAGCAAAGTACCAGTACTTTTGATTATCATTAGCCAATATCAGATTTTTAGTTTTTATTTCTATATCATCGGTGCCTTCATTTCAAGCATCAAACAAAAGACATAACACAAAAAACTCTTTAATAATGGTTAATGATATCCGAAAATTGGATAGTTTATATTAGATATCTGAAACCAACAAAATGATCCGAAATGTAGAAATAAAAATAAAACTTTAACAATATCGTTGTTTTTTAACTAAACTTGTGTGTGTCTGTGTGTGTTGATGTTTGTGTGTGTATGTGTGTGTGTATTTTCCATCATGACGATTTCCTGGTTTAGAAATTCATTACAAATTTAGCCATCTGGTTTATTCCCCAGACTGACATTTGTATTTTTTGCTTTTGTTTTTGGTTGTTTCCAAATTTGAAAATGCTCTGAAAAGTATTCCGAAAGGTATTTCCAGTAACAGCCCCATCATCTCAAGAAATACATGGCTTCACAAGGGGAGAACTTTGAAGGTGACAATAACCAATAATACTGACCAGGTAAGGAAACTTTGCTTTCAGAGGCACATTCCAGGAATTAAATTGTATCTTTCTAATTGTTATTTGTTTCACGGAGTTGGGCTGTTCACTTCATAAACATCTTTGAATAGTGTGCCAAAATCACTGGTGTTAACAGTGAAGGATTCAACTGATATATATTTGAAATTGATTTAATTCTAATTCAACGGTATCTCTCAACGTTATTTTTAATGGATACATGTATTTGAGTCACTTTGTCCGCCCCAACGGTACGTTGTAACGGTGTGGGAGTCAGTTGCCCTCACTAATATCAGACACAATGCCACAAAATAACAACATGAAACAAGAAAATTCAGAAAAGAGAAATTGTACAAATAAATAGATTTTTATATAACAAATGTACAAAACAATAGTTATGAATGTTGTTTAAATGGTGCAATAGACTTGTCTTTTTAGATTTTTGTGTGAGTTGTGACTTACGTTGTGTTTGACGTCTGAGTGTCTGTCGCCTCGTTGTTTGCCGAGGTAAGTTTGCATTGAATGAAGGAAATAGACTGTGGTTATGTTAAAAAGTTAATGTTTTAACTTATAGTCTGGACTTCAGTTGAAAGTTATTTTATGCTGAGTGTCGTCACGTAGCGTATAGCATTTTCAGTTTATTTTTCCCCCACTCCTGCTTCTTAATTGTTTGCTGTTTATATAAGCAATGTAATCCCGTGATAGGCCCCAGAAAATGTTTTAAAATTTGGTGCGCAGCTGTACCTTTGATCATGGTCAATTTAAGGTTAGACGTGAAGATATTTTTGAAGCAATCAAATTACGTTAGTTGTGTAATTTAATTTGAAGCCTATGTTTTGTTCAATTTTTGAAGTTTTGAGAATAATATGGGATCTGGATCCTATAAGGTAACCTCTACAAATTCACAACTGTATTTTCAACTAATCTGCACAGTTTATTGTTTACCAATTAACCACAAACATCGGGCTTAAAATTTATTTCTTTATTCTTGTGTGCTGATGAAAAGTGAGTACAATAATTGAAATTTAATTTAGATGATTTTTTCATGCATGCAAAAAAATTTTGAATAATGAGTTCAAATTTCCGAGAAAGTCATATTTCATAATAATTTCGCCAATTCTATGAGACAAAGAAATATGTTCTTCTCTTCCCTAAATAATTAATGAAAATGATTTTCCACTCGCAGTGCGGACTTCTTTTGCGAATAGCTACTGAAAAATGTTTACAGTTTGTAAACTATTTTTAATTATTGTAAGTTATTTTACAGACATATGTAAAATAATGTTCCTTACGAAATGGAAAAGCGAATCATTGGGATAGGGTGGAATAAGAACATCGTTGTCAACTTGTTAAAAAAACTGTTTAAGTGGCTATTCCTCCCTACCCCCAGATAAACTTTTGAACACATTGACTGACGCATTTTGAACAGATTTGACACTTGTCATTCAGTTTTTTATGTCAATTGTGAGCTTTTGGGTACAATTAACATTGAATAAACATATCTTTTCTGACCTTTTTTTAGAACAATATATGATCTGGATCCTATAACGTAACCTCAACAAATTCACAACTGTATTTATAAAATACTTAATGCAATTTAAAATATCCTTGTTGAATTTTATTAAAAAAAAATAAAACATTATACTTTTAAACATACTATTCAAAATTAAACTCCATCAAAAAGTAAAAAAAATTAAAAGCAAAATTTACAGTTCTAAAATAAGGTGTGACTGACTCTTTTTTTTTTAAAGTGCCTGGATATTTTCGCATCCTATCGGCACTCCTACATTTTTTAAAAACAACTGAAAGAAAAGCTTAACCAGCTATTGTCGTAAAACTGATTCAGGATATAAAAAGGCCTCAAAGCATCGAAAAAAAAGCATCTTCAGCGGCCCAGATGACTAGGATCTATTCCAGCAGCTAACAGCCGGCCCATGGCTCCAGCCACCAGCAGTAGTTCCAGCCAGCTATCATCATATGCAGCTTCAGCTCGCCATCGGCCGCCACCCCAGTCATCTAGAGCAATCCTCGGCAGCAGCAACAATATGCAATAATCTGTTCTTTTCAGCGACTACAAAACTCCTTTTCATGACAACACTTTTCGACGACTACCAAAAACGTGGTTCTCAGGAGAACGCTCTTCTCACCTCCTACATGAACATGCAGATATATTTTTGCCTTATTTTTGTTGATGTATTTTTTTAACAAAAATAAATTTGGCAATATATGTTTTTACTAATGTCTTCGTTTTGTTTGTTGTTGTCTTTCGTCATTCAATATCTGTTTGCGGGCCAATATACCACCGGCAACATATATTCTTACCAAAACAAAAATCATCATATCTTCCTAATTAGGAAGACACCGTGGCAGATAAGGCATATATTCTTAACAACAGAAAAACAGAACTACTACAACTAGAATCGAATTTAGTATTGTTACATTTTATCATATTTAGTAAAAGTTGTTTTCAAAATTTTCATCTTTTAAAATGTAATTTTTCTGAAAATACTTCCTCAGAGGCTGAAAAATCTTTCAACAGATGCTACTGATGGTATCTGCATTTTTGGTGCAAATTAAATGTGTGCGCCACGCAGCGGCAGTGATGAGGATGATGGTAAACCTCTTCAGTTAAATCTCTCATCTTCCCTGCACTTTTAAACATTGTTGGGTCATCGTCGTTTTCATCAATATCTTCTTCTTCCTCAGAACCTCAGTAGCAGCAAATTCCTTGAAAGCCTTCACAAAGTTGCTGGCATTGTCCATCACTACGCCCACACACTTGTTGTGGATACAATACTCCTTTAGTTCATTTTCAATGATTTCGGTCAGAATATCATATACCGCTCAATGTGGGAAAAGCCTTCATCGACATGGTGGGCTGTCATGACAAAAACAGTTTTTGTCGGTAACTGACAAAAAGTCACAGGTTACAACACAGATAATCCAATTCAGTAAAGATAGCTTTCAAGGACCTCTTCATCTCCTGAAACTTATGGAGGGAATATTGTCATGAGGGTAGGGTAGGAGAGGTTTTATAGTAGGCTGCAGGTATTGCAGAAGTTCAATGAAATTATTTTACTAAACAAAGGTGAAATGCAGTGACGAAGTTTGTGTTTCCATGTGTTAATTTATCATAAGCAGTTTTTATAGTTCTTCAAGTGAAACAATACTTTTGTTAGGTGTACTGGTTTAGAAACCGGTTTTAAAATTTACTTATTTTTTATTAGAAAATTCCTGGAAGACTCCCTGATTTAAAAGAGCCCATTCAACATTATGAAAAAAAATTGTCACATTTGAGACGTATCGAAAAGGCATGCGAATAAAGAACAAATTCCTAAAGAATATTTTCATGCAAATTAAGTTTCATATTTTAAGCTCACTGAAAGTGTCATTTTAATTTTGTTTTTAGAAAAACGATGATATATTTGATGAGTACTGAGCACGTTTGAGTGACGATGGAATAATGGTTTCGACAGCATTGAACTGATGCAGTGGCATTTCATTAAATTATTTACATAAATTTAACATTTAGAGTATTTGTACAAAAGTGAGCACCTGTTTCCGAAAAAAACAACGGTAATATGGATAGATTTTGAAAATCGATACCTGTATTTACATAAAAAAAAGCTCACCATGTTTTTAGCCAATATTTGATATTTGTGCTATTCAGTCGCTAAATATTTTTGAAGAAATCTTGTTTTTAACAAAAAATATACCTTGAGAGATTTTAAATTATGATGTCTAAATTTAAACCTTTTCAACAAAAGACACATTATATAAAAAACAAAAACAAAAAAAAAACAATAATTTTTTCTAATCTTACCCAATACTTATTCACCAGACTATTAAAGATAAAGATTTAAAAAAAAACTGCTTTCTTCTAAATAAAACTCTTGTCATGTTTCTTTAAAAAAATTAAAATAAAGGTATAAAATCATGTATACCTCGAAAGACGAGGCATACATGATGAAAAGATTTCTCAACCTTAATAAAAGCAAAGTTTTATCGTCAAATCTTTGTTATTATTAAGACAAAAAGATTATTGATTATTAAATTATATTTTTTTATCCTTTTTTAGAACCTTCAAAATTTTGGTTGACTTTTTTCTTGTGTCAGCGAATGACCAAAAATTAGTAAAGGAAATCTTAGAGTTTTTCTGCAGTGAAAAATACATTGGTTTAGAAATTCTTGCAAAAATCAAATGATTTTTGCAAGAATTTCTAATTGTCGGATTTTAATGAATCGTTCAGATGAGTAAAATTATTTTAGAAACGTTTCCTTTTTAGAAAATTTTGTAGTTTATATTAGTTATAAACATAAGTCCTTGAAGAATTTAAATCATCAATTTGTTTTTGTCAAACAGGGCCCCTAGTTACAGAAAATCTACTTTGAATCGTAAAATCAAAAATAAGACATTCTTTAATTCGAAAAGCTTTTATTTGTTTTTATAAAATATTTTATGTTCACTACTGTTTTAAAGAGAAAAAAATTCGATGTATAATGAATTTTTACAAGAATTGTTTTCATTTTTGTTTCTTAATTAAAATAATTTATAAAGTTTTTAAAATTGTGTATTAATTTGTAACGATTAGAAATGGTATTGTTATAAACTAAAAACTATATTTACTAATCACAAATCGAAAAGCTTACTACAATTCAACGATCTAAGTATTTTGAAAGGAATTTCGAACTTTTTTGTTTGTGCATGTGTATAAACGTGTTGATTTTTGTAAATACGGAAACTTATCAGAAAATAAGACCAGTTACTACAGTAAATTTAAAGCTAAAATACCTGAAATTCAATAAAATATTATATTACTTATATAAAAAGGTGCTCACATTATATTCAAGTACTTTTACAGTTATGTCCTGTCGTAGAAAAGATTTCCAATAATAAGTCTATTGACTTAGTTGTCGACGCCTCATAAAAACACCAGCCTCCATGTTAAATGCATTTCTGCGATATTTTAACATAAAAGTAATATCTGATTCAAATTAGATTAATTGAACTTTAAATCACCCAATGTTCTTCAAATAAAGTTTCAGAAAATATGTATTTTATTTTTGAAAGAAATCTTTAATAAAGAGAATTACGTTGTGCTGATTTGAGAGATTTGTAAATATGGCTAACTAAAATCAGCCATTTTTAGCGATTTCTAAAACAATCCAATTTCATTCAATTTAAATTCGTTTTGAAATATTGCAAAGTATTTAGTTATTGGAAATATTATATTTACCCTAGTAGCTTGAAATTAAAACTAAAATAAAAGCTTCAAGAAATTTTTAGAAATTAATTTAAACCTCTGGTATCGCTTTCTTTGGGGGTACCTAAACGTAATACTTACGTTTTACTTAAAACACAAGGAAAATAGCGTTTATTTACGCACGCTAACCTATGATGTCATGGATCAAAAGTAGAAATTTTATAATTTCATCCTTGATTAACAAAATGCGCGAATAATTAAAAAAGTAAAAAGAAAAGAAATACGGAGCACCAGTAGTGCAATAATAAAGAAATTGTTGTTTGTTTAAAAATAAATTCTTTAACCTTATATAACCAATAGTTTAAGAATATAAATTTATTCTATACGCTTTTATGAAACTTAGTAAAATTAATAATTTTATTTTTTATACTACATTAATTCTTTTTTCTTTTAGTTAAATGATACTTTTGATTCTTGAGTTTAATACAATGTTTTTTTTTTTATTAGTTTTCTTACTAGTCTGATGTCATAAAAATGGTAAAATATATAATTGTACTCAATGTGGTTGTCAAGAATGAAGACTGAGACTCGGAAGATAAGTTAATCCAAGATTTATTCGGCAAAATACAAGCAGGGTTCACATCACGTGCTCCTAGTATTCTCGAATATGGCTGATTGTCGTAATCTGGAGAAAGGACCGTAAACGAATATGGTGTCGTAAAGGAGTATCACAGTCAATCTCTTATTTACGACATCCCTTCCCACTAGAAGGGAGTACTTATTTTAGTCCCAGCCATACCTTTTTGGGGTCACCGACACACGACCTCACATACGTAGTGTTTGCACAATCTCTCTGCATGACGAATCGTGGTCTTCTATATCGGTATCACTTCCTGGGCTCATTAAAGGCTCATTTTGCATGGTTGGCAGTTCAACAGTTGCTGGTTTGGAAGGGATCTTCTCGGAGGACTGCTGAAACATCTGCTGAGGTGAAAATGTCTCGGAGCCAGCAGGATCTGGGGGCAAGTCTTGAACCGACACAGTTGATTACTTCCCGTCTGGATATCTGACGCATGCAAATGATTGATTACTATCGATCAGGTTAACTCGATCCACTAAGGAGTCATTCTTAGTAGTACGAATGAATCATCGCAACAACACCGGCCCCGGATTCATCAACCAAGATGGCAGAGAGTTTCCATCAGTTGTGCGTCTCTGAAATTTGAGTGACTTAAGCGCCAATTGGATTGTTTTTCAGACAACCCCTACATACCGTTCGGCTTGACCATTACCCTGTGGGTGATAGGGCGTCGAGTTACTGTTAGCAACCCCTTTACCAAGTAAATATTCCTTTAGCTCCTGGGATATAAAAGAACGGCCTCTATCTGAATGTATGTAGTCTGGCATTCCAGTCATACTAAAAAGAAGTTCCAGGCACTTTATGGCTGTGGAGGTTTGCATGTCTGGACAGGAATATAAGAATAGAAATCGTGAATATTCATCAACGATGACTAACAAATATGGATTGCGGGAAGCCGTTGGGAGGGGCCCCTTAAAGTCAATACTGATTCTTTGCATCGGACGAGTGGCTTTTATCAGTGTACCTTCAGTTGGTCGATAGAACCGGGGTTTGAGTTCTGCACAAATTCAGGTTTTCTTGACATCTTCAGTTGAAAAGGGGAGATTTCTTGACCGCACAAAATGTAAACGTCTTGAGACACCTAGATGGCATAGTTTTTCATGTAATTCCACCAGAACTGAGTGCGACTGAAAGTGTTCGCAGCTACATTGTTTCTTCCCGGTCGATATTCAATGTCGAAGGATAATTCAACGAGTTCCATTCTCCATTCATTGATTTTCGCATTCTTCACTTTAGTGCGCTTCCTGTTATCATACATGAATGCTACAGACCTTGCATCTGTGTATAGTTTGAAGTGATGTGGAGACAGGAGATGCTTCCATTTTCGTACGGCCTCTATTATGGCTAGAGCTTCCTTCTCAACGATGCTATATCCCTTTTCATTTGCATGGAGTGATCTTGACATGAATGCTATGGGCCTTCCATTTTGGCTAAGTACGGCAGATACAGCATAATCCGAAGCATCACAATCTAACTGATGGGCTAGGTTCTCGTCAATAGCCCATAAGGTCGCTCAACACAGTTCCGATTTCAATGTATTAAATGCCTTAAGTGCCTTCTCTTCCAATGGGAACCGATCCGCTTTCACTAAGGGTTGTATTTTTTCTGAGAATTCAGGGATCCACTTAGCGTAGTAAGCAAACATTCCCCTGATTCTCTTCAAACTGTTCATGTTTTTAAGTGGTAGTAGTTCCTCCATTGGCTTCATTCGTTCAGGGTCAGGCTTTATCTTCCCATTCCCTACACAATACCCTAAGGTATTTAATGTAGTTAATTTATTTATGGTTTTGGAAGTATTCAAAGTCAAGTGTCTTTTCCTCACTACCCTCATAAAATTTTCCACATTGCTATCATGTTCCTCTTCTGTTTCCCCTCCAATTATCACATTATCAAGATAGGGAAATGTATCAGTCAGCTTTTCTTCTTTTACAATTTCATTCATAGCACGTTGGAAAGCAGGGACACCATTAGTTACCCCAAATGGGAGACGGGTAAACTGAAAAAGTTGGCCATTTGCTTCAAAAGCAGTAAATTTCCTGTTAGATTGTTTGAGCTTGATTTGATGGTAGGCACTTTTTAGATCGAAAGTTGAAAAGTATTTATACCTGGCAAGATTTGCAACCAGATCGGAAATTCTTGGTAATAGAAAAGCGTCTAGTTCTGTGTAGATATTTATGGTTTGGGAATAGCCCACACATAATCGTTTTTTGTATTTTAGCTTCATCTTTAACTACTACTAATTGTGCACGCCATGGTGAAATACTGGGTTCAATAATCCCATCTTCCAGAAGTTTGCTAATTTCTACAGCAATAAAATCAGAGTCCTCTTTACTAAAACGTCTTGATTTAGTAGCAATCGGTTTGCATTTAGCTGAAATTCCTGGGAACAGTTGGTTCAGCTATATCAGCAGTTTCCAGGGCAAGACAGGCACCCGTGCCTTTCACAACGAGTTCCGGTAAATAACCGCCATATTCAAACGTGACCTTAAGATGTCGGAATTGAAATTCCCGTCCAAGAACAACATCACAACAAAGGTCCTTCATGATAGTCAAAGGAACGGAAGTATATAATTTATCGTTAAGACCCAGTTTAAAATCGACTACTACAAATCCATTAAATCGGCTATTAATACTTTTCTGGGCCATACTTACTTTTTTTGACAAGGGAAAAATCCTCAGAGACAATAAATCCACCACTTTTTTGCTGATAAAATTTTCAGAAGCACAAGAATCTATCAGAGTATTGAAGGTTCTATTTTTAACCATGGCGAAAGTAGCTGCATGGGAAAGTCCCACTGGTATGTTAGTAGTGTTTACAGAAATACAAGAAGCTGAATGAATCATAGCATTAGTTGTCACATTTGATGACCTACACATTTTTTGGTAATGTCCCTGCTTATCACAGCGATGGCAAATTACCTCACGTGCCGGACAAATGGATCGTTTATGGTAAGGTATAATGCCACAGAAAAAAACAAGCTTTTTTACCGGTGTTATTATTTGAAGCTGTAGTGGAAGTTTTCTTACAAGAATTGTTAAATCTTTGGTTGAATGTGGCAGCGATAGCGGTTTGATTATTTTTTCTTTGCTACTACTGCCTGTCAAATCGCCACGTGGTCTCCTGTTGTTAATGACGGCAATGGCTGAATTGGAGGGAGAAACGCAAGCCGCATTATTTTTCTGGGCTAAATCCAATGTTAGTGCTTGTTCGTGAGCTGTATGCAGATCCAAGTTTTTATTTTCCAATAATCTCTGTCGGATTGCTGGTGATGTTATCCCACAAAGGAAAGCATCTCTCACAGCTTCATCACCGACTTGCTTAGTCGTTCTGTCCTTGCCTTAATTTTTCGAGACTTTGGAAAAAATCATCAATCGATTCATCATGTCTTTGCTTCAGTATGGCCAGTAGATGGCGGGCAAAGACTTCATTCGTTTTTTTTTAATGTATATCGAGTCCAGTCGATTTAGTGCCGATTCCCTATCTTCGCAGGATTCAATGAATTCGAAAGCTGTAGGACTTACACAGCTTATCAATGCCCGTAGTTTGTTGGGGATTCTGTCTTGGTAGTCGTCTAAACAGTTGGTGAATATAGTACGCCAGTGCCGTCATTCTCTGGCGGCGTGTGTTGAATTTGGGTCGATATGCAATACTCTTGGTTTATAGCCAAAACTTGATACAGACTCCGACATGGCGCTTTATAAGGTATTTTGCCGAATAAATTGTCAAGAATGAAGACTGAGACTCGGAAGATAAGTTAATCCAATCTTTATTCGGCAAAATACAAGCAGGGTTCACATCACGTGCTTCTAGTATTCTCGAATATGGTTGATTGTCGTAATCCAGAGAAAGGGCCGTAAACAAATATGGTGTCGTAAAGGAGTCTCACAGTCAATCTCTTATTTACGACAGTGGTCCTTTTGAAATTATGCAGAATTAAAAAAATGATTTAATTTTGATATACAGTGTAACCCGGATATAAGAGAGTTGTCGGGACCGGAGAAGTCTCTTATATCCGGGTTTGGTCTATTATATATACATTAACACAGGCTCCAGAGAAAAACTATCTTATATCCGGGTTTATCTTATATCCGGGTTACACTGTATCATGAGTATTCAATCAAAGGCGGTAATTCAAAATTGATTCCTTTTTGAACATCCATACAAAACATAAATTAACAGTTGTTAAATGAAAATAGAGAATTAAAGTACTTTTAAAAATGTTTCACACTCGAAAATAGCATTAACTTTATTTTTCGATTCTTCAAACATATTATTTAATAAAAATATAAATAAAAGTAAAAAATAAATAATTAATTCTTGTTAGGAACATCAACGCGATGAATTTCAAAATCGTACTGAAATATTTTTAAAAAGTATTACGTGTCGATTTTTTCCCCTGTCCAATTTGATAAAAAATATTTAATTAAATTATGCAAGCATCAACTCTCTAAAAATGTTTTTGTGTTTTATTGAATTATTTTTGGAAATGTTCGGGACGAATTTTCATATTGTTTAATATTTTTTTTAAATAAATTCTCAAGCAGATTTTTCTTTATATAACTCAAACTGTAAGAAATAAAATAAATCGCGCCACTACCAATTAAAAACTTCACACGAGATATAGAAATGGGAGGATGAAATATATACCCAAAAATCTTTCCAAAGTTTTCTAATAAAATAACCTATTCAGTACTCCTTCACAATTAATGAACAAGTACTGAAAATTTCGTTTGAATTGAATACTTCCCTGATTTGGGAGATTTCTTTTTTTTTACTTTCATTTAGGAAAAAAGTGCATCCATTTTCGTGATACCTAATTAATAGCCACTCACAGTTTTATAATTTGTAAACCACACATATATATATAATTCACTCATACGCATACTTTGTGGCTAATAGAAACTCCGCCACATAGCTTATTGCAGCAATTTATCTGCTCAAAAATTTAATCTTTAGCTTTGAACCAGATAAAAAGAAAAAATGTCGACATCGACTTAGTTAATTTCAGTATCAACTAAAAAAATTAAAAAGAAATCTTTACCCCTCCTACCTGAATATGTTCTCCTATAACTGAAAGCTGGCCCAGATAAGACTGACAGCGGCCCTTTAAAATTCACAACTTCAATTTTTTTTAATTTTAAGAGCGGTAAAAGAAGCGCAGCATAGCTCCTCTAAAATGGAGCGGCTCCTGCACCTTGTATAAAAAAAAGGAGCCTTCCACTTGTTGGCTCTAACAAAAAAGGAGTGCGAGACTTCGGGGTCGGGTGGGAACTTCTTAAAGCTCCGTATGTGTTATATATGGGAGAAAAGTGCTCAATATCAGGACAGAGCGTATGTAAATACAGTGTAACCCGGATTAAGAGTAAGAGAGTTGTCGGGACCGGAGAAGAAGTCTCTTATACCCGGGTTTCTCTTATATCCGGGTTTGGTCTATTTTGTTTAGGTAAGTATGGCTCTAATTTGGGACCAGAGAAAATCTCTCTTATATCCGAGTTTATCTTATATCCGGGTCTCTTATATCCGGGTTACACTGTATAAGCAGCACAATGCTAAACATGGGTGAGAACGAAGTACTGTGCTTGCTTTGAAAGTGAGCATTATTTTTATACCATCCACTGAAAATTATTCAACTCAAGCAGATAAATTATAAGCAAAAACAAAACAGATAATTTTGTGAGCGTGCACCTCAGAGAACTGTCAACCGAACAATGAGAACATTCCCGTTTTCTTCTGGTTAACAAAGGTAATAGTCGCGATAGACAGGAGGAGAAAATCAACATATACTAGTACTAGTCTCTGTTGCTGCTGGTTTCATTGCTGGAAGATGGCATAGCTGTTGATGGAAGCTGGACGAAATAAAGGTTGTTTTTTGTTATATGAGCTGTGTATGTTGAGCACTTCCGTTTGAGTTAAAGAATTGAAATCCCGACACTCGATTAAAACTTTTGTTTCCTACTTTCTCTGAATTAATGCATCAGCTAAAAAAAAGAAAAAAGAAAAGAAAGGAATAACAAGTGAAAAAGCATCTTAAAGTTATGAAATTGGAATGGATATTAAAGGATAATTTTTGATATCGACTGTAAATACATGATTGTGTAATATGAGCAGATGTCCACACCAAACGAACAAATCAAAGTGTCCGTAGTAGTAGGAAAGAAAATTCTGTTCAAGGTTCTATCCGTGATGTTCTACAAACGTCTTTTATTTTATTTTATTTTATTTTAATGTAGTCTTCTATAAACGAACACCCAATTTAATTTTATGTACTTCGGTAAACTTTCTAGACGACAAAAGAGAAAACGAAATTGCAAATTAAATGTTTCTGACTTCAATGTTAACGAGAAATTAATTGGGAATTTGTGACTACTGTTTAATACGCGAAGATGTCTTTTAGTTTGTGAGGAGATTAAAAATTTCTATTTTTCATAATTTTCACTTATTTAAATGGAATAATTTAATTTCTACTCATCTGCTATTTTTTTAAATATAATTTCTTCTCGAATGTGTTATAGTCAATCTATTTTTTAACACCTGTTTCTGTCAAGTTATCGTTCTCTCTGCCTGCATTTTGCACGTGACAGGTGCCGATTTATCCCGGGTTTATTCATTCGTTTACATTTTAGTATAGAGTAAACTAAACAGGAAGTAAATAAATAAAAAAATTTTCTTTTTTTTTTTTCATACAAGATCTTATTCGGCATGATGAATCACATCTGATAACCTTGACTGGTATTTTTTAAAAAGTTTTCTTATAGAACATGCAATGAAACAAAATGAAAAGAAACTTTGCAATCTTGCAAGTGATCGATAAAGATTAGCATATGGAGTTTAATCCCAAGGAATGGAACTGATTGTAAGAAATAAGGAAAGTCTGAGAAATGAAGAGTTCCTTTCACTGTTAACGGATTGGTGGGGGATAACAAACCATAAATACAGTATAAAAAAGAAACAAAAATAAGTATACCTGTCCGAATAAATCACCCAAATATTCCCATAAAATTATATTATCATATTTAAAAAAAAATATATAACAATCATGAAGAATTAAGAATGGCTTAACTTTGAGGCACATTTCTTTTTCTTCCACTGTGAACTACAGCGCCATCCGTTCTTCAGCCTAGACAAACAAAGTTACAAAATGGTCGTATTAAAAATGAGTCATCATGCAAATAATACTAAGGCTTCAAAAGTAGGATGAAATTTTAAACTTACGTCTTTTCAAAGAGTTAAGATTTCAATTATAATCTATCGCCGAAATTAACGTTATGACGTTTTGTGTGAAACGGGATTTTACAATGAAATTGAGTAAGTAAAATAATATCAAATAATTATAAATTCATAGAAAAACTAAAATGTGAATGACTTCTTTGATACGTAATTTTTCTTTTAAAAGAACACGTAAAGAAGTAAACAAAGCTACAAATGAAGTTTTTAATTCCGCACCCGAGAAGAAAAACATATCCCGAGAAATCGACCAAATATTAACTTCATTTTGGACTTATCAGTTATCACACTGAATAAAAATAAAAATTATAGTTATCTACTAAGCGTAGATTGGGTGTGACATAGCGCCGCATCTATCCAGTGAGGATCGAACTTAAAATAAAAATTACACGATCACCTCACTGAAATTTAGTCGTACTTAAAGAACGAATAATAAAAGTATAATTTAGTTATATATATATATATATATATATATATATATATATATATATATATATATATATATATATGTGTGTGTGTGTGTGTGTGTGTGTGTGTGTGTGTGTGTTTAGGCAGCAATCCTTCTTTCATGCATATTTCATTAAAAACGACTGACAAGGTGCTTTTATTTAGTTTTTTATATAATTTCTCGTGCGATCTAATAAAGTTTTTCTTTTCAGAGGATAAATTATATAAAAGCTGTCCGAATGTTCTTTTTATCCGAGCGCTTTCGGCTATGCATTTAGCCATTTTCAAGGATTATATTTCAACTGTTAGAATTAGAAATAGAAATAGTTTTATAAAGTGATTCATTTTTTTTTTGTTTCAAAACACGGTCAAGATATTATGTCCATGTTCAAAGTTAATATTATTAAGTGTTGGTTTGTTTGTTTTTATTAGTAAGGCTTCCATTATTTTTAGCCTTTTTTTTCAAAAGTGGATGATGCTATTATATTAATGTTGTCGACAAGTATATTCCGAATAGTGTCCGGTAATGGAAGCCTTACTAATAAAAACAAACAAACCAACACTTAATAATATTAACTTTGAACATGGACATAATATCTTGACCGTGTTTTGAAACAAAAAAATAACAAAAAAAATGAATCACTTTATAAAATATACATATAACAAACTATTTCTATTTCTAATTCTAACAGTTGAAATATAATCCTTGAAAATGGCTAAATGTATAGCCGAAAGCGCTCGGATAAAAAGAACATTTGGACAGTTTTTATATAATTTATCCTCTGAAAATAAAAACTTTATTAGATCGCACAAGAGATTATATAAAAAACTAAATAAAAGCACCTTGTCAGCCGTTTTTAATAATATATATATATATATATATATGTATGTATGTATGTATGTATATGTATATATATGTATGTATGTATGTATGTATATATATATATATATATATATATATATATATATATATATATATATATATACATATGGATATTTGAAATACTTCAGTTGATTTCCATTTAATTAATAAATTAATTGAATAATACACCAATATGAACACGTTAAGAAAGTCAATGATTAAACCGAAACATTTAAGCAGGTTTTTCTTCAGTTTTTATACATACAGTTACTTGTACTCCTACAAAAAGGTGTATGCCTGACAAATTGATCAAAGAGTTGAACGAGACCGATGTTTTTATTTACCACGCCTCAAGTTGAAATTCTTAAAGAATTGGTATTGACAATCGGTGTGATATTTTTTGGCAAGTTCTGATTGACAATTGTTAGTGTTTAATCTGCAACCATCATTTATTCTAGGTATTGTAATTCGGCTCTTATAATCTCCCATACAACAAAACGTGTAACAAGAAAATGTCTTACAAAAGATGTTTATGTTTTTGTTTGTTCCAAGTCTTTTTTGTATCATTTTGTTTTGGATAATCTGAAAATCTACTATATCAAACCCTCCTTTAATATCAAAGATTTAAACAGAATAATATTATTACTGTTTAAAAACTAGATAATATGAGAAAATAATTTTCTAAAAACTTGTTACATTGTAATTAATTAATCATAAAAAAATTATATTTTGTTGAACTCAGTAAAGCAATTCTTTTAGTAAAATATCCTGTAATTGGAATTCTCTAAAAAGTACTTTTTACTAAGAAATATATAAAATTTTATTACAATACAGTCTTCATAGAACATTTTTTCCAGGGGGTTACCTCCATAAATAAAATGGAATTAAAAATGATAAATAATTATGAAAAACTTAAAAAAAAAAAAAAAAAATCAAGTACTTATAAATAATACGCCAATCAAAACCACAAAAGTAGAAGTGAGAAAAGGTTTTACTATTTGATTCCGACGAGAATACAAATTTCAATTTCCTTTGAGATAATTAAAAAAAATGTTTTTGTTTTAAAAGATTGGCGTGAGGTCATACATTTTTGTGGCTTTTTCGTGTGTGTGTGTGTGTGTGTGTGTGTGTGTGTGTGTGTGTATGTGTGTGTGTGAGTGAGTGAGTGTGTATGTGTGTGTGTGTTTAACCTTCAAGAAACCTTACACAAATGGTTTGATTTTTTTTTTTTTTTTTTACTGTACAGCATATTAACCAATTGTGTCATTTAATGCCGACCTTACACAAATTAATTTTTTTATTAATATTTGTTAAATTGTAATTTCTTTAAAATTCGTCCTAAAATCACTGAATTAGGAAAATATTCTCTCGTAGAAAGGACTAAGTGTCTCTAGATAGTTTCGTTTTGATTTAATTTTTTCTTCTGTGTTCAACTGCAGTATCAATTCTAACAATAAAAACGTTTTTCATGTGCATTTTTTAATAAAGAAAATAGCTTTCCCGCCATTAACATGTCAAATAAATGGTGAACTATTGACATACTTGTCAAGGAAATTCTTTATCACCACTATTTATAGCAATGATGATATTTCTCAATTCAACAGAAAAATATATGACTACTACTGTACAAAGGTGGACCCGCACAAACATGTTAAATTTACCACGAGTACTCGTAACCCGAAAATTCTGTGATCATTTCTGTATACAAAAAAAAAAGAAAGAAAGAAAACAAAACAAAGAAATAGGAATATTTAAAATGACTCATAGGTTGAATCAAAATCTTGAATGAAAAGGAATACGTGTATATGAAAAAAACATTTTAAAATGTAAAATTTCACAGGGGCAGACAAGTTCACTTTTATACAGTAATTACCAACATATGTACGCACAGACACGCACACTGTTGTAAGTTACCTTTTTGAAAAAAATACAAAAAGTTGAGCCAAACCGAACAGATGTTCAATGAAGACGAAGGACTCAAATTTGGAATTGAAGTGAATGATGTTAGTTAGGTGTGTGTGTGTTGGGGTTGGGGTTGGGGGTGGCAGTCACAAGCAGAATGATTGTTCTGGAAAGTAATCAGAATATAGAATGTCAATGGTTTTGTAATATCACAATGATTTATAAAAAAAATAAATGGAAGGAAAATAAACTTAGGGGAATCGGAAATTGTTTCGAGAAAAGACTCAAGAGTAGAAACATAAGATGCATGAAGGCGAAGACAAAGCGTCATTCATAGTGTTGTAATCTTAAACTGGATAAAGAGTAGGACGCGTTGGTATCCCGTGCAAATTCGACAATAAAAGGAGTGATGAAAATCAGACGCTGAAATGGAGATAGAAAAATGATAACGGCTGAAAGGAATTGACAAAGGTAAGCTAAACCAGACGACGAAAAACAAGATGAGAAGAATATAAACATTGTAAATTCAAAAGACAAAGAAAAAAAAGAAATTATAGACAAAATGACAGGGAAAGACGTGTAGGGGACGTCTGAAAAGAGAGATATGATAATTAAAATATCTGAGATAAAAATATTAGGAGTATTTATGACAAGGCAAAAATCAATAAGAGTAGAGAAAAATAAGAGATAATCAATAATAAGTGTTTGTAGCAAAAATGGCATATAAAAACAAACAAGTTCGGATTGATTCAGTCGGAATTTGGGTTCGACAATACAAACAAATGCTATGAGAATAAACCAGAAAGTTTTCTTGAAAAAAGAAAATTGAAATACTTTAGAAAATTGGGGTTTACCTAGAAGGAAATGAAAATCTGTTCCAGCAGATCAGAAATTATCAGGACCTTTCGTGAGAGCTACAAAAGTTGTGGCTCATAAATGTTGAAGGTAGTGTCCATAGTCAATAGAGCACTGGGAACTATCACAAAGATCTTTGCCAAGTAATTGAAAAAATTATAGGTCTGAGAGAAAAAGATTGAAGATTTACTGTTATTTACTCTCCCAGTAATATAAGTCAGATACTTTTCGATATGTCACGAAGAAGATGAAGTCATATAAACTAAGAAAAAAATACATTAATGAGAATAATTGTAATGCTGATAGTAAAATGATACTTGAGACATTTACAGGCGCCATAACGACAGTGAAAATTAAAAAGGATGAAATAAATAAAAACTGAAGAAAATAAAAGTATATGATAGATAAAAAATATGGCACATTTCTGTAAGATGGAAGTGGTATTTTCGAATCGTTTAAGTTGGTTGCAAAATAATACCGTCTTTTGTCTCACTCCTGCTCGTGTTCTCTAATACACTATTTAATTCCCAGGGATAGAGAAAGAGGAGGACCAGGAGGAGGAGGAGGAGGAGGAGGAGGAGGATGATGATGATGATGATGATGATGATGATGATGATGATGATGATGCAGTTGTTTGTTTTAATTTTAGTTTAAATTTTTATCCAATTTGAAGGACATTCAAACACAAAAATATTCTATTATATTACTTTTATTTTTTCTATTATATTATTTGTTTGTGACTTTAAAAGTCTTCAGCAAGCATCCACGGGCATGGAGGGTGTGAGACTAATCGATTTCCATTGCAAATCCCGTGTTCTATGTGTTTCTATTGATTAGGAATATTGTTTTTTGCGACTTTATTCTTATTTTGTTGTCAAGCATAAAAATTTAGTTGTCAAGCATAAAAACAAATGTTTTGACATTATTCAAAAATTGGGGTAAGGGAAAAACTTTCGGCATTTCCTCCTTTTAGTGTCGCTTCAGGTATCAGAGATTAACCCTAGCTCTCTTCCGTAAGAAAAGACGCACCCACTGAAGCAGAGCACTTCGGTACCTGTCACTTAGCTGACATTTAGATGATCACATTTCATTGAAAATACTATGTTTATTAGAAAATATATTCATTTTAAATACAGGAGTCATAAAAATGACTTCAAAGGGTCGCCTATTTCGACTTATACACTTTTCCTGTTCACAGGGGTTGTTGCCAGACTGAAAGGGAAATTAGCCGTCATAGTTCTTTGCTTTGGTTTAAAATGAAAATTTCAAAGAATAAAATCTTATGGCCAAAGAATTACCGTGTACATTTCGTCTAGTTCTTATTTGAGTACTTCTCAGTTATTGCTTGCACTGTTTCCACTGAACCCAGCTACACACTGTCAACAAATCAATGCTTTAATCCATTAGGCTATTCACATGAAACAATTTTGTTTTTGTGAATTTTGCCGCTTAAACCTAACCTACCTGCTGATGAGTGCTTATGTTGCTGCTATTGCTGCTGCTACTTCTGCTTGTTATGTTTGACAGCACTCAATGAAACTCCCTCTTTTTGTTACAGCTACTCTGCTGTTGGAGACCTGTTGTCATTTGTCTTTCTTTCTTTATTAGAAGCTGCCGTATCGCATTTATTTCAATGCTAGGATTACTAAGGGGCTTCTCATAGCCTAACATGGGCGACGATTCTTTCAGACGTCTAACGCTTCAATGTTCTTCCAGTATTTTCGTCCAGTATTTTCACTTAATTTCACAGGGGCTGATGACTACCCTTTCCCGGCCATACATGATCAGCTATGTCTGATTTCATTATCTCACCACTCACTACGGCTTTCGATGTTCCTCCTTACTTTTAAGAAGCGACTTGTTTCTTTATATTCTTTACTAGAACTGCAAAGGATTTTATACACACAATTCTTGATAATGTTCTCCTGTTAGGCTTCACTCAGCAGTGATTTCTGCGTAGAATGGAGTTGCTTCTGAATATTGTCTTGATTTTGTATGGACTGCAGATTTTCTCAATTTATTTTAAGGCCTTAACGTAAGACAGATAGACCGTGGCAGTTTTCTGGTCCTCCTTTACGCTTCTTTTTCCACCTTCACACGCTGAGGTTATGTTTGCAGGGTAGTTGTTATTTTGAAGGGTACGGTTAATGCTGATCATTTCTTGTTTCATATGCCTGGATCGCCAGTTATGATTTTTGCTCGATGTTGTAGGCATCAAACGATCTCTTTCTTCACACTGTATGAATGGTGGAAATTGATGTTGAGCTATTGTTCGGTAAAGGTTAGCTTGTGACATAAGGATGTTTGGAACGCATTCTCTGTGCGAGTTATTAGTACATCCATTGTGAACTGGATCAAAGACCTTATTGAGTTCACATGGCCTAGCAGTATTTGTACAGCTTCCTGGCGAGGCCAGAGTATGACGTTGTCATTTATGTATCTCAGCCATACTGTTAGTTTCCGTGGTGCCGTTCCTAAAGCCATTTCCTCGAAATATTACCTATAACTAAGCCCTTCTTCTCATGGTATATCGGACTCTAGTTGGAAGAATGGTGTTTGCACACAGAACGTCAACATTTCCATTAGATTATTGAATGGAATGTTAGCACATCCTCCAAGTGAGGAGGGGTTTAATTTGAATTCGGGTTACGAGCTACTGTCAGGAGCTCATCTGTATGAACTCTAGTGGACAGGCTGACCACATCCAAGCTTCCGATCCGATTTGTATGGATGGGAATCTCTCGGCTCAATTTTACAAAGGATTCCGAGTTCCTAACATATTAATTCCTTGCTAGTGGACCGACTATATCCACTATGAATCTGCTCAGTGGATGGCATGCCGATCCCCTGCAGCTGGCTGTAGGTTCCAATGGAATACCAGCTTTGTGAATTTTAGGGAGGACATAGACATGTGACAGCATGGTTTAGCGTTGAGTCAGCTGTCTATACTTGTGAAGTCGTCCTTGTTCTTATTTAGGATCTGTTACAGCTTCTTAGTTTTTAGTGTTGGGGCCTTTTTTCACCTTGCTATAGCTACCTTTCTCCATCTAGGCAAGCCCATAATTAGGCAAACCTAGGCAAAGACCTAACCAAACATGGCCTTTTCCCAGTCACCATAAATGACCTTTACTATCTATGGTTTTAGGACAGTTTTTCAATATCAGTTGTGAAGTTGAAGTGCCATAAACATTGTTTTTGTGTAAGTCAGTGTGCATTTGTTTTCCAGAAAATATAGTTTTTGTTTTCATTATTTTTCTTTAATTAATTATATTTTATGTAGAAATCATTTATTCGTTTCTTCAGGATTTCACACACTGTTTTAGTACCTTTAAAAAATAAAATAAATTACTTGATGTTAGTTTAAGCGAATAACATATATAACCTAGTTAATTTTAATGACAATGATTGTACAATGTACAATAGTGTCCCGGGGACAAAATACCTCATAAATAGTATATTAAGAAATTCATATTTTGGGGTCAGCTAAAATATAGAAAATGTTTGTATCGTTTTTAATATAATTTGATTGATTCGTTTTCTACGATTTATCACCCCTTTACAGGTTATTTAAAACCAGAAAATATTTTTAGAATGTAATAGAATATTGTAATTTTTTTTTTTTTTAGATAATAATTATTTAATAACACAAGTCTTTCTAATTAACCCTTAGCTGGGAAGAAAAGTGGTGCCGCGTAAGTGAATATAACGAACCCAACGGGAATTGAAACTCGGCTTTCCGATTAACAATTCCTAGCCATTATCGATGGTACCAACCGCACTTCGAAATTTACAGCACCTGGTATTCCCAAGCAGTCACCAATCTAGGTACTGGCTAGGTTCGATGTTGCTTATCTTCGGTGATCTCCGGGAACCGGTGTTCAACGTGATATGGTTTTTAATGGCAACATTCACATAGTTAAAGTAATTTATTTATTTAGTTAAAAATAAGAAAATGCAATGTAAGTCCACTGTCACTTGTTCGTATTTCTATTTTTTTTTGTTTTGTTTTAAAAGAAAAAAAATTATACTGTGCATATGGTGTATAAAGAAAAAGAGTTTGAAACGTTTAAAGTCTGTTAGGTAAATTCTGTTTCTTGACTTTAATTTTACGTAACTTTATTTGCAACATCTGTAAACGAGAAAATTACCCAATAATTTTTTGAACTGTTCTGTATTTGTTTTTAGCTTTATTTGTCTTTGAGATATTTCGCCATCAAACTTAATTTGTATTGTTTAAATGTTTTTATTCAGATATTTTTTAACCCTACAGTGTAATTTTGTATAACTTTCAAACAGTGAACGTTAGAGCAACAAATTTTGCTATGGAAAAATCGAATAAGTTTTGTTTTTTCTGATTTTATTTAAACTTAATTGTCTAAATTAATAAACACATTTTTGAAAGATGTAAAGAAAAACTAATACTGAACAGAAATAAGTACATTTTTTAATTAGTGTTGCGTCATGAATAATGTGAAACTCCATAAGTTGTTACTTTGTCGAAGTATATGTATATATATATATATATATATATATATATATATATATATATATATATATATATATATATATACACACACACAAACAAGTTTGATTAAAAAGAACCGACGAGGTCTGTCTGTTTCATTTTTCTATTGTATTTTTCCAATATTCGGAGAAGGTGTTGAGTATTGTACTCGGAGTTGTGGATAAACTGTCCGAAGTTTTTTTGTTATTTTTGTTCAGGTACTTTCGATTATCACAGTCATTATCAAGAACCGGTGTAGTATCTGTCTGGTAGTTAGAATTCCTTTTTCTGTATACAGGTATTCTTTGGGAACCTGGACGTTTGAAATGGTCTAGCGTGACGTCATGTGTAACGGTTATTGGGATCGAGGCCGCACAAAAAAATGCGATTTATTTATTTATTAATTTAATTTTTTATTTTAATTAATTTTTTTTATTATAATACTAATAAAGTATGTGCACACTTTAATTATATCATATGCACTTCAAGATACCTTCTCCTGTGGTAAATGATATTTAATGTGGACTGTTTATTTTATATAATAACTTCTACAGTTTGAGCCTTTACTTAAATTGGGTGCTGTACAGTATTTTGGTGCTATGTACTAGTATTTGTCTTATGTTTATAGTTTGTTGATTGGATTGCATAAGTTTCGACAGGTCAGTCTGCGAGAAAGTGTGGTGCATGTGTGCCCAATGTAAGTATTTAATGTTGCTTTTTAAATATTAGTGTTGGAAATGCAATTTCCCGTGGAGGGTGCATGAGAATTCATAGACAATATTATTTTATCATAGTGGAGAATTTATAAAGCTCGGTGTTGTTGGTAATAGTCAAGTTAGATCGGTTCTTGATAATGACTGCGAAAGTCGAAAGTACTTGAACAAAAATTACAAAATATGAATTTCGGGCAGTTTATCCAAAACTTTGAGCACACTACTCAATAACTTTCTCTGAATATTGGAAAAATACAATAAAAAATTAAACAGACAGAACTCGTCAGTTCTTTTTAATCAAACTCTTTGGGATTAATAATTTCTGCCTAAATATACCTTATTCACGCACGCACGCACGCACGCACGCACACTTAAAATGAAAGGCGGTCCACGTGTACTCCTTATAATATGTAACTAAATAGGCCGGTTAATGAAATTTGAAGGACAAAAAGCCAACAAAAATATACCAAAATTGTCAATAAAATTGATATTTATTTCATATAAACCTTTTGACTAAAATGAATATATATATATATATATATATATATATATATATATATATATATATATATATATAAATTAAATATAGTTGAAGACTGTGCGTATTCTTGTGAGTTTCAATAATGAATTAAAGAAAGCATTTGCATTTAAATTCTGAATATTCATTCATTTTATTCCAGTCAAAAAATATTTAAGGTTCACAAAATACAATGACTTAAAAATCTAAAACTCAGTGATATAAAAATTTTTTGCATGAGCTTTTGATAGAAAATTATCTTTGAAAAAAAAAACGTCCATACTGCCGTTATCTTTATTTTAGTATTTGTTAAGATTAAAATTACAATAATCAGAACAAAGAAAATATTCTTCTTGAATATGAAGAAATCAGGAAAAATGTGAGAAAAGAAAAACTCAGTTCTTTTTCTTAACTACAATTCCACTGACTCAAAATATTGACGCTAAACTGATGGAGGTAAGGTGTGTAGTTATTTTCCTTGTTTTAGTTGTTGTTCAACATTCTATTCAGTGCTGACGCTTAAAATGTCTTCTGGGGTTTTCCATAGATTTTATTTCACAATTAATATTTTACAAAAACTTATGCCGTCTGTCGTATGATGTGGAAATAAAAAAACATTTTACATCCATCGCATACCGAGTGCACTGCATTCATTTATATCCGATGCGTCAGAATTCCTTCCGGTCATAAAGACTTTTCAAATTTCATTTGACATTTTGCGATAGTCTGCAAATGATATTTCAAAATAGTGCTTTGTTCATGCCAAATTTATTAGCATCAAACTAATGCGTGAACGCATTTTTCTAGACACACAAAAAAGGGAAGTTTGATTTTGTGCTTGCATTTTCGTCTATATCACAATCATTTTATTGGAGAAATTTAAGATTAGACACGGTGATCGACTAAAAAAATGTTTCATCCCTTCATGAAGTTGGGGGACCAAATAAAAAAGATATAAAAATGTTAAAATCTTTGTATATATGTAAAAATTAATTTTGATAAGTTGCAACATATTTTTCTCAATACTACATTTCAATCTTAATTTAAAAAAATTGTGATATATTGATTGAAAATAAAAAAATATGTATACTAATTTTAATCAATTTTCCCGTTCGCAAATAATTATTTATTTTCAAGAGTAAAAAGAAGAGAGAAAATTATTTCTACAGTTATTTTTTTAAAAATATGACTGTTGACCATTTCATCTTTTTCTATAAATTTCTATTTTCTATGATTACTAAAAAAAAAAATTAGTTTTCTGAAACAAGAAAATAAAATGGAAACGGACAAGCCAATATCCTGCAAAGTTTATTATGCTGTGGCTATATTTATTCCCTTCGTGAATTTTCTCCAAATTTCGCAAACTCTTACCAACCCCAATCATTGTCAGTTACAAAAGCAATATAGTCTTTTTTTTTTAAGAGGGATTCTAATAAGTTATCGCTTCAGCCAAGAAGAGATTACAATTTTGATTTTTGATTTTTTGTTATTTTTCTAGATTTTATGAAGTGGGTTAGTGTGAGAACTTTTTAGTGATCTTTGTATTTTGTTCACTTACAAAAGTGAGCTTCTTTTTTTTTTGCTTGGAATCAGAATTTCTGTTTTAAATCACTTTTAAATTTGATTTCTTGGAAAAGGAGTTGTATACAAGAATGGATCAATAAGTTCGCAACTTGACATATAATTATTAGGTCAATTTTTATGTGAAATTTGCACTGTATAATGTTCGATTGAAATAATATTCAATATTGAATTAAGTGCATTGACAAGGAAAGATAAATAAGAATACATGTTCGTTGTGCCGAATGCCTTAGGTTTTTCATTACGAAGCTACAAATTTATTGATTTAGCCATGCATAATCAGTCTTGAATTTAAGAATTACACTCATACTTCGTTTTAAGAGATAAAAGGGGTGGGGATCATTGGTCCGATAACATCGAGTCTAATGTCTAAATCATTAAGTCTGTACTGGCTAATATCAATAATAATTTCAAAGAAAGAGGAATAATATAGTACTGTACATTTAATCAAGCACACTATCCAATCCGACACTGTAAATATTTGTACAGAGTACACTGTAAAATGTTAAATATACACTATCTTGTTCTACTATTAAATTCACCCTTTTCTGTTTTTCTACTCTTCACCCAGACGACATGGTTATGGTGTATATAAAACCATTTAAACACACTGGTATATAAAAAATGGGGGAAATCCCTGGAGTAATAAGCTACTCGTTTGGTTCGTTACACTGATGTAAATAAAGTGATGGTTCGCCAACTAGTGTTGAGCTGGTAAAGCAGCGGCTTGTATCTCTAGAGGTACCACAACTCTGTCTGTAGCGCGCGGAACTTACAAACTGAGTTGACTGCTCCAGATTTTGTCCGTTGTTTCCGACATCCATTAAATGAAGGTCCGTAATACTGAGGTGTGAGTGTATTTACTGATCAATTAAAATCGTTGGATAAAATTTACTTTTATTTCATCATTTACAATACATTAACCTGCAAGAAAATTGTTTATTTACTTATGTAGTAAATATTAAACTTTTGATGACATCTACATTCAATAATAATAATAATAATGATGATGATGAATATGATGATGATAATAATAATAATAATGATAATAATAATAATTTCTGTCTGAATTTCTGGAACGAGGAGTTATTATTCAGACTATTTACATGCAGACTACTGTCCTCATTTTTGTTGTTATCACAACGTTTCGGCCGTTGTGCCTTCCGGCTTTCATCGGGTGTATGTTGATCCGGCTAATCTACAGGGAATAATAACAATGCTTTAAAAAGAACGTACGCATGGCGCCAACTTATGAAAGTTTCATGATAAGTAAGCAATAAGGAAAGTTTTGTATTGTTTTTTACCAATTCCATGAAAATATGGAAAGCAGCATGAAAATATTTGAACGACTAAACGACATCTAAACATACACAATGCCACTATGTGCTTTTTCCATTATAAAGTGACATTAAATGTATTCATATTATAAATAATAATGTGAAATATTGCCTATGGTATTGACAGTACTTATCAAACCCAATCTCCTTTTTATCTGTTTCCCATTCTTCTAGCTCTTTCAAAAAAGCAAACTAATTGAAATAATAGTTGTTGGGTGTTGTTCTCACGAAGGTTTCTACACGCAAAACATTCTTTTTAATCTTGGTTGAGTGCGCATGCCCAATAGAAGAGAAACAATGTAACCCGAACATTTCACTTACTTCAAAGACAATCTCTAAACAATACCGACGCATCAATAACTATGGACTGATACATGGTGTAAAAACTGACATTGCTAATTTCATTGCAATGAATAAAAAGGACAGGATGCGACAACAAATAAAAATAAAATAAAAATAAGAACAACTGGATTCAATATGGAAGTTTATATAAAGCTCTGGTTTAATAAAAAGTCTGTACTGATTGTATTTTGAAAACGAATTAATAGTCGTATGCATTTTTGAAATAAAATAAGAGAACAGATTGTAAGCAAGAAGTGACTGTTTGTTCAGTTGAAACGGTAAACTCTGAGAAGTAACATTCATGTCTGCGAGGAAATGTGTATTTTAAGAAGAGAAAGAAAGAACAAAATTTTGCCTCAACTATTATTGGAAACGCCCAGATGAAATAAGAGAGAAAACAATTTCATGGGCCGTCAGAGTAAATCTCTTGACAGCCTTTTGATAATGGTCATTATTCAAAAATACATGGATACATCAGGAAACGTATGGATAGACAACGAATTTTAAAACGTAGACTATCTCCTTCAATATGCATGATTATAGAGAAGTTTATGCATGGAACAATCTTGAAGCGTTCATCCAGTGAAAATCGAACTAACAAAAATAAATTTAAAAAATCATTCCTAATGGTAAACGTTTTACTTTTAAATATATTGTATGTCTAAGTTACTCAGTACTGGTGAAGGAAAATCGAGGAAAGGGTCAGTCTTCTTGTAGCTGCACTCTTTCTCAGACAGATTATAGTGGCGTTTGGAATGAGTCATAATGACAATTAATATAGAAAATAAACTTCCTATAAGGGTGGTAACATTAAAAAAAACAGTAATTTATTTTCATTTTTACATCAAAGCTTTGTGTGTAAATAAATGTGTGAATAAGTTCATTTTCTAGGAATAGTAAACAAAAATCTTATTTGAAATGATCGTAGAAATGGACATATGTCTGATATGGAGAAAGTTTATATATTTTAGTAAATAGCATTACTTGTAGTTTACAGAAGAAAAAGAAATACAACGACATTCACTTGGAGCCTATTGATCTCTAGCCTATTTCTTTGCAGAAAATTAGTTACTTGGCGTAGATTTCTGTAAACGAACTCTCATTTTTCAGTTAACGACCTTGGGATGGAGTTTTTCAGTTAATGACCTTGGATGGCGGCAGCTTATAAATTAGAGGGACCGCAAGTAAGAATTTGCAAATTAAAATTAACACCATTTTCACGAGGAGGGAGTTTTGTTTGAAATAACATTTTTAGGTAAATTTTGGTTTTATTTCCCGAGCACTAAAAATCCCTTAAAATTTTCCAAAATTGTCATAATTCCGTGCAAATCTACTTGCTGAACTCGAATTAACAATTGTATTTCTGAAGAAACCTACCGTTTTGGAGTTATCAACAAGAAAAAATCGGACTTCTTGTTGGTCATTCGTCCCCCATTACCAGCATCTCGATATCTGATTCAATGCCGAGTACTTCCGGTGTCGAAATAAAAATTTTGGCCTATTTACTTCTTTTACAGACTTTCCTTGCAGAAAATCACTACGCACTACCGTAAAGAAATGTAATTTTTTTTTTTGATAAGTGTAGTTTTATTTATAACAAAAACCAATTAAATAATACAACAGAACCTTTTTTCCGTTTTAAATAGCAATGACAAATTAAAAGAACAAATTAAATAATAAAAATAAAACATTTTTTATATTGTAAAATTGAAAATAAAACAAAAATTAATGCACAAACTTGGTAAAGTAGAAGAGTTGATTCTATTATTTCATTTGTTTTAATGTGTCCCCTTTTCTACACAGAAAACTCCACTCCTAACCTTAACACCTAACCGTAATGTTAATCTTTAGGGTTAGGTGTTAAGGTTAGGGATGAGGTTTTCTTTCTGTGTAGAAAAGGGGGCAAAAATTATTGCACAAACTTGGTAAAGTAGAAGGGTTGATTGTATTATTTAAATTTTTTTCTACAAGATTAACTTTAAAATAAAATAAAAATAAATAAAAAATGCTTTATTTTTATTATTTAATTTGTTCTTTTAATTTGTCATTGCTATTCAAACCGGAAAAAAGGTTATGTTGTATTATTTAATTGGTTTTTGTTATAAATAAAACTACACCTACCAAAAAAAAACAAAAAAAAACAATTACATTTCTTTACGGTAGTGCGTAGTGATTTTCTGCAAGGAAAGTCTGCAAAAGAAGTAAATAGGCTAAATTTTCTGATTACACCAGCATAAGTACTACGCAGTGAATCAGTAATCATGATGGCAGTAATGGGCGACGAATGACCAACAAAAAGTCCGATTTTTTTCTTGTCGATAACTCCAAAACGGTAAGGTTTCTTCATAATTTAATTGTTAATTCGAGTTCAGCATATACATTTGCACGGAATTATGACGATTTTGGAAAATTTTAAGGGATTTTTAGCGCTCGGGAAATAAAACCAAAACTTACCCATTTTTATTTACTCCAAACGTTTATATAATTTGGATGTTTTTAAAACTATTCAAAGTGTTTTCTTATGTCTTGCGTGTTTTAAAAATACTTAACAATTCAATACTGCAAGACACCAACGCTCGCTGGCAGCAATGAGATTTGAACCTTGATTTGAAACAGTTGAAAATGAAACAAAGAACAGGCCATAGGAAAGAATGTTTGATTCATAAACGTCATAAATGCACAGAACATCCCGATAACTTCTATGAACATTTGGAAGAGCAAGTAATTTTTTAAATTCTAAAATCTAATGCAAAATAATGAATGCTCATTTAGGAAATATACTTTTACCATTCAAAAATTACTTAAGAGTGAATAAACATTGTATAACTACTATATATATTTATGACAATTTGCTTCAGTAAAAACAAAGTTTAGAACATGAATATATATCTCCAAGTATAGGATTGGTGTATACGGAATAAATTCCAATAACCAACAAATACTATTCTTAAAAGAGTGCTCAATACAGATTAGAGCAAATATAATTATTTATTCAAAAATTATAACATAAATATGTTATAAAATCACTACAAAAATAGTCATTTTATTTCAACATTTCTGGTGTCTTATCAAGTGATGGTGTTGAATGTAGAACCCAACACCATCACTTCATAAAACACCAGAAGTGTTGAAACAAAATGGCTATTTTTGTAGTGATTTTATAACATATTTATGATATTATTTTCGAATAAATAATTATATACATACATATATATATATATATATATATATATATATATATATATATATATATATATAACTTTATATAAAAGTGTAAGTACTGTTATTGTAATAGTTCAATTTAATCCGTCAAATGCTAAGTTTCTCACACACAACAATGCTTAAAAATCGTAATTTATACACGGCCATAAGATGACTGTTGATAAATGAGACGAAACATAGAGAAGGTCTGACTTTTAAACAGTAGTCATTGTACTTATTCCCAGACATTCAAGGAAATTCGCTGATGCCGACAACAAAATAATAGCTTCCTGCTATTGACGACAGTATTTTACTCGTTTTCTTGCATGGACTTAGTTTCTAATTGAATAACATACCGAAAACTGTCAATCATTATCATTATGATACAATGACATTACAGTTTTTTCTCTCCTGAGAATACGTATCTGGGAATAGACTTATTAAAAAAAAGCAAGAGAGCAACAACACAATAATAAAATACCTCATGATTTAAATTTAGTAAAATATCTTTTAGTCAAAAATAAGTCAAGCTTTAAATTCAAGCACATGAAGTATTTTCTAATTTTTTATCTGGTGAACTTTCCACTATGATACCTAGTCTTTATGAATTTAAGCGTAATACTATATTGGCGGCAAAGTCTCATCATTCTACAGTAGAAATGGCTAGATGTAACCGTAAGTTCTATACTAACAGTTTCTTCTATCACACTTCTCGCTTGTGGAACTCTCTTCCGACTTTTGATTTTCAAAAATTTAAATGCAATGTCAATTATTATCTTCTGTTATCTTAATTTTTGTTCTGTTATTATACTCTCCCCTTAATAAAAGTTTTTCTCATATTCTCTAACACACAGTAACTCTTTAGTCTTAGTGGCTTAAGTGCCTTGATTGGGATGAAAAGATTTAAAAAAAAAAAAAGAAAAGGTGGAGATATTTGTTATTTCGTCTGTAACGTCGATTGTACAAAACAGATTATTTTATGAGCGAACTTCATTACGGTATAGGAAATATTTCCAACACAAAATACATACCCACATATGCCATATTAAAACATGCCCAAACTTTATTTTCTACCCAATAACAGACATTATTGTTATTAATTAGAAATTGACATCTCCATGCGAAATATTTGACTAATCAGAGAAAAATAAATATTATTTTTCTTGGCTCTACTTTCGGGAAAAAATTTATTAGAAAAAAAAAACACTGATTTAGACTTTCAAGGAGCAGCGATGGTACTGTTTCTGTGCCGTTCGAACACAAAAGACGTGGATACATTAGTTTTTTTTTGTTGTTTTTTTTTACCCCCACCAGCGCGTGTGCGGGTGACTTCAATGAATCATCTCAAACAACAACATGAACGGCTACGTCGGCAAATCCAGATGAATCATTTCCAACAACAAACACCAAAAACAGTCAGTGAATCTTCACTAACGATAAAAGTTATTTTAGCAACCACAAATTTTTCTTTGGACCAGCTATTTATAATACTCTTTTCTAAACTACCCAAAGACTTTAACTCAACTAAAGACTATTTTTTACAACTTTTTTACTCTTTTGAATTCATGTACATATGTTTGTAAATACAAATGATTTATTTAACAGGCATAATCATGTTTTCTTTATTTTTATTTTATTATTGTTTGGAATTCGGACGGTCAAATTTTAATATAAAAAAATCACGAACGACTGAATTTTATTTAAAAATAATGAGCTTTTTTTTGTATTAAAAGTTTTCACTGTTGGTAGATATTTTTTAAAGAATTAAGATTTTATTTAACTATGAATCCCTTCCATTACATTTGAGTAGCAAGTCAACACAAATTTATACCGAGAAAAGAAGCCATCAACTGCTGAAGCTCGTTAAAAAAAAAAAAAAAAATGAAAATATAAGACAATTTTTTTACTAAAAAGAATACAAATTATCATTGATTGAGAGTTTAAAAAATATGCTATGGCCTTGATGTAACAACCACCATTTTAGGAAACGCTAAGACTGTTTTTTTTAATTTTTTTGTTTTTGTTTTATTTTTGGATGGGAGAAATTCGGTCAAGCTAAAAATGAGTCGAAAAAGTATAGCACATGTCAGACTTAAGACTTAAGGGATTACAGCTTAAATTTTCTTTTGTCAGTTGAAAATCTAGACACGTATTTTTCAGTTTGTAATCATATTTCTAAAAATGTGTACATAAAAAAAAATGTGTTTGTTTTCGATCGTTTTTACTTGTTTACATTTTTTATTACTTGCTTTGTGATTTGGCAGTTTATGTTATCGAGTAGTATTCGTTGCGCGCAATCTTGTCAGTATAAGATGGAACGAGTGGGGCTTGTTCTGATTTTTTTTTAAAATTCCAATATGATACCTTGTTCTCTTCCCACTTAAAATGTTGCTACATTATTGATTTTCCTAGAGTTCACTGAGTACAGCCCGGATCCTGGGAATACCTTTAGTTTTGGTTAAAAATAAAATCCAACCGAATTTTTAAATATCAATTACTGTATCCGCTTTCTTCTTGAAAATAATTCAAATAAATATTTTAAAAATCAGTTTCGTTTTAAGAAATTGAGATTTTTATTATATTGTATAAATGCTTTTTCTCCCAAATAACACAGACTTTTCGACGACCCATCATCTCTACTTGCTCTGTATTTTTCCGATTTAGATTGTGGCTTTATTTCATGTTTGTTATTTATATATAATGCTTGTAAGCTTTGTTTTATTTATTCATTTTTTTTTCAAACGAAAACATTTCTCCGGCTTTTAACATTCCATATTTTCCTATCAATAATCGATATTAAAGTCGATAACTTTACCAAAATTCAGACGAATTTGATATTCGTCTGACTTTATTTTTTATTTTTATTTTTTTCGAATGTTGTTAAAAAGATTCATCTCACGATTCTATAAAGAAGATGGAAAACTTATTTCTTTTTTTAAATGTAACTCGCTTGATATTTTATTTTATTCGAAAATGTTCCAGATTAGTTTCTAAAGTAGCATGTATAGTTTGTGAAGAAAAACTTTAAAATCAATATAATTAAAGACTTGGTAAAATGAACAAATTGTACAGATTCGAATTAGCAGATACATTCATTTTTAGAACATAATCTGTTTCCGACAAAATAAAAAACTCTTTTTATTGAAAATTATTTATAAGATACGATATCCATACTAAGAGAATACCGAATTAAAATAAGAATTAATTAACTTATAATTTATGGAAAAATAATTTATACAGCATTTAAAATTTCAAATTGTTAAAATATAAAGTTTCAGCTTTTAAGCATGTATATAGTTACTATGTTATTAAAAAGTTTACACACCTTTCAAATAACATGCATTCAAGTAGAGCTAAGCATTTTTCTGTTAAGTATTCGCGTATATTTTTGTGTCTACTACAATGTCCGCGCTCCAGATATAAAGAGGCAACATATCAAGTAGCAGTTGAAGTAGTAAGAGGAATCATTAAGAAATATTCTTATTTCCTGTCGCACGAAAAAAAAACCTCGGAAAAATAACTGGACTATAAAAAATTAAAATTGTAAAACACCTCAACAAATGGAATTTTAGATTTAAATTTTAATCTGTTTTTACTTTCCTTTATCTTTGCGAACGGGTTGAATATTTTACAAGGCCAAATCTTCACCCCTTCAACCTTCCACAGGCGTTTACAAAATTGCAATTAATAATAAGAAGGGGAGAATGAACGTTTGTCCAATTATTGTTGATATCGTATAGACAATTTAACACTTTATACGGCCGAAAGTTGCTCAAAAACCCAGTGAGAATCGAACTTACTAAAAAGTTGCAAATTTGTCAAGCTTCCAAACCATTACAATACGCCGGAGAGATTCTATATGATAATTATATACATAAAATTTAAAGTTAAAATGAATTTAATGCTGGAATGTACAGTACATTAACTGTAAGCCCCAATCTTAGGGATCTTAATAAAGTGATCCCTTACGGCATGAAGAAATAGAATCATTTTAGTCTCTTCTCCACTAAACCAGTCTAAGGGAGAGTATATTAGAGTAATTGATACCTTACGATATAAAAAAATGGGAATCAGTTTAACGTCTTCTCCAATAAACCAGTTTAAAAGAGAAGATATTATAGAGATCCCTTACTGCATGAAGATAGGGACTCACTTTAGCCTCTTCTCCACTAAACCAGTCTATATTGAAACTCAAGTATAAAAATTTTATTATTTAAAAAGAAACAGTATCAATGTTAAAATTCCTCCAAGAAAATAAGATGTATGTTCCTTACAGTATAAAAGTTTGTTTTTAAATTATATTTTCTATAGTAAATAAAAAAAGAAAGAAAATACTGGACAAGCAATAACCAGTTTTTTTTTATGCAATCTGATCTTACATCTGAAAGGAAATCGCCATAAACCTTCCCAAAAATACATTCTTAAATATTTGTTAATAGCCACAAATTTGAAAGAATAATAATATAGAAAATATACGCTATTCAGTGAATGCTGAAAAATACTATGTTACTTGCATAAAAGCAGAAATATTATCCGAATAAAGCTAGCAACATGGCTAAAACTGTTTCGGATCACTTTAAAACGATCCCCACCCCGTTCGAATATCATCCCCACTAAGTATCGGGATTTAAACTTCCTTCTTCTAAAACAATTTAAATAAGAAGATATTTAATTGCAAGCCACCATAATTTAGACAAAATTAAGGAAACTAGTAAAAAATAGGATTTTTTTTTATTAATAAAGTTAAAAAATATTGTTCAATCGTTAAGTGACTATATAATTTTGAAAATGGATTATCGCTAAATATATCAAACCGCAAAAATTCTTTTAGATATTCTTTGCAAAGAGGGTGAGAGAGTTGAACTTTAAAAATCTGCTTTCTTGTAACTAGACCTTCACAAATAGAGGAATAATACCGGGTTGGAGCATGTTGTTAATGTTAACGGTTGGTGCTAATGTACACTAATTGTAAGACCGAATCAAAGGGATTTTAATAAAGTGATCCCTTACGGCATGAAGAAATAGAATCACTCTAGCCTCTTCTCTACTAAACCAGTCCAAGAGAGAACATATTAATGCGATCTCATATGGTATGAAGAACCGCCATCACTTTAAGCTTCTTTTCTAGTAAACCAGTCTTAATGGAGAGGATAAAGTGATCCAATTTTCTTTAATAGAATTACTGTCTGGTGCCTCACAAAATTTAACAAATTTAAAAATTGATTAAAATAAAAATGTTACATAAAAAGATGCAGTAATCTCGTTCTACAGCTGCGTAGGGAGTCCCATTGGTATTTTTTAAAGATATTCTCTAATCTATCACTAATCGGAGGTACATTCTATTTCAGAATAAAGTAGAAAAAAGAGAAAAGTTAAAATGTACGTATCGCTAGACTAGATGATTTGAAGTACTGAGGATCATATTGGCAATCTCTGGTCCAACGTCTTCTAACTTAGCCAGTCGTTTATGCGATGATCTAAAAATGTATTCCATTATTTACTCTGAATTTCATTTCCACATAATGTACACTAAAAAGACTTATTGTCTGTTATATTTTATTGTATTTATATTCTACTATTTAAATAACGATTATCTTCCTCTTATAATTCCGGTAAGGATAGTCATTTTGGTTAAAAGTTTATAAATTCTTCGGGTTGGAACCGATCGGAAAAGTGTTGTGTATCAAATTGGTACACGTAGAGGAGAATAATGCTGAAGTGATTGTTAAAAGCGAATCGACAGACGCCAACATTAAATTCGTTCGCCTTGGCACGATATTTATACTTTACACTCGACATGTTCAGTTAACTGGAAAGATAGAGATAGAGATTTCTTTGATCTTCAAACTGTAACAAATTATATACCTCCTGGCTAAATAATTTATACATCTAACACGTTAGCTAGTGTTGTCTGATGTTAGGGATTATAAACAAAGAATCTGAATAGATTAGAAAAGCAAAGGGCTTTTGAAAATAACTTTTTAAAAGAATATTTCGTCAGGCGACGGATATAAACGCGCTATAGCGGATAGGTTTACAGTCGACAAGTAAGTGTCAAAACCATTAGATGATGACACTCTAGAATAGATAATGTAGGTAAATGTGAAGAGTTCTGATTCTATTGCAACGGCTTTTTTTCTCGGGAGCTTAACTTGAATTCTCAATCTGTCATTTATTTAGCGAATTTTTCGCAAGTGTCGGTGACTGAAATACCTGCCTACTTTCAGCTACTAGACAACTTTTCCAACATACAAAAATGCTCTACTTATCAGTAAAAAAAAGAAAAAGAAAAAAAAAGCTACTCCTAATTAGCCGTTATCACTTTTAAGTTTTATATAGCCGTAAAAGCTTTCATTCACCTTTCATTGACAAGTTCAATAAAGTCGACCCTTTTCTCTCTAGCCTGATCATCACTATCGGCTTATAAATAGACGAGGAGAGAAAAAAAAGATTTCCTTCCCTCTTCTTGCTGTACATATCACAACCCATTGATACTAATACGGCCTGTTCGTCCATATGAAGGGACAAGGCAGAGAGCAACCAATTAATGTGTCCAACCCTAACTTGACACAGTTAATCTTAGCCCTTCTTATTGTCTCCTACAATCTATATTTTTGGCCCGACCTCGCCATTGGGAACATCGTCGGTATATATAGTGATCTCACTGATAGCATCCATTATTCAGTCTGCTTGAGGGATCTGCGTACACAATTTATTAGTCAAGAAACACTTTTAGAACGTTTATCAAAATATGATGAGATAAAAAAATACAGCTTCTGCAGAATGTGTTCTACTGATGCTGAAGCATAATCGCTTGCAATTTAATGCGTTTCTTGTAAACAGCAGATATATACACTGAGGTTCATTTGAATGAGTTTCACATTTTATGGTTCAGATCTCAACTCTCAGAAAATTCAAATTTACTAAATAAACATTTTAATTTATTGGTCTTGAATATCGAAAAAATATGCCAAGAAGAGAGTGAAAACTCCGATGGTGGGTCCTTATCACTTTTATGTCCCATTTATTATTTTTAAAATCTTTTACTTTTATTTTTTATTTATTTATTATTTGAGCAAGGAGATTATTTTTGTAGATGAAAGAGGGACGGATACAAGAAAACATGGTTACCCCTCTGACAGAAATTTTTCAATTTTCAGATTTAAGTGTACGAACAGTGTTATTGGAAATGAGAATTTGACCTTATTTGCCTCTTTTACTCCAAGTCTACGTGCATGCTGATCATTTTTGTTTGCTGTGGGGTAAATTCGTGAGATTCTCCACGCTTCTCTACCTCACTTCAATATATAGAAAATTGAACGGGGTCCTTTGTTCATTCAGTATTTTAACTTGTAGGCTTTCGTTTTTGATTGTGTCCGGATTGATACGGCAGATATCAACCAAATCTATTTTTTTCCTTTTTATTTCTTTATATTTTTACTGGCCTCTCATCGTCGGATTTGCCGACCAAAAGGCAACTCTGTCGTAGGAGATAATGGTGATGAATTTTTATTTTGTTTTTTGTTGTTTGTTTGTTTTTTTAGTGAGAGTGGAGGTTAGAAAGTGGTTGTTATTGATTCATTGTGTCAGTTCATTGTGTATGTGGGTGGTAATTTTTGTTAAAAATCCTTTCTTTTTTCGGGTATTTGGGTGTGTGATGGGAGAAACTGGAACATTCAAGGACATTGACCCTTCTAGGGGTCAGATTTCTGGCTTTACTCTGTTCTTTGTTTCATTCAGCTTTAAGCACAGGTTCTTTTGCCAAATCTCTCCTTCTCTCTCTCTCTTTCTCTGTTTGTCTGTCTGTCTCCCTCTCTAGCGCGCACTGACTGCTAGTATTTCCACAGCTTTTCAGCTTTTGCCCTTATGTTGTTTAGAGCTTTCTCTAAGAACTGTTCGTTCTTCCTCCCGAATTAAGCCTATTCGAGGACTTTTATTCTGTCCGACTTATTTTTTAACATCTATTACTCTCGGTCTTCTCTTCAGAGACAAAAAAAACCTTCGACAATGTTTTCAACCTTTGTACCTGCAAAAACAATGTGTCAAAAAAGGATGGTTACCCCCTTGACACCGCTATTACTGTACACTTTTGACTTCCTCGGCCATGTTTATTGTTTTAAAACGCGATAATCAGAATTTTAATAAAACCCAAACATGAAAGTATATTTATACATTTTCTTCATTCTTGAGAATTGACAACATATTAAACACCATTTATTTATTTATTGGATTGAATAAAAACTTGTCATAATTATAAAATGGTAAATAATAAATATTGCATTATATTTGGCATACATATTTTGATTATTTTGTAATTTTTAAAAATAAATTTTTGAAAAAAAGATTTCTTTTCAAATTTATTTATTTATTAAATGATAAATAATATATCTTTATAAAAGTTAAATAATACAATTATAGTCTTGTAAATAAACATTGCCAATGGAGTCAAGTAAAAATAACCGTCTTTTTGACAGTATTTTTTTTCGGACACGAATGTTAAACATTGCCAAAAGTTTTTTGAAAAAGGTAAACAAGGAGTAATAGATAAATCCGTGGAGGATTCTTTTTCGACGATTGGGATAGATGCGTAGGAAAGACAGTTGCGACAAGTTGCAGACTGACAACAAATTTGTCTGTAGAGTCAATCTGTTGATTTTCTATCTGCTATTATTGCGTCCCAAACGTTAGGAATAGCTGTGAGGGATCGTATTGATCATGAAATCAAATTGATATTTCCCCAAAATATGATCAGATAGCGACAATAACGCCAAGCTGAAGGAAATAGTCATTTAAGTGTTCTGCTAAACACGTAACCAAGCAGTTCATACACTACCACACTGGTCCTTCTTTAGATCTATCTAAGTATTCTATATATTCAAGGTATTTTTTAATTTCCAAATTCTTCATTGTTAAAGTCATGCATTTTTCTTCCGGGTAGCAGCATATCCCACATGGAAAAACTCGTTCATTTAACAATTCATTTGACTAAAGTTGGCATGTGTTTTAATTAGACTGTCTTTTACCGTTTTCAGAATTTTAATTTCTCAGTCGATAACAAAAACTTGCACATTTTAATTCAGTGATCCTTAGCTCAGTCAAATGATGAATCCACCCAACAAAATATTTACCAAGTCAATGAAGTGTTTACATAAAGTTTGTCATATTTCTTGATAGGGATGCGGAGAGGGGTTCAAAATATTAAGAAATTTTTACTTTTTATTGTTTACCCACAGGGGTTACCCAACTTGGCTTTGCTAAAAACGCGTCAGAGGGTGCTATTGAAGTCTATAAAAAGGCAATCATATTCTCTTTCTTTTTAATTCTTGCTTTCAGATGTAGTCACACGTGGGTAAAGTGTCCCTCATTGGGCACATTCATTTTCATGGTCTTCCCTTATCTGAACTCTCGCACGCACACACACACACACACACACACACACACACACACACACACACACACACACACACACACACACACACACACACACACACACACGTGTCTATCACAAACATGCACATTCTCATAGCTAGTTTCAATGTCTTTTCCTTTCATTTCAATTGTGTACACACATAATTCTTTTTGTTCATAACATGCATTGTCGTTTGTTTTATATTCATTATGTTGTGTTTGTGGTGGTACCACCTGTTAGTAGCCCAGTTATGGGCAAATAGTTAACCCCCAAACTGGGGTCAAAACACTATGTAAGTGAAAAAATAGGTTTTAATACCAGAAATACTTTGTAAAAAAAAATTATTAACAGCAATACAATTTTGAAGAAAAAAAGATATTACTAGCTATACATTTTTGAAGAAAAAAAGATATTACTAGCTATACAATTTTGAAGGAAAGATATTACCAGCAATAAAAATTGTCGGCATTAAGAACCCATTGAGGTGTTGATATGCCGTAAAACAAACTAAACCAAACCCGCAACAACTCTCTCCTGCTCCACCTTTTCAGCAATCTTTAAAAATTCTAAGTCTGAGTTTTTGTACCCAGACTTTAAAGAAAGAAAAAAAAAGTGCTGATCGCTTATTTCATACTACCTAAAGTCTCTGGAAAATCCATGACTAGTTTTACAATCACCTTCAAATTTTTTTTTTTTTAAAGCGAGGTTTTATGATGAATATTTGAGCCACCTCAATGTTTTTGGGTGATTTTCTCTGTGATTTCAGAGTGACAAATATTTAGCATTTATATTCAGAGAAAAATATGGCAGCTTTGTTAAAATGATTCTTTCCCTAAAGAACAAATCGAACATGCTGACCCTTTACTACTTTTCAGTATATCCGTAAACTTTTCTAGTCAAGCTTGAAAAAATCTTTTCTGGAATCACAAATTTACGCTGGTATTTTTTATATTTATTTTCCTTCGAAGATAATCTAGGAACATTTGACGTAGATATTTACACGTCACTCTCAACTCAAGCTAAACCTGTCGCAAGATTTCAATGACATTTTCTCTCAAGAAAATTTTTGGAAAACTTCAAGTTGGAAGAGCTTTCATTTGAATAAGAGTGAAGCGAGTTGAATGTCGCCAAACGACTATTCGTTCTACTACAAAGCTTTTTCGAAATTCAGGCTTTTAGCAACACCACCGAGATATAAGGCCTGTACGATTAAATGTGACGTCACCACAAGTAGTATAAACCGAAGCGAAGTTGCTGAAAATGAATGACTGTAGGTTTTTTTAAATATAGAATACTTTTTAAATTACAATTAAAAAAGGAAACCAGGGTTCGAAATTCATCTTAGAACTTTATTCAATATTAATTTATAAAAATAAAGAAAAAACAAGCAAACAATATTATTAAAAACGTTTTATTCCGTAAAGTTTCGATACTGACAATTGAAATTTACAGAACAATTTTTCATATTAGTAGACGAAGAAAAGCAAACAAAGATTCGATTTCTATCTTACATCTTTAAAAAAATAAAGAAACAAAAAACAATAAATAGATTAAAATTTTAAATCCGTTTTTATTTCAATGATTATTCCACAGAGTTACTATATTGACATAGAATATTTTTTATATTACAATTACATTAGAAAAACCAAGCTTCGATTTTTACCTTAGAATAAACTTTATTTTCTAAAGGAAAATTATTTAAAGTTTTACAGTTATTTCTATGTTAAAGTAAACGGTATACATTTTATAATTTAATTTAAAGACTAAAATTCCTTTTCCATATTTTAATTGTGTAAAATTATTTGAAAACTATTTTTTGTATAATAAAAAATCGACATGGTTTTAATTTGCATGTTTTATTTTATTTTAATCATTCTGTAGTAGTAAAGTTACAATATTGAGATTTTTGTTGTGTAGAAAATAAAAGACTAATTTTAAATAATTGTAGAAAAAGTGTTACATAGGTATATGGGAAACTTAGCTTTTTCTTTTTTTGGTTAACTTGATTCTAGTAATATTATTTTCCCTAATGCGAAAATTATTCAAAAGAAGATTTGAAGAGTTCCAGACAAGCATTCTTTCTAATTTTTCAATACTTTGACAGTCTACATGAAAAAGATGATCATTATCTACCAAAACATTCAACATTATATGCATGGCTAATTTCTTATGATTTCCTGAATGAAGAAAATAATTTTTTGTCAATTTATTAATAACTATATAATTATAGAGAACACCATTTGTAGTACGTAGTATCGTTAGAATATAGCAGAAAACCTCTATTAATTCCCTGAAAATAGCTATTTCAGGTATTTTGTCCTCGTTATTACTGAAATTTACCTGGTAATACATACATCATTTTCAATTCTTCTCTGCAATAATTGGTCACTTCTAGAATTGCATTAGTAATATGATGCAAAGCTGTGAAGGTTTAATTTGTTAGCTTCCATTATTTTCAGGGATTCTATTCCAAGATTCTAACCAGTTGCAAAATACATTGAGAAATATATAATTGTCATCATTTAGTTTAAGTAGATTAGCATATTTATTGCTAAGCCGCCAACCTTTGTATGGTGTTTTTACATTCAGTATTGTCCACCAAGTATAAAATATATTTATGTATTCTGCAACTTCTGCAAAGTTAGGTAAACATTTCTGTTTCCCTAAGGCCCCAAATCCCTGAATAGTGAATTTGTTAAAAATTTGCAAAACTAATGAAACATTTTCTCTTTTCAAACTCGTGGGAGAAAGAGCCTTCGAGATCAGTTTATAGCAATATTTCAAAATTCACTGAGATTCCAGGACATGAAGCTTATGTAAAGTACAAAATAGGGCACTTTGGATATTAACTAAATCATGATTTCCATTATGACAAAATTCTGGTAACATCATGCATTTACTTGACTAAGCCAGTTGTTTCTAATACATTTTAGTATATAAACTGAATTGAATATGGAGAAAAGAGGTCTAAATTTAATAACTGGATGTCGATATACAATTGAAAGTTTTGCAGGGCTACAAAAGAAAGATATAGCTTTCTTAGTTATTGCATTATTATCTGTTATGAATGATATTACTCTAAAGCCTATGTCTTCTAGGCCAATTATTATACATTTAACTGTCAAATAAATTCTCAGCTTTAAGACATTTAGCTGGCATAATATGCACAACATTTTTGTATCGGGAGAATACACTGCTAAGCATAAAAGCAAAAGCACTTGTTGCAGATTCACTGCTGTTGTTGGCTATTACCACCTTTATAATGAAAATATGGTTTTAGATGAATTTCATCTACAAGTAAACATACTGTAATGTCCTTTTCCTCTAGTAACTTAAACTTATTTTCAATATACATAAGAAAATTATGCTGTTCAACTGTAAGATTCATATAGGTTGATAAGTTTAGTCTTCTGATGACCGAATAACTATGAAAATTATATTTTCGGTGTCTCTAAAGGAGCAGTTATACAACAATAAAGAAAGAAATTATCATTTTTGCTAAATAATCAAACTTACTCCGTGTTATTAATTTTTGCTGCTCATATATAAATCTAACTTCATAAAAATATCTAAATGACTTGTCTTACACTAATAACTGAAAGAATATTACCAAATGTAATACAGCAATCACACTTTGAGGTTTGGTTTGACATTTTTCTATGATCATATTTTCATGTTTTCAATAAAAATTTTCAAAGTATTTGTTTCACTTAGATGATCATGAATCTCATACTCCCCGATAATATTAATTTCCACATGACCACAGAACATATGTACAGCAAAACCCGGTTCAATTATAACAGACTGATTGATTTTGGGATATGGGGACTTGATGATGCGACATATAAGAGTCTCTTGCCAACTATACTCCAGTAATTTTTATCAAAAAAATATCATTTTCTCCCTATATCATTTATGCTGTGGAATCTCCTCTGCGGTTTGTATTCCAAGTCATCAGTAATACTTTGATTCAAAACTCTTTTAAGAGCAGAATTCTCTAGTTGAAATTTTCTAGACTCTGGTGATTCTCTAGAGAGGGATGTTAGTGAAGATAAATATGTGGGACAGTTTGGTAAAATTCTAAGGGTTGCATCTACATGAAGAACTACTTTACTAACACTAATTGTGGCACCAGTTTTATCAAATGCTGATGTTTCTCGCCTTATGTCCTCAGGTCTAAAATGCAGTTCACACACCCAAAAAATGAATTAAAAGGGCAATTACATCCTATTTTTAAAACGCTTGTCAAAATCTAAAATAGTAAAAAAAAAATAATAAATACAATAATACGAAGGAAAGTTCCCAGATGTATTGGAGAAATTTTAATTTAAAACATGCTAACCATATTTTTATCGAAAATGTCATTAAATTGATAACATAATTATTTTTTTAGGTTTTCTAAAATTCAGTCACAAAATCCAAAACATAGGCAAAATCATATTTTTTAAGTAAATTTTAAGTTTACGCATGCAAATTTGTGGACGTTTTTGCGGAAATATTTTTTACAAATAAAAAATTCAGACATTTGTTTTCAAATACTTATTAGAAATTATTATAAAAATTTCTGTGGAGGCCATCACATTATTTTGTTTCAATGCATCGTGAATTATAAAGTCATTAAATTAATTAAATCATTAACTTTTAATGCTTTTTTTACAAATAATATAAAGAAAATAATATAAAAGAAATTACTCACTTTACTATTTGCGTTAGATACAAAGTTTTCCCCTTTGATAGCACGTATCTATGCACCAGATAAATCCTTATCTTTTGGAAATAAAAATACATTCACTTTTGAGTTTTAGTCCATTTTGATAACTTCCTTTGTATTTTGGGACAGCACAACCGTACATTTTTTGTAAATAATTTCAGTGAAAATATTTACAAAAAAAAAAAAGATCAAGCCGAGTCAAGAAAACTCAAACAGTAAAAAACTAATGAAAGTATTTATTTCTATGTTTATACTACATATCGTGACGTCAGCACATAAGTCCCGCTCATCGAGAATGGCCTTCTATCTCGGTGGTGTTGCTTTTAGAGGGCATCTCGTGGTAAAATGATCTCTCCTGTTATGCGTCCTCATTCAAGTAGAGTATGCTTTGTTGTATGGATGTGCCCAATATATGTGTTGGTTCGAGGTAACAGTTTTGGAACGCTGTTGTTGCTTGAAGGCGCCTATTTATTACTAAAGAGTTCATGGTAACAGACATCTCGAGCAATTCTTCTTTACTACAACTTGATACGATAATAGGAAAAGTATGGTATTGAAACGGACTGTATTCTTTTCACTATCTGCTTGTTTTCTTAGAAAGAAAACATATTCCCTGTTTGCCTTTCTCCATTTTACGCATTAATATATCCGCGATATAATAACACGGACGAACAGAATAGCTGAAAGAAAGGAATGACAAACATGCATGGTTCTCAAAGAGACTTTTTATACTGATATATATATATATATATATATATATATATATATATATATATATATATATATATCACTAATTTGTCCAATACTGAGAAATTATAGCATATGTATACAACAAGCAGTGTGAAAGGAGCAAAAAGAAATATGATCTTACTTGTAATACTTCCCAACGGGAAAACGGGCAGGCCAGTAGTGTCTTCTATGTATCTGGTGCGACCATGTGGTTTTATCTGTATGAAAAACATACGGCCTACAAGGCAACTAGCGTGAGCAGACAAGTCTAACTTCCAGGTGTGATAAATAGCAACTGTTCTTCGTTATTTTATGAACTGACATCACTCTATGGCCTTCACGTGACCCACGTGACTTTGTCTCAAACAAAGAAAGATAATAGCCCTTTGTATTGCTACATGAGTAAAAGCATTTCAATAAAAGTAAGTTGTCTTGTGTTTTCGTCAGTCTGTGGAACAGTGAGTTATTTTTATACAAATTAACACAATCATTCACTTACAAAAAAAAAGTTAAAAATTCAATTTGTCTTTGTTAAGAGAATGTATGTAATGAAATAGCCAACTCAAGGTCCAAACATGATTGGAAACTGACAATCAAAACGGAACAAAAATGAAATCGAATACAGTGAAAACTGAATGGTACATGGAATTAAATAATATGTGCACGTAATCAAAAGTTTACACTGATGTCTGTGGCATCAATTTTTTTCAATTTAATGGTCTTATTTCATATTTTCCTAATGCAACGGCCGTGGAATTTATATAGAATACAAATATTCAGATTATTTCTGAAAGGAAGAACGTTCTAGAAAATGTCTAAATGCTACACATATCTGGCATCTTTAAAAATCTATTTTCTTTTATAACGTTTAACCTGTTAAATAACTATTTTCTTAGTTATTCTTTAATGCAGTGGACGAGGGGAATATCAACTTACTAAAAAAGTCCGAGATATTTCTAAAGAAAATCATGTTTTATAAGAAAAGAAATAACTTTTATATGTGCTGACATAATAAAAAAATATAATTTTAAATCCTGTGCAGCGAGTTTCCTAATAAAGGATTTTTCTTTTATGATGAAAAGCACTCATGGTGTAAACAAATAATGCCTTTCATCTCGATTAAGCACGTATATTTTTGTCTGTCTTATCATTAAACAGTGATCATTGCTTCCATCACAAACTCGAAGGTCTTCTTGATGCTAACAGAATGAGATACAGAGAAAAAGTCATCGAATTGGGATAACCCTATATTTGACGACACCAAACGGACATATCAGCCCACCTAATTATTTATTAAACTTAGCTTTATCTGCTACGAGTGTGGGCATTCAGTGGGCATCGGTACTGAGACAGTTGTAATAGTCTGTGAGACAGATTGTTGTTCAAATCCTGTCTCGCAGAGGCGCTTAATTTTGAACTACTTTCAAACCAACAAACTCGACGATACAAGACAACTCGCTCGCTCGCTGCTATCATAATTCTTCAAGGCTGCTGCAAGATTATCACAAATGACATTCACTCGGAAACTTATTCAACGACTACTACGTTGATCTATCGATACCGGAATTTTTTTTTTTTACATTAGCGACTAAAGTAAGTTTCCACTTATGAACATTTTCTATACCTAGCTTAATTTTACCCTCAAAAGAATATTATGAATAAGTCTATGCACTTTTCTTTTCACATAAATTAGTGTAAATAAACAAATTCTCCTGGTTTCAATTTCAAACTAAATAAGAATCCTTTTTTATTGTGCACCTAATAGCTAACTGATTTTTGTATATTGGAAAATCTTCTCATGTAAAATAATATAACCTGTTCTATGTTCAGTGTTAATATATCAACACGAATGCCGGAAATTTCTGGAAAGAAATTGAACAAGAAAGATTCTTTTTGTATCAGTGGACCGCTATTCTCTTTCTAATGAAATTTAGTGCATATTACAGAGATATGTTTTTTTTGTTTAGAAAAGTAATAAAAATGAATGTAAAAATACGTATAATTTTATAATAGTCTACATAATTACAAAAAAATGGCTCAAAAGCAGCTTCTTTGGTTATCATAAAACTTTTCCAAATGAGATGAACATCAGAAAATTAAAAGAAACTCCACTGTTGAATAATAAAACACGTTGGTGAGTTTAATTGGAGGATGGCACTTATTCTATTGAATCCCTGCTATACCAATCTCTTCATGTGACAATATTTCTTTACTTCATGTCTTAGCAGAGTGCCCTGTTCTGAAACGATCATCAAATTTCTTTTCATTTCCGGTTGGTAAAGTAGTCCCATTTTTTCAAATCTACAGCAGATAGCACTCTCAGCTATAACATAACTTACATCAGCATGTCTGTGCCATTACGTACACTTTGAATCGTGTTTTTTTGACTCTACACTTCTGTATAACGAAAGGTCAGATTTCATTTACATCTCTCCGTAATTCCTCTCTAAGATTCCTTTTGAGTTTAGTTTTACTCATCAGCTTGTAGTCGTCACTACATCAACTGAAAGGCCACGAAAAATAAAATGGTAAACTCAAATTAATAGGGACGCATTTATAGTTCAATGAATAAAAACCATTTAAACCAGCTTACAAAAAACAAAGAAAAACAGGAACCATACTTCTTTTCTAACCATTGAAATGCAAGATAGAAACCTGTTTCCCTGGAGCCTATGTGCTGAACTGTTCAGCTATATAAAGTAACCGTTTCTTAGCATGTAAAGTCAGTTATCATTTGGCGAATCTAGAGTCAGTTGCAGAAGATCGGGTAAAGATGTCGACTAACAAGCAAGAGCAGTAGAGTAGAGTAGCAGTAGCAGTAGTAAAAAGGAACAGCACACACATATCACTATCGCATCGTGAAAATCGACAGTTAACGGTCTCAAATGTATCCGTAACAAGGAAATTCTCGGAACAAGCAAAAACAAGTAAGCACAAACTTTTAAAGAAACAAAAGAGACAATAACACTAAGAACATTTTTAACACACACAATACCAATATTGTAATTAACACCACGAAAAGAAAAATACACATTCTTGTCATTAATGTCAATACGTGTCTAAAAGTTTTATTGTTATTGTTGTATGTTTTATTCAAATCATTTTCATTAAATAAACAAGAAAAGGAATTCTCTATCAACTACTAATACATATAACAACGGGATAATTACTTTAACAATCGCAACTTCACACCCAACCCGTTACAATCTCTAAGAAAAAAAAAGGAAAAGATAAATGGACAATCATTAATAAGGATGCAAGGACTCACGTCAAAAAAGGGGTGTATTGCTTAATCACCTCACCTCGCAGGGTCTTCTTTCAGATAAGCAATATGACTTTCGCTTCTCTAGGTCAACTGCTGATACATTAACGATAATTGTTGAAAGTCTATCAAGTTTTAGATAAGAATGGTGAATTTCAGGTTGTTGCTTTAGATATTTCGAATGCATTTGACAGGGTTTGGCATACCGGTCTTCCTAACAAGTTGAAAGGTTATGGTATTTCTGGACAACTTTTTGAACTGATTCAGTATTTCTAATCAAATCGCGAAATGAACGTTGTCCTGAACGGCCACTTTTCTAGATCTTTTACATTAATGCAGGTGCCCGCAAGGTTTTCTATACTTGGAACTACATTGTTCCTAATTTTCATCAACGACCTCCCTAATGGCTTCAGTTCTCAAATCAGTATCTATGCTGATAATTCAAATATATACTCCTGTCTGATCGATTCGATAAAGTCAAATTGGCAGCTGATCTCAAAAGTGAACTAAAATCTGCTATTAACTGCCAGACAGTGACTCGTTGCTCATTCTCGAGCTAACGTTTTCCGCTGACATGAAGGGGAAAGATTATATTGAATCAATTGCTGGGTCTGCTTACCAGGAAAGTTGGTTCATTGTGTCGTGCTAGACAATTTTTATTTCCAGAATCTATATTACATATTTATATGTCTACAATTAGTCCTTGCTTTGAATATTGTTGATACATCGGGTAGGGTGCTCCTGCTATATATTTAGAGATAAAATCCAAAGAATAATCTGCAATATTATTTGTCTTAACTTCAGTCACTTTCCCATCGCTGTAATGTAGATTCTCTGTGCCTTTCTATAAATACTTTCATGATATTTGTTCTGATGAACTTTGCTGTATGTTATCTAGATGTTATGGAGTTATGCGCAGTACTAGATTGGCAACAAGATCTCATCATTTTACAGTTGAAATGGCTAGATGTAAACGTGAGTTCTTTGCTAACAGTTTCTTTTCTCCATCCTGGGTAAGACGTTAAACTGGATCCGCGTCCTGGGTAAGACGTTAAAATACGTCCAGCAGCAACGTCAAGCAGGAGGTTTTGAGGAGCGTGAAACCACCCCTTAATTGCTGGTGTTCCCAGGTCTACCCTGACCTGGGGTGGTAGCATCTGTTAGGGTCCCAGCTATGGACAAATAGTTAACTATTACCAGCAATACTTTTTTGAAAACAATTATTACCAGCAAATCAATTTTTAAGGAAATATATTACTAGAAAGTTTTTTGACAAAACAAAATATTACCAGCAATAAAAAATTTTGTCGGCATTAAATAACTTATTGGGGTTGATATGCCGTAAAACAAAATAAATCAAACCGAACCAGTTTCTTTTCTCGTACTTCTTGACTGTCGAACTCTCTTCCGGCTTCTTGCTGTCAAGCCAATTTTGGTCTTCAGAATTTAAATGTAATGTTAACCATCATCGTCTGTCTTCTTTGATTACTTTTCTTTTATTCTTCTCGCTCTTTAATGTTTTTCTTTTTCTTTTCTTTCAAACTCAATAATCCCATGTATCTTAGTGGCTTTATTGCCTTGCTTGGAGTGAGATGATAAAAAATAAACTCTTGAAGAATAAAAAAATTTTAAGCATTTACATGGATATACAGATTTATTTTTTATTTTTAGGTATTTTTACCTGTGTCTGGTCATCCTTAGTGAATCCTCAAATTTCAGCCTTATTTCAAACTTATTTCAGGCTTAAAATATAACTGCAATGGGAGTTAGAAATTTAATTTTTTCCATAAATTGCGTTAAAAAAATCTAAGCTTTACATCATGCTTATAATATCCTTAATTTTTAATACTAATCTTGACTGATAGATCATTAAATCTAATGGTATTTTTTAAATGACAGAATTAGAATTTCTTTTAAAGGTTCGACACCTGATTTATTTTAATGCAGGCGTTTGATCCCATATATAGGTTTCCCTCTCGCATCATGAAAAATCTCTTTAGATTTTTTACGAAGTTTTTGTATGTAAAGTTAGGTTTTGTGGGTATATCTATTCATAGTAAACCAGCCTTGTTTGAAATGTTCTCGGCTTTAGACGACTTTGGCATCGGCAAGATCACAGAAGTAATAAACGAGATATACAATGACCACATACCTGAGGACCTCACTAAATCCATCTTCGTAACATTTTCTAAGAAACCAGATGCAATTGAACGCTAGCTTCATCGAACACTCAGTTTAAACGAGCTACATAACCAAACTAATGATGCGAATCCTGATGAATAGAGCGCAAAGCAGAACTAGACTGGAAATAGGAACGGACAGTGCAGCTTTTTCCAGGGCACTAGAATGCGACATTTATTATCAGAAGAGCAATAGAAATGCAGAGGTATGTGTACTTCCGTTTTAGAGATTACACAAAAGCATTTGACAAGTTACAGCACAAGGATCCATTTGAACTGATCGAAAAACTCGATCTACTTAGAAAATATATTAGAATAATCAAGAACTTATATCGGGATCAAACCGCCTGCATTGGCTTAAACCAACGATGTGTCTTCTCGGGTTTATTTAACTTGTACAACGAGGCTGTTCTAAGGAAGCGGGAGACCCTACCAGGATTTATTTTTGGTGGGCGTAATCTTAACAATATAAGCTACGCAGATGACATTGTGAACACGACTGACTTGGAAAGAAAACTACGAACCTCCTCGGCAGTGTAGTAAAAGAAAGCGAGAGAAAAAAAAAGGATTAACCATCAATTACCGGAAGACAGAATGTATGAACATCATGAAGAGAAAAATCCCAAGATGCGAGTTAAAAATTGGAGATGTCAACATGAAACAAGTAGAGAAGCTTAAATATGTGGAAGGTGTTTGAAAAGAGGCTGGAAAATGCGAAAAGGCAACAAATTCTCAATTTCTGAAATGGCTTTCGTAAACAAAAACTGGATCTGTCTCTTGAGTGAACAGAAAATAATTTTGAACCACCTAAATTATTGATTATGAGAATTTTATTATTTGTGTTGTTGGTCTAGCGCTTTTGCCATTTTCGTTTAATGTAACTGTTGTTTTTTTTTTACTTTTTAGGATCTTGAAATTAAGCAAAATAAAATAAGCAAAAATGTTTTCAAATTCATCCTCTCAAATATACGAGTCCATAATTCTCTGAAAACAAACCACCACATTACTTACCCCAAACAGTATTGCAGAAAACTGGTAAAGGTTGTCACATGCTTCAAGTACCGTATAAGTTATTTTTTTCTATTTGATTGGAATTTAGTGATATGCACTGAAGATATCTATCGTCAAGAAGACATGATATTGTGCAATGTTATCAATAGTATTGTCAGTTTTATATTGTCAATGCAATGACTGTTGAATAGCTACGAAGTAGTTGATTATTTAAGAATGATCAATTGCAAGCTTCGTCACTCGTCTTGAACAATTTTTTTGTTGTTGTTGGCCATGATGAGTTACTGGACTCTAGCGCGAGAAACCTACGGCCATTGAGTAAATCTCTTCGCGATTTTCCATCAGTAGTACGACACTTCAGTTTGCACACAATGCTGGTGGGTCTGTAGTGAGTCCCGATGAAAATAAAATATAAAAATAATATACACAAAAAAAAAGAAAAAGAATTCAAATTAAAATAAGGCATTTGCGATTTCCTTTAAAATTCCTTCTCTCTCTCTCTCTCTCTCTCTCTCTCTCTCTCTCTCTCTCTCTCTCTCTCTCTCTCTCTCTCTCTCTAAACTTCTCTTTCTATACTTCTCTCAACTTTCGAGAAGGCAACCCTCAAATAAAAAAGGAAGAAGAAAAGACTGAACCCGGACAAAAACACCGGAAGTTTTCAGGAGCAGAGCTTACTTATTCGTGACTGAAATATACCAAAAATTAGGGAGGCTCTACGCATAATTTCCGTTATAAAAAATGAAAAAGAAAGAAAGGCCGGAAAATGAAATAATTTGGCTAATGAAAAAAATGACATGTAGATAATTTTTGATTTTCGCGCCAAATTCTTGAGCCTGTTCAAAAGGTTAAAAACCTGACACCTCTAGGCCAAAGGACCAGAACGACACCAAGGAGGGGAGGGAACAAAAGAACGCCACCGCTTAGAAACCAGCCGTGCATGACACGCGAAGAAGCAGGTAAAAGGTTATCGGCTACTGACATTTCCGCCTGTTTCTGGGCCGAAAAGACCACAGTAGATTGACACTGACCTATTTGTTTGCATTACTACTACCACTACAATGGCCTTACTTCTAAATGACCATTAACGGAGATTTATCCAGACTGCTACCAATATCTGCCTTATTAAAGAGGTTTTTGCTACACCAACTACCAAAGGACTCACTCACATTACATGGTGGCCAAGTAAATTATTTTTTTTACAATAATGGTTGGCGAACCAAGGTGACTGCAAATGTACAAAGGCATCTCTCATGATTTGCATATACCGATTTAAAATTACAATTTTTACTTAAAGCATTCACAGCTTGGAAATATTAATCTGTAGTTTCTTCTGTTTGTTGGACAGTGTCGCACAAAACTTCATTTGTCGGTGTCACATAAAACGATTGTAACACGCTGATGGCATTTTCGTAATATATATATATATATATATAATATACATTATTTTAGGATATTACGTCGAAAACATGTCAGAATCGCTACATAATTGCAGTCGAGTTTTGGTGCGTATCAACGTATCTCATCAGGTGATTGTAAATTACTGGCGCGTGAACGATTTATTCAGATTTAGAAGTAAAATACAGCCTCTTTTTACGAAAAAAAGATAAAAAGAAAAGAGGGGATGCTTATAAGCTTTGTGGGCTTTACTCAGATCAACCAATTGAATATGACGTACGTTAAATTTAAACTAAGAGAAGAAGCAAAAATTAAGAAATTATTTTTCATAAACGGGTCATGACGAGTAGATTTGAAATCAATGGCAGTAACAGACGTTAAACAGGCGCGGATGTAAATGGATACATATTGTCCATTAGACAATGTCATTTCCTAAGAAAAAATAAGTGGTAATTTAACAAAATGATAGACAAGTTATATACTTTGTGAGTTTGCTACATAAAAAAAACACATTTTTATAGTCGATAAATAAATAGCTTCTTTAAGAAACTAGTAAATATTTTAAATGTATAGACTTACTTGGAGCTGTTGACTAAAGATTCTTTATATAAGGTGCTAACAATAACCAAACAATGCAAAATATCAAAATACCAACTAATTACTAATACATCCGTACAAGATGTTACTAACACTTCCAGGAGATTAATACAAAATTATATTAAATCTAAATTAATCTTACCAACAGAAAGATAAGCCATATATAGTGTAACACAGTTTGTAGCGACTGCTACGCTTTCCACGCCCACAATTTATTCGTCTGCGATTGGCTAGTAAATCAATACTGCCTTTCTATAAGACAGTTTAGCAATCGCAGTCACCACTTTGAATTTTTCTGCCGTGAACTTGCTCACATGTTTCTTAGTTACAATATCAGTGATTGGCCGAATTTTAACCAATCAAACATTTTAGTGCTAAATCAAATTTTCCCGCGTTTTCGCTGGGAGCCTAGCAGCAGCCTTAAAAGAAGCAATTTTTTCCACAACCGTCAGTAGAGTCCAGCTATTTTCGCCTGTCTACACAAATCTACGACTTTACTCACAACGCACACACAGACATAGATTTTTGCATCACATTATACATATCTCTCTCTCTGTGACTCAGCCAAGTTCATGAACCAGCATTCTATTAATTTATCAAAACAACACACTTCTTAATTAACTGTATTCCATTCTAAGAGCAGACTCTATTCAACATAGAATCCTGAACATTCTTATTAAAGAGCAATTCTTTTGAACATTCAATCATAATCAGAATACAGTTGAAGGGGAACAACTTTTTCTCCCTTAATCATTACACTTCATTGTATGATTGTGTTGTGGATTCCAGGATGAAATCCGATATCAATGAATAACAAACGCCAGGAATGGATAAGGAAAATAAATGTATTAACGTAATACGGGTTAGTAGATCCAGGAATGCGGGTTAGTAGCAATAATATATATACAGTCTTGGTATTGAAGTATCGCGGTATGACTCCTTGCTGAGTCTACGTGCTCGCTAACGGTGACTCTTGTGCTACCCTCCTCTATTACAGACTATCCGGGTATTCACTGGTAGTAGTATATGGATACCTCGAGTGAGTCCATTTGTGTAAAAAGGGGAGACCCCTCAATAGATTGTTTTGTATGTTATATTTTCAATATATATTTATTTGTTGATCCACAATTGGAGTCTCGTTGTTTTTTCTTGAATCGTTAAATGTACAATAGATATATGCTCTAAGAACACGCATTACAAGTTCAACTAAAATCTAAGAAAAAGCATTGTCAAATTCCAAGTCTAACTGAATTGTTATGTAAAAGGTAGACTGTGTTTACAATTTACCGTTAACTCGGATCTTTCGTTTAAAGATTCTTATCAAAGAACCTGATAATTTGCAATTTTTCATGTAAACACAGAAAATAGGGTTCATATATGGATCTACACGTCCTTGCCATTTTAAAAATTTTCCATTTCACCGTAGGAGATTTGTTATCGTTTTTCAAACCCCCCAAATATTTAGAAAGTGGTGTATTATTTCTATAAGTATTATTAATAAATGTTGATACCTAGTCTTGAAAGAATTCTTAGTACTACCAATATAGAACTTTTCAACCATCATATTTTCTACTGTAGAGATGGAACAAAGATAAAAAAATTTAATTATGCAACAAAGATGTTTGTATAAAAAAAGTTGCGAGCCAGTATTTCCATTCTTGTATAGCTGTTGGGGACCACGGTCAAATCTCTCTGGCATACCGAAGTTGGATTACCAGCTGTTATGAGAACTGTTTTGGTCCCTTAAAAAAAGCTTGACCATTTAAGCACCGAAATTTTATGTTTCATGAATTGAAATAATTATTACTCCGAAGCACAATAGGTCAGGAACACCTGAGCAATTTAACTTTATTAAGCATCGAAAATGAAGAATTTGAACATATAAATGTAGATGGTGTTAATGACAAATTTTTGACCGCCAAACCTGGTCGTATGTCTCGGCTTTACGAATTCAAATAGTTTAAATGAGTTGCTCTAGTCTTGACATCTTTTAATTCAGGTTTTGTCAATGTTAAGTGCTTGTTGGTAATGGCGGATCAAATAAAAATGTATTTAAATACTTTTTCAGAGCATTTGTATTTATGTGAAAAATCATTTATATTTAGATTTTTGCTTAGTTTCAGAAGTATTTGTCTTTGTTTTTGTATTTTGGGAATTTGGAAGAAAATTACTTGCATTTATTTGTATTAAAAAATTATATTCGATCCATCCCGTTTGTTGGCCACTGGTTGTGATATGGGGCACTGAGCCGAGCTCTTGCATTCCCCCTGGACCAAGACCTCGGCACACCACTTCAATGATACTATTATTAGTAATCAGTGGCGTGCCTAGGTCTTGGTCCAGGTGCAAGAGCTCGACTCGGTGCCCCCTACCTCAACCAGTGGCCAACAAACAGGGTGGATCAAATAATCATTTTTTTGAAAATCAAATATAAATAATATCAAAAGCAGAGGTGGTTCAACTATAATGGCGTGTCTTGGATAAAAGTTGATAATTAGAGAATAATTTTACATTGGTAAAAATTAAACGCTGGGCGCGATGAACCGAAACGAAAGCTTATCCATAATAGCGTGAGAAGATGTGTAAGTTTTCGTTTCTGATATTGATATTTTTATAAAATTATGAATAAAAAATTGTTTTCATAGTTATTCATAAAATGGTAAATAATAAATATTGCATTGTATTTTGAAAATTTTGTAATTTTTTATAAATTTTAATAAAAATATTTCTTTTCAAATTTATTTCTTTATAAAGTGGTAAATAATAAATATTTATAAAATGCAAATAAAAATATCGAATTGTAGTTGGTTCACATATCTTTGAAATCTTGTAAATAAACATTGCCGAGAGAGTCAAATGTGTACAGTAATAGCGGTGTCAAATGAATAACCGTACTTTTGATACACAGTTTATTTGTCTTTTGCGGGCACGAATGTTAAACTTTGCCAACAAAGTTTTATCGTCAAAATATTTGTAAGAGGAAAGTTCAAAGGGTCTTTTATGCAAAATCCTTTTCAGAACTTTCGAAATTTTGGATAAAAATCTAAGTTTTCTGACACCGACGTTGGGACCCTAAATTAGTACACGAAATCCGAGCGTCTTTTTGCAATAAAAAGCAGATCAATTTGGAAATATTAAAAAAACACAAATAATTGTCGGATTTTAATGAAATTTTCAGGATTTATTCACGAATTAAATTATTTTTGAAACGTATCTTTTTTTTTTTTTAGAAAATCTTGGTAAAAATATTTTTCTTCTTACCTTTAATGAATCTATTTAATTTTATGAAATTTTGTGAAAGTCTTTTTTGTAGCGCTTACAAGTTCTTTTTGTGGACCCCCTCCAATCACAAAAAATCTGCTCTGAATTGTAAAATAAAAAATAACACTAAGAACATTATTTACTTACAAAATCTTTTAATTGTTTTTATGAATAAGATTATGGACAATGATTGTCTTATGAAAATATTTTTTCGATGAATAATGAATAAATACAAGAACTGTTTTCATTTAAAAAAAAATTAATTAGAATAATTTATAAACTTTAAAAATTTTGTATTAATTTGTAACGGCGAAATGATATTAAATTAAAATTATATTTACTAATCATAAATGGAAAAGCTTATTACAATTCAGCGACTCTCATAAAAAGAATTTTGAATTTTTATTGTGTGCGTATAAACGCGCCGATTTTTCTAAATATGGACATTATCAGAAAATAAGAGCGTTGACTATAGTTACTATATTATATAATTATAATTTTAATTATACTATAAATAAATAGTATAGTAAGATTAAAATTTATTGGTAATTTTATAACATTTTCTCAACAAGCTTCGTAAGTAAGACTAAAGCCAATGTAGCTAAAATTTAATAGAATATTAGAATGTGTTGGGATTGCTATGAGTTTGAATTTGTTATCAGAAGGTTTTAATATTAATATGGTTAGTTTACGGGCATGTACACCATATTAATCCACAACAATATAGAATATAGGCATTCAAAACGAATCAATCACAAGGCAATTGAATAAGAAACAACGGTAATTAAGTTTTCAATAAAAACAACAGACATTTATGTACAATTAATATACAATTAGAAAACTTGTGGTTTGATAATGCAAGAATTGACCATGAATAAATTGGGTGTCTTGTTGATTTACAGTTCAAAATTGTTCATGTGTTAAAGAACTGGTCAAATAGAGTAAAATGGAAAATATTACTTATACAGAAATTTGTGTAGTTTGTGTGCGTGAATAAAGTAGAGTATAAATGTCTTAATTTTCTAGAGTAGTTTACCTTGGATTGTTCTGTATTTATCTTTTGTTAAATACAATTTCTATCTTAGTAGTGTGTAAGAACACTTTTGTTAGAAAGTTGTAAGTGAATTTTGAGAGAATAATGTTGGTGTTTGAGTCAGCAGTTGACGCGCAAAAAGTTTCTTAAGTCAAAATAGTCACACGCGTGGATTCGTGTGGCATCTCTCTGAAGCTAAGTGACTGACTGGTGAATTGGGTCGAAATGGTCCTTTTTATTTGTGTTTGGGAATCCAAAGTAGGCTCCAGGTACTTGGAGCGAAAATAGGTTTTCGACAATTGTTACACATTTTGGTGTCGTCTCGACCAATAAAAAGTCGAGATTTGCAATGTGAGGTGTTGATTGGTTAAAACTGATGTTGATGGAAGAGTGTATTTTATCATGGGGGTGAGTAGAAAATATGGACGATTCTATCAAATGCTTAAAAGATATTTTAAATTTTTAGGATTACTGGTTAGTTAAAAAAATATATATGTAAAGCGTTTACGTTGTATTCGTCACATAATTGATTATAATTATATCTAACTTAAATAAATTTCCAAAACATCTCGTCAAATGTGTCAACAATACCACACAAAAACACCCATCCCCGTGTTACAAAACGATTTTCTGCGATATTTTAAACTAAATGTAAGTAATATTTGTTTCCATTCAGATCAATTCAACTTGAAATCAACTAATTCTTCTCAAATAACGTTTCAGAAATATATATTTTATTTTAAAAAGTTTTTTTAAATAAATAATTATGTTGTGCTGACAGATTTTTCAATATGGACAATTTTATTAATAACTAATAAAAATAATTCTGATCAAGTTAAATTCAGTTTGAAATACAGCAAATTATTTTACTTATTGAAAATATTAAATTTAATTTAATCTATTAGCTTGAAATTAAAACTAAAATAAAAGCTTCAAAACTTTTTTTCATTTATAAAATGTATTTTAAACCTTAGGTTTAGTTTTTTGTCTGGGGAGGTACCTATGCATGTATACATACATATAAAACTTTTTTTCTTAAAAAAAAACATCTGGTTGTGGTAGGTTTGGTCTTCCGTATCTGATTTAACTTTTGAAAGTAAAGGCAGAGTTCTTAGAGTTTGAACTTTTGAACATGTTGACATTATGTTTTAAGCAAAAAGTATGTAACACTTTTACAAAAATTTACTTAATCTTTTAATTTATTATTTTTCTTTGAAACAAATGTCTGGGAAAGATTTGTGAGATTTTTAAACTAAAGTGTTTTAATTTCTCATTTGTCGGCATCCATCAAATTTCAAATTAAGTTTGTTCTAATTTTGTTGTTTTTAAAAATTCTAAAATCTTTATTTAAAGTCGTGAACGTATTTTTTACGGATTATCATCTTTCAAATAAAATCAAAATTTAACTCTAAAGAAAAAATGTTTTTGCTTTTTATTTTTTATTTGTTTTAGAAAAAACACTCAGTGTACTGTGTATAAGTACATAAAAATGGGCCGACAAATTCTAATTTAAAAATAAAATCAAGGACTTTATTATTGCTAGCTAAAAAAAAAAGTCACTAACCTGGATTAAAAATAAATATTTGGCCTTGATATAAAGTGACACAAGTTTATTTGCCAATTGCAACAATAAACCTGAGTGATATTTAACGCTTCTTTGTCATTGCCTAAAAATCTACCAAAATAATAAATAAATGTGCTTTTACAAATCGTTCAATCTGACTGCGTCCCTCAGTATGAATGTAATAACACATAGGATAGGGGAGATAACTCATTTCTCGTTTAAGTCAGATTAAATATTTAAAAGAACATTAGTAACATTAAGATGTTTTTCTTTAAAGAAGAATTTCCTTATCACTATTAAGGGAAAATGTAATCTACATTTTCAAATATATATATCTTTAGGTTTAATCAAAAATAATTTTATTGTAAAGTCCATACTATATATTATTTGGCTTCAACCATATTCAAGGTAATAAAAATGTACAAAATTCCAATTAATGTCAATAAATATGTTGTTTTTTATGTTGTAGGTTTAAAAGCGTTTATATTTCTTTGATCTTTATTTATATATTTCAAAATATTTCAAATATTTCAAAAGCTTGAATGACGACTAAAAACAATAAAAATTTTAAACATATTACTAGTAATATTTGTCCTTCGATGGTAGAACAGTAATTAATTATTGCTTCAACCAATAATTTTTATTCTAAAATTTCTTCATAGACCTGTTTTTGTTGTCTTTGGCTCCATTTAAACTTTTAAAGGTATAACAGAAACAAATAATATATTGACAAGTTACAGTTGCTAGATTTCGTATTAAACACATGAGGATTTTGTACCATTTTCACTGTTGGATTTTATTTACTACAGGCCAATATTGACAAGTTAAATTTCAAAGGTAATGTTAATCAATTTACTTGTAAGCTCTCAACCAATATTTTTCCTGGCACATTTGTTTTCATATCAAATCATGTTAAGAAACTTGATTATAAGTATTTTACTTCTCCATGATGTCTTTTATATGCTAACTAATAATAAATAAAGTCATTGTAGATAAACATTGGTAATATGAGAATGTAAACCTCATATAAGACTAATCAATAAAAAAGATTTTAAAAATACATGATTCCTTTTAATTTATAACTCTTTTTAAATATAAAAAGATAATTAATTCTTTATACAAATTTTACTCACCTTTTCTTTAAAACAATATAACATTTGTAAAAACAAATTAACTTTAAAAAATTATATATTTCCAGATATAAAAATCTAAAGTTTATAGAATTTACAAATTTTACATTTAAATTCATTAAATAATGATTACTTCTTTTCACCTATTAAGCTTGTAATTTTGCACTTTCTTAATTTCTATAAATATATTCATAATATTAGAACAATGAACTATATCTTGTTTGCTAGTCATATATTGATCACATAAAAGAATGATTTTCAGAGTTATTGTCATCTTTTGTATTCCTGAAATATATTGTATATATCGCAGTTCAATAACTACATTTTATTCTATAATGATAACTACCTGACATTCATTAATATGAGAAATTTTACACTTTAACTTTAAAAAACATTTACAGGTTGAATATAAAGTTAGATTTAATCTTATTTTATTTCTGACAAAAAACTAAAACAAGGAAATATCTTTGAATGATGAGTATTTTCAGTAAAAATAAAATGAATTGCAAATTACATATTTGTATTTACAAGTTAAAATTAGAAAATGTCTCGTAAAACTTTTAGGTCAAATTTCATGTTTTTTTAATCCAGAAAATTTAATCAAGAAAATTGAAAGGACTACTAGATAAGGTGGTTAAAAATGCCGGAAGAAAGCTCTGACCATTAACTGTAAAAGACAGTCTAAGTTGGAATCTATGTCATGAGGATGTGAAAATCAAGCAGAATCATTGTGTAGGTATGTAGTAAGAGATGATGAAAAGTGTGACACGGAAATATAAAGGTGTTTTCCAGAAACTAACCAAAGTATTATGAGATGATAAAATGTCCTTTTAAACAAAGAAAATCATGCTGAATTGCCTTCTAATCTATAATCTCTTATATAGTGATGAATACTAGACACGATCCTCACAAATGAAGAAAAAGTTTGAAGTGAGAGAGAGATGTGGATTTACCAAAAATGCTTAAAATATCACTGATCATGCATATGAGAAACGAGGAAGTTTTATAGAGAAAAGAAGTTAGAAAGAAACTGCTACTAACAGTCAGAAAGAAACAGCGGAAATTTATGGAACACTTAATGAGGAAAGAAGGCTTAAACAATTTGACATTCACAGAATATATTACAAAGCAAGAAAGCCCGAGTAGGGAGAAGCAAATAACTTACTTAATAAGTGTGAGTGAATAGACGGCAGTACAAGGATAAAGAGGTATAGTAAATGGGACAGAAGTTACTTTTAACAACAAAAGACAGGAAGATGTGGAGGACCATGAAAAACTAGCATATGTAAGATCTTATTAATGATAAATATCAAGGGAGGTAAGAAAAAGATTTTATATTGAATAACTTTTTTAGTTACCTCCCTTATAACTCAATCCAAGTTGGAGGTATCTGTAATTCAGAAAATGTTGTATACCAAGCTACCATCTTTCCAAATAAAATATTAATGATAAAAAAGTATACATCGGGATCTCTGATCGTATCTGCTCACGAAACGCATCTTAAATTAAACAATGATAATATACAATGAAATGGACTCCATCCGACAATTATTTATTTTCTGTTTACGTTATTTTAAGTAAATGGAAATTATTATTATTATTATTATTATTATTATTATTATTATTATTATTATTATTATTTTAATTAAACAACAATTATATTTACTAGTCTGAAAGTCCGAGAAATTTCGTAGAAAATATGCGTTTTCCAATAGGAATTGATTAAGCAAGTTAAGACGCGTTTCGTGACCGGATATGATCGATTGATAAAAATTTTTTATTAAAAATCGTCGGAGATTGTGTGTTTTTAAAAACATTAATTTGGAATTTGCTAACTGTTAACCAGACACCCTTCTCTATGGTAAAGTGGTATAGCGTGTCAGATCAAATGACGTTTCCATGTAGGACATAGTTTCAATTCCTGTTGGAGAACGCATATTTTCTACGAAATTTCTCGAACATTCAGGCCGGTAAATGTAATTAATACTGTTTAAAAGAGAGCATTAAATAAATTGAATCTTTTAATATAATTTAGCATCCCGCTACCACTTTCTTATCAATGTTGAATTTTGTACAAATTTGTACAAAAAGAGGATCAAAAGCTTACCCAGCTTCATACAGATTTTCAGAAAATATCAGCTTCTAATTGGTCAATAAACACACAAGTGGGCATTGCAATCCACCCACGTACAAATATTTTTCCAGCGCGTGACCAAGTCAAGTTTCCCGCCATTTTCCTGGGAGCCTGTCACGTGATTACATTAATTATAAATAGCAGACACGAGCCTGTTCATTCTCTTTTTCTCTCTTCGCTTTTCCTGCGAAGATGTAACTTTAAAGGATCCTGTCTCGACCACGTGCGCTCAGACGTTAAAAACATATTCACGCATGCACGTACGTACGAAATTTTCCAAACTACATTACAAACATACAAAACATTTCCAAACAAGCAGCAAGAACTTTTCTCTTTGAAATACTCTTCTAAAGCTACAGTTTATTCAGCATTTCTCAGCTTTATAATTCATTCAACTTTTGTGAGCTCAGATTAAAAATATTTCAATTTCATCAGTAAAACTTTAATTCAGTCAAAGGGACATAATATCAAGGAAATAGTAACTTCTACGCATGTATATCATTACACAAAAATAAATATAAATGCTGTTGTTATAAAACCGTTTTTGTTCCTTCTTGTGTTTCATATTTTGTAGTATTTTGCGTTAAATATAAATCGTGTGGTCATGTTAATAAACAGACATCTACAAATGGTCATATATATTAACATACAACTACAATAACGTATAAACAGAAAATATATTAAATAATTGTCGGACTTAGTAGTTCATTTCATTATATATATATATATATATATATATATATATATATATATATATATATATATATATATATATATTCCAAGTATATCTGGGAAATTAAAAACAAAAAGCCAGTCACACCAAAAATGTCATGGAAAATAAGGAATGTTTCAATATTTTAGATATTCAGTAAATTTCCTATGGCCGTAATAATATTCAAATAGTATGGAATTGTTCACAATTCTAATAATCAAACAAAAACAGGGATGAAGCGTCAGAGCTTGATTCAACTGCAAGTGCAAACGCATGAACGCCCACTTCTTCGCATGTCAACTGTAAAGCTAGGGTTAATAAAAGGTTCTTTCGGAATATTTCCATTTTAACGCTTCAATAATCCTTCTTAAAAATCTTTGCATGTTCGAATGCCAATTTAGGAGGGAATCATATGAAGAAACTGATGGCCAAATGGCAAAAGTTGATTTTAGACCTAGTTTGTCGCAGATTTCATTCACTTAACTGAAATAATCCATACCAAACATTCTCGCAATACAATTTGTTTGTCATATGTAATTCACATGGCAAATTTGGAAATCATAGGATGAACAACCAAGGAGTTATGGCCGAAAAATGGACTTTTTGAACAATTTTTCGTGGTTTTTCGTTATACGCGGGGAAGCGAGCAGGACTAAAAACACATTATTTTTTTCTTGCTTGATGGTAAATTTGTGGCCACATGTTTGAAGAAAATTGAATTAAAAATGAGGAAGTTATTCAAGTTTTTATTTTAATAAGTACGAAAAACCCGATTTTTTCACAGGTTTTTGCAGTTTTTTGTGTAATGTCAATGTCGAAGGAAAACTATCAAGCACTCTACATCGTAACATGAGCTGTTTTGCATTAAATGTAAAGAACATCAGCACATCCAGTAAAAATTTTGTTCGCGCGTAACTTTGCCTTGTTTTTTGTAAAAAGTCGTACGCACCTTCAACATTATCGATTCTTCTACCAAACCCGGGGGCCTGGAGATTGAAATGTTGGTCAAAATTGGTAAATTTGCAACATGTGTATATAATTTCACCGAAATCGGTTGAGAAATGTGGACGTGCATAAATAGCATACACACACAGAGACATAAATTTTCCCATATACATATATATATATATATATATGATAAGTTGATGACCTTTAATCCCGTCGTTCATTATCAACCTTCGAGTGATTATTCTTTTCAGTAACCTTCCCTAGGTTACAACAAAAACCATGAAAGAACAATAGAATTCAGAATAAGCAGCCACCTATTTTGAAGAATCGCTTAGCATGAAACAGGCTGTTAATATAAATCAAAATAGATTATATATATATATATATATATATATATATATATATATATATATATATATGTGTGTGTGTGTGTGTGTGTGTGTGTGTGTGTGTAATAAATAGGCATCCATTAGTCTTGGGAAACAATGAATGACTATCTAATCCCTGGCTACAGCCACCTGTTCAGGCACATTTGCGTTTTTTAAATACCCAGAGAGTCCAGCTATAGTTTATACTACAAGAAAGCGAAGTGGACCTTAGTTATAATTTCTGGGAGAGGTTGTATAATCTGACACGATCTGCAGTTGAACAAGGCTAGTATGCTCAAACACTTGGTCATAATGACTCGTGACTTCAACCATTGATGGCGTCCAAACAGTTTTGTTAACCCAATTTCACTCACAAGTCTTAGATCAACCCGTGCTATAGTTTTTAGCTACTTCCCATCGCTGCTACAGCCTGGGATCGTTTCTTTTCTGCAAATATTACCAAGAAGGCACCTCCATGACTATAGTGAAATTGGAACCCGAGTGTCATGGTTAAAATACTAATATTCTAACTACATGGCCATGCGCCACACACGCGCGCACGCACATACACACACATGCATATATATGAATGGTGAAGCTCTCAAGCTGGTGGGATTGTTGTATCTTTGCTCTGTTGGTTTGTTTTAAGGTGTGACGAACAGAGCAAGACATAACAACCACACCAATCGTAGATGAGAGCTTCACCATTCATGAGTGATGTAAAGTGTGTGTTCAGAAGGGTGAATCCGAAGAAAGTCGTTGTAGTTGATGGATTGATACGACAGTAAGGATCCTGAGACAATGTGTCAACAAACTCTCTGGGATCTTCATGAAAATATTTAAATTGTCTTTGTCAAAAAATGTGATACCATCCTGACTGGTTACTCCTTATTGGAAAAAATGTGATACCATCCTGACTGGTTACTCCTTATTGGAAAAAAAAAACAGTTATTAGTGGCCCCAGCGATTATCGACAAGCTGCAATTAAAATAAAGAAAAGTTTTTATTAATTTCATGCTAATATATATATATATATATATATATATATATATATATATATATATATATATATATATATATATATATGTTTGCAAATTTATAATTTTAATTGATTGTCCAGTGGAATTCTCATTCGTGTGCACCTGGCTTCTTAGGCAGCGTTATGAAAATGGATATACTTAGAACTTCCGGCATATCGCCACCGTCGCCATTTCATTTATGTCTGTAATGTTATAAATTCCCAAATCATCTAAAGCCGCCAGCATCTCTATTACAATTCAATCTGGTTTTGCTACTTTGTTCTTGTTTAATTTGGCCAGTGTTGATTTCAAATCATATTCTAATATTTCTGGTCCTTTAATATTTCTGTGTATAAATCTGTCCTCTTTCCTCGGGGAAATGTTCTCCGTTGTATTCATTCCATCTCTGAAGTGCTTTTCTTTCTCTATTATCAGTGTTCCGTCCTTAGATTTTATGCATTCTTTTGATGAGCGTGTCTTTTGTCCTGTTAGTTCTCTTATTACTTTATGCACACCTGCTTATCTGTAACATTCTTTCTATTTTTGCTCACCTTTCATTGAGACATTCCTCTTTGTTCGCCTGTATTTGTTCCAAATTTATTGGTGCAATCTGCTATATTCTTTGCCACACTTTGACATTGTTTGATGTGTCTTTTTCATCATGCTGAGAATTTAATCTGTGATCCCTTTCCCTTTCTGTTCTCTAGTTTTCTTTGGGATGATCACCATTGATTACTAAAGCTTCTCTTAATGTATCCCACTTTGAATTTCCATTCTTATTTAGTTCATTTTATCTGCTTTTAACGCTTTAGGTATATTTCTCTTTCAAATTCGGGTCATTAACGAGTCTGTCGTGTTGTATTTTGGGTGCTGCCTTAACCCTCTTCAATTTCCATAGTTTTACTCGAAGATTACATATCACGAGGAGGTTATCGCTCCTGCAGTCGGCACTTGGGTATGTTTTACAGTGTAAAACTGCATTCCCGAATCCCTTATTGATCGTTATGTAGTCCACTTGGTTCTGTGTTTCTCCTCTTGGGCTTCTACATATCAACATACGTCCTGGGTTGAACTGTTTTGTAATATCGGTTCTCTTATATGAGAGTGAATGCTGGGCAATCTCATCACAATTGAAGAAGAAACTTGAGGAAACAAAAATGTGGTTCTACAGATGAATGCCGAGAACACTATGGACTGAAAATGTGAGCAACAATGAAGTTTTAGAGAAAAACTTATACTTAGCACCAGAAAAAGACAGTTGAAATTCATATGGCGTATAAGGATGAAAGAGGGTTTAGAAAATTTAACACTCACAAGACAGATTGAAGGCAAGAGGGAGAGAGGAAAGCAGCATATAACCTATCTAACGAGTGTGTAAATGGTTGATAGAATAGGGATTAGGAGAAATAGCAAAAAAGACAAAACTACAAAGGACAGGAAGTCGTGGAGAACTATGACTGCCCACGTCCTGATGGGATACGGCATTTAGAAGAAGTTCATTTGTTTGTATAAGAATAGCTTCAAGTATTTTGAGTTTTTCTTTCCAATTCAAGTTTGAGTTTTTCTTTTCAGTTAATACTAGGAGATAATACTAAATTACTATGTAATCTTATTTTAACATTATCTCTTCGTCTTTATCTGATATTAATAGCCATACTATGGTTTTCTGGTCTGGTGGTGTGCTGGGTTGGTGAACATGTTTACAAACTGCAGTAAGTTTTGATAAGTTGCAGAAAGTGAAGTGGGTGTGTGACTAATATAAGAATGTTATGTGATTGATTGTGTCATGCCTCTTACATTTTTCTACATAAACCAGATGTTGATCACTCGATGACTCAATGCAGACTGCGTAAATACGTTTTCTGCGCATAGGCTACACGCATACATCCACTTTAACCAAAATAGAACGAACGATTCATTGACTAGTGAGGGCCACTGCCGCTCCAAAAAACAAAATCTTAATTTGGAATCTATTGACGGCTATATATTCTCTAATTCATACAAGCCCCAAAACAGACCAGCTTCGATCTCAACACTAGCAAGCTGAGTGAAAGACGCGTCACAGACCAACGCTCATGTCAACACCGACGCGCTGGGAGAGAAACAACGACGACAGCTATCACCAATGTCGATTTAATTTCTAATTTCACCATTCTCTTTTCCTATTACCTTTAGCAACAGATAGAAGTTACAATATTTGTATATATGTAAATAAATTATACATTTATTTACCCATATAATTCTTTTTACTCGAATTTACATTTGCCATCAATAATTCAACGATCCATTATCCGTGAAAGAAACACTTTCCAGTCCTGAGAAAATGGAGCGAAGAAAGCAATGGAAAGGGAAATGGATTCACTTCAAACAAATAAAGTATGGGACCTGGTTGAACTACCCACTGGTCGGAAATCTATTGGTAGTAAGTGGGTGTTCAAACAAAAATATGATGATGATGGAGACATGGAACAACACAAATCTCGGCTGGTAGCTCAAGGCTTTAATCAAAGCTATGGAGTTGACTATGATGAGACCTTTTACCCAGTTGTAACGTTTGAATTAGACCGAACTGTTATTGCATTGGTAGCAAAACATGACCTAAAGCTGCATCAAATAAACATAACGACTGCATTCTTAAATGGTGAGCCGAAGGATGATATTTATATGAACCAGTCAGAAGGATTCAAGATGAAGGGCAAATCACACCTGGTCTGTAAACTGAAGCGAAGCATCCATGGTCTGAAACAGTCTCCAAGATGTTAGAATGGACTGTAAACTGAGAAGGCTGTACTTCAATCAAATGGAAAATAACCCATTTATACACAGTCCTTAGGAGGAGATATTGTTGGAGAAAATTCCTTGGGTTACCGTTTGAATAAAAAAAAATGAGCGAAAAGATTGTTGCGTGTTCAAATAAAATGATATTTATTTGAAAGTAGGATACACACATTTTACTTATCATGAAATGAAAGTTGACTGTAAGGAAATGAACATGAATAGTCTGTCAGTGAGGTAGAGAGACAGTGGAGTTGGGAGACAAAATCAAAGGAAGACCGCTGTTGCTTTGGTGAGAAAAACAAGAAAGACAAGACGCCGAGGTTGCCTCATTTCTCTTTACTGCTGGCAGTCCTTCCCCCGAGTTGAAAGAATGTTTGGTTTGTATGGTCTCATGTAGGTTCCAGAAGTCTGTATTTATTTACTGGCGGGAGCTGATTTTATTGGCTATTTATTTTTATTAAAATGAAAATTTGAAGTGTGTTTGAAACCTGAAAGGCTGCGAGGAGCCGTTGCGCGGTGTGTTTAATTTTGTCATTTGCTCCTTTGATTTGATATGGTTCACTTCCGCCTACTCTACAATATGTTGATAGTGTACATACACAGCCACTATGGACATAGTCATCATACTGGCAAGTAAGTCATTGACACGAATCCAAGTATTCATCAAACAATCTTTACAAAAGTTCAACATGAAGACATGGGGAAGTTGCACTATTTCCTGTGTGTTAAAATAACGTATCTAGAATCAGGAAAAATATGGGTCAGACAACCAGCATACACCACAGAAGTTCTGGAGAAATTCTAAATGGAAAACTCAAAGTATGTGGCAACTTCAATTGAACGGAAATCCGAAAAGGACAGTGAGTCGTTCAGGCAGAAGTATTTCAGTCAGCGATTGGATGCTTGCTTTATTTGTCAACAAGGACTTGACACGATATCGCCTATACTGTTGGAAATGTAGCAAGATTTTGTTCCCAGCCTACAGTCCAACACTGGAAGACTGTAAAGCATATTATTCATTACTTAAATGATACGCGTAGCTATGACAAAAATGAAGCAGGCAGTCTAATGGGGTATTCGGATGCAGATTGGGACGATGATCTGAATGACTGCAAATCAACATCAGGATACCTATTTAAAATAAGTAGGGCAGCCGTCAGTTGAAGTAAAAAGCAAACATGAAGCGGAATATATGGCTTTGCTAAGTACAGCACATGAGGCAGTATGGATGCAAATTCTCCAATACAATCTTAATGAAGTCCATGTTAGCCCAAAAATCATCTATGAGGACAACCAATCTACGATTTTTATGGCAAAAAATCAACAGTATCATAGACGCGCAAAACATATTGACAGTGTTTCATTACATACGAGAGCAAGTTGAAATGAAAAAAACTATTGAACTACAATACTGTCAAGAATACCATTGCGGATGTACAGACAAAAGGACTGACTCGCACACAATTTGTGAAGCTCGGAGAACTGCTAGGAGTTCGAGAAATAACAGAATAGTCTGACAACGAGTGGTGAGGATTACTGAAAATTCCAGTTTATTCAGATGAACACTAAAACATATAAAAGGGTTAGGAGTTATCTACCCCTAGTTTCTTTAGTTTTATTGTCGTATTGTTTCTGATAAATAAAATAAGTCACCGCATGTGTTAACAACACGGTATATTGTGTCTGTTTCCTTCTTGAGTTTATCCTCCTGTCTGGAAAATAAAGTTGAATACCTGCATTCGCACAAAACAAGGTATGTCTATATTTGCTATCTAACTTGATGCATAAATTTCTAACAAATACCTACAAATCCTACAAGTTATATTTTTCTTCTTTTTTCATTTTATAGTTACGAATTTCTTTAGTATTGCTAATGTTTTCATTTTTTTATTGGTTAAAATTGCAGATTAAGCCCCGGAAACCAAGTGTAATGAAAAATGCCATTCTGGTGTAAATTTGCATGCTTATTTCGAAAATAACAATAAAAGTTTGCGGAAGAAAACCGTTTAAGCATGCACATTTACCCCAGAATGGAAATTTTCATTGCAATTGGTTCCCGGGGCTTAATCTCTCAGTTTTACCCAGGATTGTTGTTTGTATTATTTTTTCTAAAATTCTTTAAAGATAACTTTATTTTCTCAATCAACAATTTGGTTTGAGAAACTATTCATAATAATGATCATTTGCTTTATTTTAAGGATTTATTAAGAAAAGAGCGTTTGAAAATTAAAATTAAAATAAATTTTGAAAGTTCTTTTTTAATAGAACATTTAAATGCTCTCCTTGTCCTATATTCTTATAAAAGTGGCTCACCGGCAACTTGAAAGGAAATGTGTGCCAAATATAATATTAATAATAACTCCTCGTGACTTAAAAATACCGGAGTGAAGTCTGGCGGGGAATAGCCGTGTCTCATGGACAGAGCGAGCTCTTTAGTTTTGGTTGACAGTCGCCCTATCGGTGGCATCTTGAACAAAATTACCCCTTGGTGGTCAAGGATAAAACGAAAAAAATGTTTACAAATAAAATCTCATAATGGATCGGTCGTCGCCCGGGTCAACAAAGGCTGCGTCACTCAGAGAGAAACCAGTTTGGGGGCGAAATTAGAGCAGAATTCCTTGAAAACAACAGATTTGAAATTACTGAAGAGAAAAACCGCACAATTCAAATAATCAGCAGAATAACTCGCGCATAAATGTCAAAAAGAGACAAGCTTCCGAAAATTCGCCTGACAAATTTACATAAACATACTGTGTAAACATTATTAATAGACAGAAAAATGAAAAACATGATAGAAGTAAATAATGTAATATGCAACAACTGTAGCAGCTACTGGAAAACTTAATGTAAGACAAAGAAAAGATCAAACAACAGACAAAAATAATTGGAAGGCAAAATTAAAGTAAGAAATTGAGGAAATCAGATGTGAATTATCAATACTAGATGAAATTCAAATGTTTCCACATGAAAAAGCAGGAAAATCAAACGGAAATATAGAATTAAAGTAGTAAATGAAATTTCACCAATCAAGGAAATATTTAAACAAACTGCAAGTAAAGGCACAGAGAACAAGACAATATGAAAGTGTTGTAGGTTCTCTCGAAAAATATCGCAAAAATTTGGGGAGAATATTTGGAGCAGCCGAAAAGAATATAATAAACCACAAGAATGGAAAAATATAGCCAAAAATAATGTTAGGCAAGCTCTAACAAAATCCCCAAAATGGAAAACCCCAGGAAATGACAAGGTACCCAACTTTTGGTACTATCATCTGTAATCAATCCATAAAACCTTTGCGAAAACTTTATCAATGCTAATTAATAAAACCAATGAAATTCCAGAATGGATTATTGAAGGTATTACATATATTCTAAAAAAAACAAAAAACAAAACAACAAAAAAAAAAAACGGATGAAACAGAGGATCCAAAAAATTATAGCCCAATAACATGTCCATCTGCCACATATAAATTAATCACTGTATTGACTGACTTTACTTACATTTTCTGGATGAAAACAATATCCGCCCCCCACACAGACTAGAACAGTGGTACAATATATTTTCAAGATTCATAACTGGACCAGAGCTCACATTAAGCGAATATATGTAAAAACGAGAAAGCTACTCCTCTGCAACCACATGCATAATCTTAATGCTGATGTTGATCGTCTGTATGTGTCTAGATCCGAAAGAGGCAGAGGATTAGTTCAACTAGAACTGTCTTACAGAAATACAACAGTCTTCAGAGTTACCTCGAAACTACAGAGGACTGGATGATGATTTTCACCCCAAGCAAGGTGGGATTGCCACTAGCGCCCAAGAGGTTACGGAGACTACTACATTTAACCGTTTCGGCAGTGAAAGGGTGGGGCTGAGTTGCCGACATAATGGCACGTTTAAATTCATGCAGTTTGGGAACTAGCGAAAATAGGTCGTCGGAGCAGTTACCTGAAAGTATTTGTAGAAAAGACAGATGGAGGCGACGGCACGTCTGTGAGAGAGCGACTGTAAACCAAATGCCAGATCAGGGCTAACCACATTGCATATCCGTCTCTGGATATTGTCGAGGATATAAGACGAACAGCGGGGTCTCTAGATCATATATGACAGCAGTATTCCAAGCAAGTGAGAATGGTTGATTTATAGATTTGAAGGATGGACTCGGGCGAGAAAAAACTTTCTGGCGCGACACAGAGAACCAATTTTCCTTGCGGTAGATGAAGCTATTGATTCAATGTAATTGTTCCATCTCAGTCAGCGGACAATGTAAGACCAAGCAGTCGTAAAGAGGTGCTATCGTGGAGTTGAGCATCAGACATTCTAATGGGAGACAGGGATGGTTACCTGTGGTGGGTAACAGAGAGCAATTTTGTTTTTGAGGCATTTAAGTTAACCAGCCATTTCCTGTCCCGGTTAACAACCGATTGGAGGTCCTTTTCGGGACCAACGGCCAGTTTAGTTTTGTCAGTGATACCAGATTTGCTTTTAAAGCAGGAGTAAATACTAGTGAAGTCTGCATAGATGCCTACTTGGGAACTGATGACATCGAGAAGATCGTTAATGAAGATAAGGAACAATGTAGGACCCAGCATAGAGCCTTGGGGAACACCTGCGTTCGTGAGAAAGGAACTGGAGGAGAATCCGTTAAGGACGACTTTCATTACACAGTTCGACAGGAATGATTGTATTAAGTCAAATAATCGTCCTGAGATACCGTATCACTGAAGCTTACGAAGGAAGCCGGCATGTCAAACCCTATCAAACGCTTTAGAGATATCTAGAGCCACGGCACGAGCTTCTCCGTTATTGTGAAGTGCTTGGTAAACAAATCCATAAGCACACCAGGTGTAGGTTGGGCAAAGCAGAAATATTGCTTGCCAGAGAGCAACTCATGGCAGGTAAGGTGCTTAACCTCTTCGGCGTTGATTAAAGCTTCAAAGACTTTGCTGAAGAGTGGTAGGTGACTGATAGGACGGTAGTTAGATGGGTCAGAAGGGTCGCCAGAGTTCTTAAAGACAGGTAAAACAGATGAAGACTTCCAACAGCAGGAGTCATTGAGGCAGTAGTTTTGTAGTTTGGAGAGGGCATGGGCCAGTTCAGGAGCACATTTCTTCAGGACAATGGTTGGTATCCCGTCCCCACTTATGGGAGTCTAATTTAGAGATGATGCCCAATACCAACGATAAGGTTATGTGCAACTCGCTCAATGGAGTCTCAGTTATAGGGGGGGATGGGGTGTGGGTACACCGGACGAGTCGAGCGTTGAATTGGATGGGAATTTATGAGCAAAGCACTCGGCCTTATCAGCTGAGGAAGTCAGGACCTCAAAGCCAGTATATCAGGAGACTTCATCAATAAGGAACGATTCTACACTGCAGAAGTTGGTCCGAATGCCACGCACGTTAGAAAAGGAAATGTTAAAGAGTTCATGCGATTTTTTTAGAGCTGGTCTAGGTTTACTTTTTTGATCGTTTGTTGTCATGTTGGGTAATGTTGGTAGTGAAAACGAGAAGGCCTGAAATAGAAGTAGCAGACGGTCATCTTATGTGACAAGGGCAGAAAGGAGCTGGAGCGGCCTGCAACATAATGTAACCTTAGAATTACCCACCTGAGGTGCGTGCAAGGACACCCTTCTTGCGCGACATGGCATTACAGGCACCCCAATATTATACAACTGTTGATCAGAGCAGCCGCTCAAGATGCTACATAAGAGTTAGGCAACCTGAAAACTGTCAACTCGGTACCCTCAGAATGAAGAGGCGTTGCTACAGACTGCACACATCACAGGAGAATCACGACAGTACTACTACTACAGACGCCAGAGAAGGAAAGGAAAAGTACCGGGAACCACTTCCTAATCAAGAAACAAGGAGTGAGAGAAGGGGGAGGAGTATTGACCGAGCGATAGGAAAGCCTACCTACTCCTATTGGCCTACCTACTCCTGTGTCAAAGAATATGAAAGAAGTAAGAAACTTTATTCCGTGATAATGGATGCCAACAAATTCAAAAGGAGATTTCAAGTGGATGAAGAAGAGCAAGTAGAGTCTAATGCACCTATTTCAGTGATAAAACCTAAAGAGAAGGCAAATGCAAATGCAATGGACCAAATGCAGAAACGATAGCAAGATAAACTTCTTAATGGCCAATACTCTACCCGTACCAAACGATTTTATGTAGACAAACACCATACCCATTACTGTTTACGTAGTGCAGGGTTAAAACTGAAACCGAAAGTTTTATTCTTGCTGCACAGGTCCAATTCTTGCTAACTAGAAATTACCAAATAAACATACTGAAAAATTGTGTTCATCCGAAATGCTGATTCTGTGATAGAACATATTGACCATATTGTATCAGGTTGTACGGTGTTAGCACCCACTGAATATAAAACTCGACATGACAGGGTGGTCCAATATCTGCACTGACAAATCTGTAACATTTACAGGAAGGAAACTGCAAGAAATTGGTACGAACACCACCGAAACCCGATTACAGACATAGGACTTGTAACAATTTTATGGGACTTTACAGTACAGTTAGAACAATCAAAGCTAATCACCCAGATATATTGATCAAAGACCACAAAAAAGTGCTTTCTCATTAACATGACAAATCCAGCAGACTGTAATGTATATTTCAAGATCTTACAAAATATCAAAATACAAAAATCTTAAAGTGGAAATCTAAAAAATGTGGCACATGATGATATCAATAATTCCAGTTGTACTTGGAGTTCACACCTTATGAAAGGCTTTATGAATGTAAAATGTGTGTGATATTTAAAAGTATTCAGTGAAAATGTCATGAAGCTGTTTCTGACCTTAAATCTCTGGATGGGACCCGGAACGAAAAGAGCATACAACATATATAAAGCCTTTATAACGTAAAGCCTTTGATAGTGTACCACACTCTTGGCTCCTTAAGGCTTTGGAAAGTCTCTTCGGTGATAATAAATTTCGTGAAACACAGCATAGGAATGTGGAAAACCACATTATACCTAAATCACACCAGAGGCACTGCCACCTCCAGGCATCTGAATACTGACGCAGAATCTTTTATGGTGACTCCCTGCCATCCTCCTATTTTGCCTGGCTTTAAGGCCATTGAAATCGAACTCTCAAAAGTTTGGCACATGAGGACATGTTGTAGTTGGAGCCCTCGAATTGATTGGAAAAAGATTTCGATAGACACATTGAAGGAATTCCTGCTAGTCCAGGCCTGAAAGAAATACAAAAAAAAAATTGTAATCACAATGCTCAGTGGCAAATGTGATGGTGCCATTTCTGACCTTCGGCCTCTGGTTGCAACCCGGAAAGAAATGAGTCTACACCAGAAATCAAAGGAAATAAAATAATAACACTGACGAAAACCGTTTATAGTAACAATTTCCTTTTTGTCATAACTTGTGCAAGACGAGGATCAAAACGAAGTTAAAAATCACACAATCTTAAAAATTGAACTTAAATTTTGTAAAACTCAATCTGGTTGTTTGATAAATTCTGTGCGTGCGTAAAAAAAGTAATTTCTCAAAATTCATAAACTTCTGATTTCTATCTTTTCCCATTAAATTTTTATTTGTGAAAGCTATCAACAAGCAGTGTTTCAATCCTACTTAGACAAAGTAGCAGATGAACTAACTAATGCGTTTATAAAAATTCCACAACCTTCGTTGTCAAATAAAAACAAATACAGTCACATTCACAAAAATTTAGTAAAAGTACACTGCATCCACAACAGGAACTGGTCACAATGAAAAAAAAATACTAAGAAGACTCAGATTATATTTTCAAGAAGAAAGACTTAATTTCTTTTTTACGCCAAAAAGGCAGGAATGCGTAAATCTTAGTGTAGATAGACTGAGAAGCAAAATAACATCCATATATTAAGCAGTTTCTGACCACCGTTCCAGGTTCCAATTTACGTACAAAACAAATTCGACTGACGGACACTCCACGACTAGAACCTATTGAAATGAAAATGGTTATTTACATTAGTATTCATATTTTTATATCACCAATTTCTATAGTAAACAAAATTGTTTCAGACTGTTATAAACACGCCTATGATAACACGAAAGAACAAATAAAACAAGTGCCACTGGTGGGGCGAAAGGAAAAGAAGACAATAATTTTTGTGGGAAAGGGGGGCGGCTTTTGAAAGGAAGGTAGAGTTGGTGAGGACTGGAGTTGCTACGTTTGTCGGGCCGGTTGATCGAGTTTCAAATGGTAGTTAAGTCGAGAGCATCTGCACAGAGGACGACTTTTTTATTTTTCGTTTTGCTTTCTCAGCGTTCACATTCAGCGATATGTAATGTAGAGTGAATCAGAAAGAAATATAATTTGGTGTAAAGCAATACTCGATTCTTATATCAGTTTCATTCGTCAGTCGTGAGAAAATAAAATGTCAACGAAAAATGAATTTGGACATTGAAATTTCTTGTTTAAAAAGATCTTCCTAATAGACTTTCATCATTATTAATGTTATTAATCCTTTACTGGGCTTTTTAAAAACAACTTTTGTTCAACCATTATAAAAAAATAAAACTATACAAGACATAGTATAAAAAAATACATAGTATTAAAAATTTAATATTACAGAAAGGAAGATTAGTTAAAATGTAAATTCATTTTTGATGAATTTAATTGTTAATAATCTTCGTCGTCATCCATTTGTAAGGAATTAATGAGAAAATAACTAAGTGTAATGTCATATGGACAAACAAGTAGAAAATACCATACTGTTTATAGCAGTTAACTGTTTATTTCACCAATACTGGTTTGGTGGCATAGTGCTATGAAAGTTTTAAAAAATGGTCTCACTATTTTTATAATGTAACAAATTGGAACGGAAGGAAAAATAATTAAAAAAGGTTAGTTTGGTTCAATAAGTGAATATGAATTCGAGACTCTAGGGAAATTGAACCCAAATTTAACTTGAAGAAATCCAGTCAGACTGAATATAACTAGCGAATTCCTCACCCGCCCAATTCCCCCGCTGCTCGGGACAACTTGTATTTTGACAGGTGATTGATTTCGGGGGTGGGGGACTTTGGCTAAACGGATGTTTTCCTAAGGAATTTTTCTTCTTAAGAAGATTTTCAGGAGGGAATTCTCAAAAAAATAAAAATAAAGAAGAAAAAAGGCCAAGAAGAAAAATTAGGTGAAGCGTCCATATGTCTTTGAGAGGCACTTATGATCAAAGAAATTATATCACCTTGCAAAATCCATAAAAAAGAAATCATTTTGAGTTTGTAGTAATTGGTAATTTGGATTCGGAAAAAAACCCACTGAACTAGCAGATGTAACTGTCGATTCAACAATGACGTGACTAGACTAGTGCAAACATTACTAACACAGACTGGTTCTGTTTCCCTTTCTCCCATAATACTAACGATAGAACTGTTATAATTCCGACCATTATGCCAAACAAACACTGGGAAGGAAAATATATTTAAACTTGTAGAAACGATGAACAAAGATGACCTTTTACAGAAAATATACAGTCTTGTTTGGTCATTTGATGCCCAACTCGAACCCAGGAAAGCAATCTTAACTGCAACTGTGTCCATAACCCAGCTTCGAATTGCTGATATTTCAACTTCTCAGTCGAAAATCTCTTCAGGGTCAGGATAACACAGCATGAGTTGGAGAGGACTTTCAACTAGGAATAATGCCCCTCCCTGAAGTGTCCAGTATCCAAAGTCCATCAAGCCATCTTTGAGACAACCACTTGCAGGCCAAGTATAGGGATGTTGTCCATTTTATTGCAATTCCAACTGAGTATCTTGACCCTGATATGTCCCAATCACTTGAAGTGTCGGCTATCGTGTCACATCGGATAATAATTCTCAGATATTTTTATGTATAACTTCTTATCATAGGCTTTTTATAACGAAAAAATTATGTAATATAGATGTTAAACTTTATTCATTGCCTCATTACCATTGATCATTGGGTCAGCTATATAATTAGTTAAATCCAAATATTATTGGTCAAGTAGAATTAAATCTGTAAAATATTTTGTATAAAATGTGTGTCTTGCCAACAGCCCAAAATTAATAAACATACACTATTCAAAATTTTGAATTACTTCCACCACATTTTCATACTATCAACTATAGATATTGTCAGATCATTCATTTCAGTCTGTAATTATTCATGTTCATAATTAAACAGCTAGAAATACCTTTTAACCTGTATGTAACACTTTCCAACACAGATTCCAATTTCATTAGTGGTCCTTATCAATTCCAGCAGAACATATACCACTCCCAATCATTAGAGATTCACCACCAGCTTGCACGACATATTGTTGACTAGTTTTTTCCTTATTCTTCTCCATACCCAAACTTAACCATCTACCCAAAAGAGTTCTAAATCTGACTCGTCTAAGTAACATCGGATACCAGCCTTCTACAGACCAATATTCTCTGGACCAGGTGTGGTGCGGCAACTGATGCTGTGATATCAATAATGGCACCCTTGTTGGTCAGCGATTACTAAACCCAATGAAATGCAATGTGTTGATTGATAGGTTTAATATTCGATACAATGTTTTCCTACGTTGTGTAGTTATCGTTCTTACCGATCATTAATTGACCCGTTTTTGCATCACCTGTGAGTATTTATAGTTTTTACGTGTTTCTGGTGCTTGTCTCAAATTCACGTATTCCAATTATGCCTTTATTACTGTGACCCGAGAAAAAAACAACAACAAAAAAACAACAACAAACAAACTCTAGAGCTCTCTCTCTCTCTCAGAGACAGAATGTCATCATTCTGGCCACAACAAATCAAATGGTTTTCAATCCTGTTCGTATCCCATGGCTACCACAGCTACACTACCTCTTTACCTATTACGTCGCACATACATCAGCCGTCTGAATGTATAAAAATTGGCCATGTCTTCAGTTTGTAGATATTATTTTATTAGGAAGAGATAATATGGTAAAATATTGAGTAAAAATATATCCGATTAAACACGTTTGTTAAAAAATTAACGACCTGTACATTGTCATAATGTAATAAATTTATTCACTTTAAAAAGATATGCTTAAACATTTAAAATCTATTTTCTGCATTTTTAAAGCAAATAACTGCGTCTTTTGGTGTTAGTATGCAATTTTACTTTTTTTGTTATCAATCTCAATTACCATAAAGAAAAACGTTTTGCCGAAAATTAATTTCAATAATCCAAATATACTGAACTAGACATAATGATAAATTATCTGCCTTTTATTTCTCTATAGCTATTTTAATTTCAAGTAAATTAGGAACCCAGCATTTGTTTATCTAACTGTAATTATAATAGCAAGAAAACATTTCAAACTTTAAAAATATAACTTGTTAAACACCTTTGTTTGATAATGTTGTTAGATATCTGAAAACAACTTAATAGACCAGTCATTATATGGTAGGTTACAAAGTTATCAGTTTATCTTACGACAATGTCCGTTCCCACCATATATCGGTATAATTAATTTCGGTGTATATTGGCCTTGTATAACAGTTAAAAGTAAATTTACAGAATATTGACAAATACAAAATAAATCTTTATATACAAAATAATAATACAGAAGGATAAGTTGAAAGTTGAATTTTAAAGAAGTCAAGTGCGTATAATAGAGAAAGTCCTGGCGCATAAAAGAGAAAGAGTCCGGGTGGAATATGAATATACAACTGAAGTCACAGAAGATGTCCATCATCCGCTGAAATGTACTTGATGCGTTCCGGCGTTTGAAAGGCATGTTATTGTTCTCGAACAAATCAAACAGTGTTGCAATGTCTGTTTTTACGTACATCGCCAGGGTGGACTGGCACTTGATGATAAGTCGGTGATAAATCAATGTTTGAAAATATTTTCTTATCATGCAACTTAGATGATAAAGAATTTATATGGCACTTGGTACTGATCTACTTTTATTATTGAAGTTAGTTGCCTGTAAGTGTAGAGTCCCCTACGAGTCTGTATGTAGTCTGTATGACTTCGGTGCCATGTGTAAGGCTGCAGTCTGTTTCCATTTTAAAGGGGATATTATTTCTGCTTTTTGGAGTTGCCTAAATTTCTCTATCGCTATGTCAAATTTCTGTGCCGATGGTTGGTGTTTAGAAAGTTTACCAGTTTCGATCCTATAAAAATACGTTTGGTTTGCTGCATTAGGGTGTAAGAGTAAGCGGAAGTGAACAGTATCAAATCAAAGGAGTATCGTGCCTCTTATATTTTACTACACAAAAAAACAGATGTTGACCGCTCGACGACTCAAAGCAGACTGCGTAAATACGTTTTCTGCGCGTAGGTTCCACACATACACTCGTTTTAATAAAAATAAAACGAACAATTTATTGACCAGTCAGAGTCACTCCCACTCCAAAAGCCAAAATCTTAATTTGGATCCGAACCACGGATATATATTCTCTAATTAAAACAAATTCAATACAGTCAACGACAGCAAGCCGAGAGATGCGACACAAACCAGCCTTTATGTCAACATCAACGCGCTGGGAAGGAAACAACAGCCATCAGCAATATTTAATTTCACTATTCTCTATCCCTGTTACCTTAGTAAAAACAATAGATAAAAGTTACTAGTTTTGTATGTATGTAAATAAATTATTCATTTATTTACCTATCAAATGTATAATTTTCCCCTTGAATTTACGTTTGCTGGGGCAGCGAAGGAATTAACCTCCACAACAATAACAACAACAAGGTTCTGTCTTTCAGTTTACCGATTTCCGCTTCTGCAACAGGAGCAAATGACAAAATTAAACACACCACACAAAGGCGCAGCCTTCTGGGTTTCATACATACTTCAAATTTTTAATTTAATAGAAATAAATAGGCAATAAAATCAACCCCGCCAATAAATAAACACAGGCATTTGGAGCCTACATGAGGCCATAAAAAACCATTCAGAAGGACTGATAGCAGTAAAGAAACACGAGTCAACCACAACGTGCTGTCTTTCTCATCAAAGCAACAGCGGACTCCCTCTGATCTTGTCTCCCAATTCAACTTTCTTTCTTCCTCATGTTCATTTCTTTACAATCAAAGACAAGAACTTTCCAACTTTCATTTCATAAGTAATTACACCTAAAATTTGTGTATCTTACGTTTAAATAAATATTTTATTTGAACACTCAACAATCTTTTCTCTCACTTTTTGTATTCAACAAACGGTAACCCATGGAATCTTTCCCCAACAAGAGTTACGATGAGGTGAAATTTGGATATTTGGATATTTTCCCATAATTCTCCATATGGAGAATTATGGAAAAATAATTTTGATCCACTATGATATTCATAATCTCATAAGTCAGCTTGGCGTTAGATTGTCTGGGGTTTTTTTTGTCGTTTTTATTTTTTCGTTTTTTTTTTGTATTTTTTTTAAAGCAGTTCACCTCAAGCAAGGCGGCAGTGCCACTAGCACTCAAGGGGTTACAGAGGATCGACAACAAGAGTAAAGAGGCGTGTTTGAGGAAAGGATACAGAGAAGGACGGGGAACAAGATCAAGGTATCAGATGTCGATTGACATTACACCTGAATATTTGAAGATCATCGAGGAAGCAAGTATGGGGAAGGGAGTTCCACAGACGGGAAATGCAAGAGAGGAAGCTGTTTGAGTAGAAGAGACGGTTACATTTAACCGTTTCGACAGTGAAAGGGTGGAACTGAGATGCCAGCCTAGTAGCTCGCTTGAATTCATGCAGTCTCGGAACCAGCGAAAGTAGCTCGTCGGAACAGTTGTCGTGAAAATACTTGTAGTGAGAGACAAAAGAAAGCCACAGCACGTCTGTGGGATAGCGATTGTACACTAGGTGCCAGATCAGGACCTATCGCATTGCATATTCGTCTCTGTATTTTGTCGAGGACCATATATGATAGCAACATTCCATACAAGGACGGGTGGTTGATTTATAGATTCGAAGGATGAACTCAGACGAGAAAAACTTTCTAGCACGACATAGAGAACCAACGATAGATGAAGCTATTGATTCAATGTATTTTTACCACCTCATGTCAGCGGACAGCGTGAGACCAAGCAAGCGTAACGAGGTGCTCTCGAGGAGGTGGGAATCAGCCATTCTGATGGGAGGCAGGAAGGGTTCTCTGTGGTGGGTAAAGGAGAGCAGTTTCGTTTTGGAGGCATTAAAGTTTACAAGTTATTTCCTGTCCCAGTCAATCACAGATTAGAGGTCCTTTACGAGATTAGCAGCCAGGTTAGTTTTGTCAACGATACCAGATTTACTAATGAGGCAGGAGTAAATAGTAGTGTCGTCCGCGTAGATGCCTACTTGGGAACTGATGACACCGGGAAGGTCATTGATGATAATCAGGAACAGTGTAGGGCCCAAGATAGATTCTTGGAGGACACCAGTTGTGTCAACCAGACTATTGTTTGTGCAGTCGATCGTCAGACCGAAATGGTTTAAGAAATCATAACCTAAGAAGGGGTTCTGTGGTATCTGGGATCAGAAGCATCCGGGTGAACTCGCGTCTGAGATTGTGCACCACCAAATTTAATGTAGCTTCTACTGATCATTCAATATTTTGTAAACACATTTGAAATTTAAGAATCTTAAACAAAACGTTTCATTTTTTTATCACGCATAAGCATTTTGAAAAAAATTTTGCCTCTGCAACTTTCATTACTATGCGTGGGCACGAATTGTTAATGGCAGCGAAATGAGTCGTATGTCACCTTCCTCCGACCGAGATTAAAATAGAAGTGTTCTTGTGTGAAATGTATTAATAGCGTGTGTCGACCTTATAATGGCGTAGCCAATGAACATGTACGGCCACTCTTTGTTGTTGTGGAAGGTAACATTTGTAGCGTAGGCGTGTTTGGATGAACTGGTTCTAGTTTTAACTAACTTTTGGTGCTGTTTCTTTAACTGTTTCAACATAAAACAGGTTTCACACGTTTGACTGTCGTGTCTTTTTTGCCATCCTTGTCAGCGACGAAAAATATTCGTCTTTCCAACATCCTGAGTAATTCGAAAAAAGTTGTTTCCTAACGCTGCTGGGCAGTAAATAGGAAGATAAACTGAAGTTAATAAAGATTCTTAAGTACATAGGATTTGGTAATCGAATGTTGATCAAAAGCAAAATATTGACTTGTAAAAGGTTATTTTTTTAATCATTTCACCCCCAAGCAAGGTAATAAAACCACTAAAACGCAGGGGGCTATTGAGTAAAAGAGAATACGTGAATAACCCAGTTATTATCCCAGTTAACAACAGATTGTAATTAATTTTTTAAATCAGCTGCCAATTTGACTTCATCGAACCGATCAGATGATTATTAAGTATATATTACTATAACATATATTATTATATTGTTGTGAAATATTGAGATTCTGAAAACAATCATTTCGAGTGTGCAGTTTAAGTCTTCTTTCATTGTGTTTCTGATAGAAAGAAGCACTAAGGTTAAATTATCTACCCAATTGCGTGAGTCATTTTTTTTCATCGATAAAATCATTCTACGACACTGTTATCGGTGGCATGCAATTGTTATGTAATTAACAAAAAAGAGTCGAAACAATTCTTGAAATAGTGTTGACTGGAACTGTGAATCTACAGTAGCGGTTATTACAATCAGTATAGCAATTGTCCAATACCGTTTTTGCGTTGCTCATTACGGGTATATTCCGTATGGAAAAAGCAGCATGTCATCTAGGAAAGAAAAGAAAGGACTCCACCATTGCAAATATTTCCATATAACTGCTTATTATTGTATGCATTTGGGAGTGGTCCCATCATATCGACGTGGAAGCTAGTGAATCTATCGTTAATTTTGTGAAATTGTCCCTGTAGTGTCATTGTATGCTTGTTGACTTTATGGTTTTAGCATCGTATGTGTTGCTGCATTCATCTTTTGATTCCAACTAAAATGTTAGGCCACCTGAATCGATCGGTTGCCATTTTTACAGTAGATCGTCTATGAGGATGTGGAAATGATGAAAGATCTGTTACGATGGTGGTGCATAAGGTTGCAGGTGCTATTTAACCGCGTCACATAACAAGGTCAAGTTGTTGAAAGGAACTGAAAAATTTTGAAATCCATAGTGTTCCTCAATATTATTAGCCTCCATTAATACATCGTCGATCTATCCGAATGTGGAAGATAAAAACTGAGAGCTTCATTAATCAGTCTTTGAAAAGATGCGTTACGTAGGCTAAATATTATTCTAGTAAATTATAATACCAGTAAGGAGTTGTCATAGCGGTTTTTGGTGTATCACTCTTTTTAAATGAATTTCGTAATATAATTTGATAAGTCGAACTCGTTAAAAAGGTCCTATTACGGAATATTATGCAATTGTGATGTTTGGTAGCAGTCAGGTGTTGTTCCAGCGTTCTGACATTCTGAAGTCACAACGGTTGAGTTGGCTTTTGGAAGCATGTACAACGATGAAAACCGTTGACCGAGTTGCAGCATATGTTGACCTTCTTTAGAATGACACCATTTTTGGTTTCTGCCGACTACAAATTCTATCCGTAACCTCGATCACACACAAAGTTCCGTAAAAAATCTTTTTTCACTAAACCTGTTTTACAAGTCGGAGATTAAAATTTATTAACCTCTTGGTAACAATGCATCACGGGATCACGCCGAAGTGTATATCTCTCAACGAAGCACCGGGAAGATCGAAAAAGCAGTGTATGAGCACTACGCTTTGATCCTGGGCCCAGGCCGAGCAGCTTGGTTTTAGCCGGCAAAAAGGGGCTAATATTATATCGAAGAGTTTGTTCAAGTGCTCTTTATCTAATGTGAGTAAAAACTGTACATATACAAATTATTCCTTATGTTGTCCGAAGGTTTGGACAACATTGCCTTATCCACTACTCTTAAAGTTAGGATTAGACCTCAGACAAATTTGGTTGGTCGTGTAATTACTCGCTTGCTGCTGCCATTCATTCTGCGAGTAAATGGGTTGTGAAGGTCAATAACATCCTGTCTGTTAGTTTTCTAAGGAGCGGCCAATGGCGGCCGCGACAAGTTCCCGTAATATTTGTTTCGTCCATAAATATGATGGGGGGGAATTGTCAGCTTGATATTCCAACAACCTTTCGGTAAATTCGTTCCTCTTTTCCTTATTGGTGCTACTATTCCCAGTTTCAGGCTCAAATCTTATATCTTTGATAGTGTACATTAAGCCATCCACGTGTTGGCGAATATATTCACCTGATACATAAATATCGTACTTCTGAATTTCTTCTACAAGTTGAGCACAAATGATTCTTGGGTTCTGCTCAATCTGATCAACCAAAAATTGTCGCTGGGTCTCGGAAATCTTTGAATGCTTATAGCCTCCTCTTGTATCTACTTTATGACCTTCCTTTATCCATCTATATGCAGTGGATGTTTTGATTCACAAACGTCTTGTTGAGGATTTCCAGTCTCCATAATTTTGGTAGACTGCCAAAAATTGCCTTTTCCTTTCATGGGTTTCGGATTTTCTTATGTATGCCATTTAGGTCATGGTTGTTAGGTGATGAATTGAATGAGTATAGCTTTTTCAATTGGCAACCTATTACTTGACTATATAGAGTAGTGTTCAACAATTTTGAAAAAACTTGATTAAAATTAAAACCTGAAGTTTTTATATATATATATATATATATATATATATATATATATATATATATATATATATATATATATATATATATATATATGGCATTATGCACAAGTGAACGCTATTCACTAAATAAAATTAATAAATGAAATGTGCTAACCAGGTGATTCAGACCCAATTTATTTAGAAGTTGCAAAATATCAATTGAACGTACGGAAAAAAAAATGAATAGTGAATGTTTTTTATTAGTGTAGGTATTTACCCAAGCCTCCCCACAGAGACGGGATACGACACAAGGTCGGCTGTTTAATTCGGGGTACGTACACTCTGGTCACTAGTCAAAATATTGGTCTTTTTATTTCGCGCGGAGTCGAACACAAAACTAGTCTTAGCTTGTCATTTCCTAGCCAATGTCAGGTAAGTATATTATTATTAGTAGTATATAGTTGTGATTTGAATTTGCATTTTGTTTTATCGTGTTTACTTTGGGTTTTCTCATTCTGACTTGGAATTCTCATTTTGAACTTGGAATGATATAGTTTGAATCAGAGTATAACATTACAGTTGGCAATTTATTCAACCCAAAACGTCTCAATATGTTCCCGGGCACTGTATTCGGCTCTAACAAGCATTTTATATAGTGTAGTATCTTGGAAGGTGCCTTATATGTTTCTTTTCTTCGAATTCCTCAGTTCTGTGCTTTTCAATTGCTTTTTAATTGTAATTGCTTTTAAAATGTCGTACGGATTATCTTCAGGTACTGCATTCCTAAGCCCATCACCAGAAGGTTTCGTGTCAAGGGTCGTCCTTTAAGTTGGGATGGGGAGTAATATTTTGTACATTAAAATTAGTTCACATCATTTTAGACGTGGGGGAAAGAAGGCTAAAGATTTTCAGTGTGGGTCGCATTCCCGGCCCCACTTTGACGACGGTTCTGTGTGCTGAACAGATCGATTATACTGCCTAACACTTTCGGTTGAAATCTTTCCATTAAAAAAGCAAAATTCGATTTCTGAGAGGTGCAAAGATTATTAGAAATCGAGTTAATCATGTTTGCAAGTTCATGAGGTTAAAAATGTTTGTAGCTGAATAATTTAAGTTGTTTCTCTAGAATCTCATATATTGAAAAATGTTCAACTGTGTTAGGCGTGAATATTTGAAGTGTGGAAAATTTATGCGTTGATTTGTAATTCATATATTTTTCATCGTTATTTGTCACCTTTTTCCTTCTTTTTTTTTCAGTGTGTGTGTCTGTGTGTCCGTCTGCGCGCGCTGAAGAAAAGACGCATCGTACTGTAAAAGGTTTCCATGCATTTTATTTGGTGGCTATTATACTCGTAGTGAGAATTAGAAGATATGTCTATGTTCTCGCGATTTTGTACCTCATAAAAGTTGTCGATGTTATTAGAAAAGGTATTGCATTTCCAAAGTTGGATTTTTTAAAAAAATTGTGGGAACGGGCAATCAAAATTTCCCTGTATTTACATTGTTGTAAGTTACTATTTAATGATAGACACACATTGGGCTGATATTCACTTGGTCTTTAACAGTTTAAAATTATTCATTATTATTTTCATGCACAAAGGTAAGTGCAAAACGAAAAATACAAAATACGGGATAAATAATAAAGCATGTACATAATAAAGAAACATATTTATTAACATATTTAAAAAGATTGTGTAATAGTAGTCGTTTCCTTACAATGAAATATTTGGCATTCATTGACCGAGCAGCTTTTCGGTTGAAATTTATAAAACCTTTGTCTTCGAATTACATGTGCTATTTCAACTATTGCTGCTATTGAAAGTCCTCAAGTGAAATTCTTTGTGATTCTGTAATGCCAGTTTATAAGGTTCTAAGACGTGCGTTTTCACCAAGACCCATAGGCTTCACTCGGTCAAAGCGGTTGTATATAGCTGACAGTTTAAATATTTCTGAATGGGTTTGGCGCCATGCATGACATCCATATAAAAGTCTTGATGCACAAAAGAATGTTTAATGCAGGTTGACCATCACCAATTCGACAATCAGTAATCCGGTTCAATCCGTAATCCAGCAAAAATTTCCACCAAATCAATTTCAGATTTCCCGGGTCGCCGCACAGACCTGTCCCTAATGTTTAGTGACACTAGATGCTGCCCCAGTTCATTTTTTAGTACTTTCAAACACTGGTAAGGCATTTCTACTTGACTTTTGTGCATTTTTATTATAACCTACTGACGATTAACCCCAGTCATGGTTCCAATGCACAAAGGTAGTGTGAAATGCAAACATACGTTGTTCATAACGGATAAGGTAGGACTTTTGGAGAAAAAAAATTTTGAGAGCGGCGTGCATGTTAAAAAATTGTTTGATTGATACAGCTTCAACTCGTTTAAATTTCACTTGATTTTCATTTAATGTTTCAAGTGTCGACAATAAAGTTTTGTTTTTATAAGCCAGAATTACTGGTAACGTTTATTTTACCTGTGTTTCGTTAAAATTTCAGTTGATTTTCCTTTATTAATCAACATATACTAAGTTGCACGTATTTTAAAGGTAGGATGTAAAGTCAAGCTGTTAGTTTAAATGCATTCTAACATAATTATCAGTAATCCGGCAAAATAACATCCTACAGTACCGGATTAGTGATGGTTAGGAGAGTTTTCTCTATTATAAAATCCTTCCTAACAGGTAGATCCCTGAAGGTAGATATTAACGGCCAATTCTCCGAGGCCCTGGCGGTCAACGCAAGTGCCCCCCCATGGGTCACTTCTCCGAGGCCCAACCCTCTTTCGAATTTACATAAATGAATATACTCAGATCATTTGTAAACGTCTATGCTGATGATACGACGATATACGGGCGCATCTCTAAAACACTTGACGATCAGAGATTAGCAGCTGACCACTCTTTCGATCTAACTCTAACTTCCCAGTGACGAAAAAACTAGCTGGTTACATTCAATGCTTCTAAAACCAAACCGGTTATATTCCATCACCACTGATCAAGCCCCAAACTACCGCCAGCCACGATGAACATATGTCCCCTTGAAGAGGCACCGTGCCTTGAGAAGATATTGGGCCTCAAACTCACACCAGACCTCAAATAGAATTCCTTACGGTCCATCGCTAAAGATGCAGGTAAAATGATCGGCTCCATGTACCGCTCCAGTAAGTACCTGACTCCTCATGCTATTCTCTACTTTTATAAGAGCCAGATCAAGCCGAAAATGCAGTACTATTGCTATTTTGGGACAGAAGGTGCCAAGACCTCACTTTCCAGTCTTGATAGAGTTCAAAAGCGGAGTTGGAGTGTGGAAAATAATTCTTCTCCAACAAGGACTCAAAGAATTATTTTCCACCCTCCAACCTCTCTCTCACAGGCGTGATGTGGCGAGTCTCTCACTACTACTATGGTAAGTGCTCAGACAAACTGCATATCCTAGTTCCACCAGGTCAGATCTTCACGGCTAAGACCTGCTATGCCACTTACATAGTAGCAAACCCTTAGCATTCGCTCCGTATTCCATTGGCGAGAAATAAGTTCCACTCAAACAGCTTCTTCCCGCGGACCACTGCCCTATGGAACAGACTCCCAAGAGGATATTTCCCCGATCACTACAATCTTAACCTCTTCAAGTCTAGATTCAACCGTTATCTTCCCTTCCTATCCATATACACTACCCCTTAACATACCCTCTACCTTGAGTAAAAAAAAATCTGAGAGAACTTAATTTCTTATAATTGTGCGTCTAAAATACAATCAGGTATACGTATTTTTTTAATACCTTTTTGGAGGATTAGAAATTATGATTTTCAATTTTTGATTTCTTCTTTCATATTGGTTGAAAATTCTCCCTTGGCTATCACGTGGTATGTTTTTATTAGGTCCACAATCCAAATTGGAAAATATTAAGAATTAAGCAAATTGTGAGCGTGATCCGCATTTTGCACCAAATTTTGCCAATACGTCTTTCGTTTTTATGCTTAGATGCGAATTATTTTGGGGCGCAAAATGAAAGTTCTATGCATATACTAGTGTTAAAAAAAAAACAAATTAGAGCACTGATGGTCTCAATTATATTTTATATCATTTTCTTATAGGTATAAAAACTTAAAAACGTTTATGTAAGTACTCTTAAAAATATATCAGGTAACTGCCATTAAATAAAACAAAAAAAACTTACCAGACATCTTGGTTTGGCCAAGACTGTCCCAGATTGAGGGAATAGTCCCACTAGATAAGCTATCAATATTCGTTTTTTTTTTATGTCAACCCTGAAGTTTAAGGGATGTTGAGCCGTATTTATATAAGAAAACTAACATAATAAAAATTAAAAAGTGTCTGAGTTTGAGGTTTGTCAATAATTGTTAAGCAAAAAAAAAAAAAAAAAAAAAGTCATGGGTCTCTGCTTAATCCGAAATCCGTCGTGTAACTTGTCATTTAAAACAAGATGCATAATCCCCCCACCTACCCACTTTTGTTGTTTTACAATGTGATATTTGCTTGCAGCGCGCACAATACACATGAGAAATATAATTAACAACATAATTCTATTTTCTTGTTTCTAAAGAGTTCTGAGTGAAAGAGATAGACAGGCAGACTGAGTCGGGATATATATTTGTGACATTGTGGGATTACCCCATTTTGTCTCTGCCAGACTAAAAAAAAATAAGACAAACTTGTTTCTAAAAAAAATCTGTTCAGTTGTTCATTAGAAGTTTATCTTGTCTCAGGCATTCTCCCTTCTAGCTAGTTCGGGAAAGAAAGATTATTACATCGAGGGACGAAAATGTTAGAATTTTCAGACGGCCCCACAGTAGCGAATGGGGAGGGAGTCAAAGTAGGGTGTTGGATGATGCCCTGGTTGGGCTGACAGACCTATTACCAACTTATAGTAACCGCCATATGTAGAAGTTGAGGATCTATTTTTGCACATCACATTTTCCATTTTAAATTCTTTGCGATCGGATATGGTAAGTCAAGAATGTTTCTTACTTTCCTTACTGTTGAATTGTTTTTCTGATGTGTTTTTAAGAATAAACTTCTTAAAGAGTTAACGATTTTTCTGTTTTTTCCCTCTCTTTTTGTCCAGTTGAATAATGGTTTTCGTTTTTATTTTTATTTTGTTTGTTTATTTATTTCATATAAATGTCGAACATCTCAATTAGTTCGACAAAGTCAATACAAATTTTCTAATCTAAAAACCATTTTTTAAGAATCCAATCTTTTAAAAACCTTGCTTAATGATTATTAAATGTTTCGTTTGAATTTTCATGGAATACTGTGCAATGTGAAAATATTAACTTGATTTGGAAAGAAAAACCAGTCTCAATAGTGCATCATAAATCGAATTTTCATAACTGGTGAAGAATGAAGAAAAAAAAAAGGTAACTATATTTTTTGCAAGATCTGAGTACTACACACTGTATCCAAATAAAGAATCTCTTACATACACACACTGTAAGAGAAGACAGTGAAATATTTTTGTACTGTAGTTTAACGCAGTATAATTAGAACTGAAAGCTTAGTCTTTCTTTTATTTATTCTTTGTACAAAAATTGATCAGAAAATCTTGTACAGACGAAAAATAACAACAAAGAAATAACTTAAAAACATTTTCGATTCTCTCGTTTTAATTTATATTTTCATTGTGAAAAGCGCATTTTTTAAATTATTAAAGAAAATATAGTTAATGACATTTCTGATGTTTTATTGAATTGGTCAACAAAGTATATTTTGCATGTGAATTAAATTTGCAAAATTAAAAATTCAATATTTTGGTGGGTTAAGGAGTCAAGAGATCATTGCTGCTGCTGATAAGTCGGGCGTTTCGGTATTTTTTAATAAGTAGGTTAAAAAAATGTAGGTTTCAAAGAAAAAGGAAAAGGTAAATAACTTAGTAAATTTAGAACAGAATTTCCAGATATTAAAAAAACTAAAGGAATTTTTTTTATTGACACATTTTGAAGGCAAAATGCAAGAGAAAAAACAAAAATGTAATTTCTTTAACCGATTCCCGTTAAAAATGATAATTTTTTTCTTGCTTTTTTTTTAGTTTTTACTTTTTAAAAACTTGTTTTTCGCGATTTTTTACTTTACCTAAAAAAAACTCACCATGTCATAAACAGAAAATTCAAACAAACAAAATGGTTTTCTTTCTTTCTTAAATTTCTCTAATAGCTACACGCGTAGATGACAATCACTATTTTTTAATTTAACTTTCAAAACAATTTATCATTTATGCCATAGGATTGTTATTTTTATTTTTTTAATACTAATTTTTATCCAAAAACAAGGCTCTAGAGCCACTCTAGGAAGAGAGTTACTGAATGAGGTTGTTGTATAAATGTAAAAGGAGGAGTTAAGTGCAGATTATGAGGATATGTAGGAGAGATAATGGTTGACTCCAGACTTGAAGAGGTTATTGCAGTGATCGGGAAAGCATCCTCTTAGGAGTTTGTTTCACAAAGTAGTGGTTCGTGGGAAGAAGCTAAATGGAACTTTCTTCCTAGACTCTAAATAAATAGAATATGAAGGGAATAGGGATGGTTGACCAGTGCACCGTCAACACCAATGAGTTTTCTCGGTGGTATTGGTCCATTGGTGGTCAGAACTGGTGGAACTTAGTAGCTCGCCAGAATTAAGAGTCTTGCGACGTTTTTTCTTTCTATGGGAAATTGTGCAATCAACTGAAGCTATATGTGTATTGTAACTACCATCATGATTGACAAAAATCTTTTCACTTTTGGCTTTTTTGCCATTGTTAAATGAGCAATAAATGACCAATCTGAAACTTTCACTGTAGAATTTTTGATCCATGTGATTAATATTCACAACTAAATTAAAATTAAGTGTATTGACAGTGTAATGAATAAGAAGGATTTTGAAAAATATTTGTTGAGTAAATATTTTTTCTTTCTTAGGATACAAACTGCAGAGCCCCCAAAATGGTTATTTTCCAGTTGTCCTTGACTAAAGACAACTTTTAATCTCCCTAAGAAATAATTTACGTTTTTGGTTAACTTTAAACAAATAAAAGTAAGAAGATGGTATTGTAAAGAAATGATTTTCAAACACCAATCGTCATAAATTATTTGAATATAAGGTTACATTATGTTATTACATAACTACATAATAGAAAAAAGATAAAATTCATATTATCTTTCAGACAAATTGGGATCTATAAACGTTCTCTTATTAATCATGTTCCACCTACTAATTAGAATATTACCAAATGTTTTTAAAAATTAAAAAATTAGTTTATTTTTTTTTTCTGAATCAGTAATATTGAGAATATACCGAATTGAAATAAATAGGAATAAATATAGGCAGGAATAAATTTTATAGATAAATATTTGAAAACTGTCCAGATTTTTCATTTTTGTTGGCATGTGTGATGATCGCAATACCCAATTTATATTTAAATTTATAATTTAGGGCCAACACAGAAAATTAATGAAACACATTGAAAGGTGTGAACATGATTGTTTAAATGCACATTTCACACATGTGCATATAACTTATTTTTGAAAGTTATCAAAAATCAATTTTACATAAGTTAGTTAAGTTTCAATTTGTGAATTTTTTTCATCATAGAATTCATTGATACACCTTGCTTCATATGCTGATAAAACCATTTTGCAAGACTTCCACTCAGCCCGCTCCCTGTAATAAGGCTAAAAAATGACTAGTTTGTTCAGTACCTGTTGCTTTGTTGACAGGAAGAGGATCAAATTTAAAATCTACATTGCTTGTTCATTTAAAATGCTACATTTATTAGAAAACATATTCAGTTTAAATAGAGAAGCAGTCAGAAAATGAGTCCAAATAGACACACATTTTGGCCGAAGCTGTTTTCCTCTAAAACAGTGGTTGTTGCCAAACAGGAAACAAATGAATCCATTTCAATTTCATTCAAATTGTGGGCTTTTGTTCATTTGCATGGGTGTTTGTATATTTTAATTTAATGACAGACCTAAAATTATTTCTATAAATTTTTTAAAAAAATTATTTATTACCAAATAATTTCTGAAAAGTTCAATAAAATTTTAAATTTTATAATTATCTGATTCTTTTAAGTGTAAAAAATAATGATTTTTATGGCAAGAATTTAGTGATGCTATTTTCCTCTCATTCCACTTTTGACATTTTTACCTGAATTCACATTAATTAAAAAAAAAAGTTTAACCTAAATTCACTTAATAAGTAAAAAACTGGATATTTATTTTATGGCCATCTCTATGCAGTAATGTTCTAGATACCAGTATATAGATATGAATAGTGAGTGATAAGACAAAAGACAAACTATGATAAAAATCCTCTATAAAATCCTCTTTATGATTTTATAGTAGGGATAGAAATATGATGACAGCAATAAAACTTTTATTGCTATCAATTAAAAAAATTTTGACTTTAAAATAAGATGTTCTGACTTCAACTCTTGTTTGATTTTGACAAGACAAATGTTAACAGAAAATATTATCTTCTATGTACAGTGTAACCCGCGACCGGAAAAATCTCTTATATCCGGGTTTATCTTATATCCGAGTTTGGTCTATTTTGTTTATTTTTTATTTCTCAGGTTCTAATTTGGGACCAGATAAAAATCACTCTTATATCCGGGTTTATATTCTATCCGGGTCTCTTATATCCGGGTTACACTGTATCACCATTTATTTGGAACAAATACAAAAATAAAGTTCTTGGAGGTTCTGTTTGTAAAACTAGTTTATCTATGCTATCTAAAATTTGTAAAACTAGTTTATCTATGCTGTTCTATATACAAAACTGATATTTTGTTACATCCTTATTATTATTCAGAGGTTTTCATATGTATGCCTTCAAATATATTTTGGCAATTCTACTCAACTTCTCCATGTGGTATTTTTTTACCTCCCAACATTGTAAATATCTTGGCACAGTCTGAGATTAACATAACAAAGACACTGCCATGTGGTGTCACCAGTGCAAGGGAGATAGCCCCATAACTCTAGTACAGAAAAAATATTACAGACATATAAAAAATATACACACATGCACACTATATATATATATATATATATATATATATATATATATATATATATATATATATATATATTGAAAAAATTATACAAATTTTTATCTGTCATTAATCTTGAAATATTTTATATAAAAAATGTCTTCCTAGAATGAGGAGTTATCATCAGTCACACACCTTTTCATCTTTGTTATTATCACAAAATTCAAAATTTCAGCCATTCAGGAAATTTCAAACTGAACCCTTTATTTAATCTACTGACTGCGGCAAATGTATGACAGCAGCTGTCAGGAAAGAAGAACATTTAATTTTAATGTTTGAAGTTCTAGGTTCAGGATTTTCCCATTGGACAATAGCCTAGTGGATGAAAGCATTGTTTTGTGAATTTGAAAGCATAGTAATAATTATGAGTTCAATCCCTGGGCTGGGTAGTACAGACTTAGACACAGTGGAAACAGGGTGAGGCATAACTGAGCAGTGCTATATAAGAACACAAGATATTCCTAGACATGGACAGTATAATGAGAACATTCTACATCTGTAGATTAAATAAAAGGTTCAGTTTGAAATTCTCTGAAAGGAAATATTAATGGTGAGTTTAGCCATCTCCACATAAGGAAACATTCAGCATTCATTGACCAAACAGTTTATAAAAGTTTTCTCTTAAAACAGTTTTTCTGGAAAATAGGTTTCTCAAAAACACTGTTATCGCTCTTTCCGGTATTGATGGGGGTTTCCTTATTAACCTTTTGTTTAAAGTAATGTAGAAGATCAACATCTTGGTTATGTTGTTATTTTCTTTTCAAGTTACATGTGCTATCCATTTTAGTTGTTGCTGTGATTCTATAGCTCCAGTTTATGACAGTTCTCTTCAAGACTCACAGTGGTCATTTGTTTGAACCTATTTTTAATTATTTTATCTCAGGAAATGGTCATATAGAGCTGCTGATAGTTTAGGCATTTCTGAATAGGTTGAATCGTATGCATGGCATCCATATGAGAGTCTAGATCTGACAAGATATTTAAATTAATGTTTTGGCTTTGTAACAACTTGCAGTTTTGAGCAAAACTACTTCTAGTGCAGCCACTTCTGTGTTCAATTTCCTTATCTCCTATACTAAATTTGTTATAAGTGATCCATACACCAAAGTATTTGAAATGTTTAGTATTTATTAATTTCATATCCTAAATTTTTATGATGAATTCATGGTAGGTGCTATCACTGCTACCACTGCTGTCATTTCAATTTCTGATAATAATTTTGTTTTGTTTAAATACTATTTCTTGGTAGAAGATGTTGATTTTTTGTTCAAATTCATTCTTATCCTAACTCTGAATACCTATATCAGAACTTCCCTCATCATCAATACACTGGCCTCTGGAGGGAAAACAAGATTGCTGTTTTCTGTTAATAGATTTGTCTGGATTATACAATTTTTTTTATTATCAAAAAACATTTTGACTAAAAACAAATATCACAAATTCAAAATGACTTTTTCAATTTTCTAAATCAAGCAAGAATAATAAGAATGAGTTAACTGAAAAAGATTTGGTAGAGTACTTTTTTATGTGATTAAATTTCAGACTTTCTAACTTTTTTTGAGTAAATTTAAGTTTTATCACAGTTTTTTCCTAAAGCATCTCATTTTAAAATCCCAGTATTTTTTTGTTTTATCTCATTTTTAATTTTCTTTGTTTTCTCATTTAGATGATTGTTTTTTTCCCTCCTCTCCAAATTTTAATTCCTAATTTTCCATTTTTCAATTTCTTTTAGATGTTCCAAATTACGTTCCTCATTTCTTCAGATGTTGTGTTTTCTATTGTTTTGTTTTGGCATCAGTGTCTGATGACAGCATCATCTTTGTCTTAAGCTTCGCTAATATGTAACAATGTATAAATTGATAAATTTGGTTTATAATTTGTTTCATTTAATTTGAAAAAATTGTTGACCACTTTTTAAAGGGTTTTTAAATATTAATAAACATTTTTATGTCTTTCTTGTTGTATTAATATATTAGTGTTTTATGATTGTTCATTTTTATCAATTTTTCAGTCCATTTAATATATTGAAAGAATTGAAAGCCAACTTATTTTAAAGAATTTTTATTAAGATATCTTCATGACATCTATTAAACATTACTTTTGTAACTTTGTTTCTCTGAATTAAATTAAAATGAAAATTGGTGGGTTGAGTGATGGATTGAGTAAAATTCTTTTTAGTTTACACGGTTCATAATAACATTTTAATGTGAAAAATCTGATAATTCCACCTGCTATCAAAGTATTTTAATTACAATTTTATAAGTGTATCATCTGATTAAAAATTAACAATACCATAAAATTGTATTTACTTTAGTCTATTATATTTTCTTTTAAATTTTCATGATAAAAATCATTTTTATTCCAGCATACAACAGTTGCTGTAAATAAACACAGTATCATCTGTCACTAAAAGAAGAACAAGTCAAAAAAGCCATATAGTGTTGGCAACTTGAAAGTCATGGCTGTCTCCGTTCATGTGGGAGTTTCTTTTTTTGTATTAATTTTGGCCGCAGCTTGCTATGTGACAAGTCTGGTGATTGGCGTGTGGGTAGAAAGTGGTGGCATGTTGACATTTGGCATCTGGAAGTTTTGCATCCAAGATATTTTGAAACAATCAAGTTGGGAATGTAAGGTGAACTTATCAGGTGAGGAAAATGTTGCTTTTTGTTCTGCATCTGTGAAATTAAGCCAAGAGATGAATAATTAATATGTTTTTCAATTGACTGTTGTACTTGTCATAATTCTCAGTGGAATTTGCTGCTTTTAAAGTTTCATTTGAAAGCAGGAGGCTATTTATTTACAAATCATGGGGAAAAAAACTCTTGATTGTTGCTATTTTTGATAACCTTTACCAAAAAAAAATGTTGTTTAACTCAACTCAGTATATAAAACAAAGAATCATGGGAAGACTCATTAGTTTGGAAAACTGAACTGTGGTAATAAAATAAGTACATCTCATCTCCCCTCTTGCTTGTAACCATCCACTATAATAAAATAAACGTTTTCTGTGCAAAAGTTGAATGAGTTAAAGCTTCATAAGCTTCTACTTAGAGTTGCTATATTACATGCACCCTAAATAATTATTTCATTGCATATCTTAAAAACAAAATATCATATTTTATTACATTTGCTGTTATTTTTCTATTTACTTTTTGCTTCCTTCTCAATATTAATACTTTCATAGATGCCGACATTGCAGGAAAATACTTGCATACCAATTAATGATGTTTCAAATAAATAACAAATCTCAATTCATAAAAAGAAAACATGTTAGTATGGTAAAGTATTATTAATTTAGTTTTTCTTATTTTTGAAGATTTTATTTAAAAAAAAAGGAAACATTATTAAGAAACTAATATTAATAAAACTACTGATATTAATAAAACTACACCCAGAGCATTCCTAGCTTAAACCTAGTGTCATCCCTTTCTTAATTATTATAATTATATGTAAATATGATGTTCATTTGATGTGAGGCTTACTAACAGGATCTTTTCAGTATATTAGTATGTGCACAGTTTCATTCAATTATTTATGGTTGAACTTCATACTGCAGCAAAAATGTGATAAAAACAACAAAAGAGAGGATCCTCGTCTGAAAGAATCATTTCATAATAATTATCTTCTTTTGTAATGTCTGATGATTTACTGAAATCTTTGAACAGATATAAGCTTTTTCCTGACACCTGGTCTGCCTTGAATAATCTTCCTATTAAGAATGTATGTAAAATGTAAAATATTAATAGTAAAATTTCAATCATTTGAGTTTGTTTCTATATTATTTCTCAATTACTGAAATTTATTTTCATTCCAGATTTCAATATGGCAGCACAAACATTTTCCATTCTGGCAATCATGTGTTACATCTGTGGACTGTTTCTTTATATAGTTTATCTTAGTTGCCAGTCGTTGCATAAATCTCGACCAATTACAATGGGTTTATGTCTTCTCAGCTTTTCAGTAGGTAAGGAATTACTTATTATTTATTTATAGTTCAAGCTTTTACAATAATGTTACTTTTTTAAAACTATTTCTACTTCTATTGTTTCCTACCAAAAATAACAAAGAATAAAAAAATTCAAAAGAGAGCCTCATTTTGACATGATTTCCTTTTCTATAATTTAACAAGAAAATGTTCAATTTATACTAAATGTTTGTTTTTCTCCCACTCATTTATTCTTACATATCTATTAACATCAAATGTGTTTACTTTACATTTTGTTATGTACTATTTTGTTTTAAATTCACAATTTAAAGAGCATTTTAAAATTAATATACATTTTCATGTCTGTCTTGTTACATTAGATATAAATATAGTGTTTTCTGAAACTGATCATTTAATAATCTCTATCTGTCTCAGCAATTTTACCTTTACAAATGCCTCTACTAATTAAGATTTTGTCTCCAATTTGAAATAAAAGAAAAATATTTTCTATTCAGTCATTCTGCCAAATTATAAAAAGCTTGTAAGTCTTTTCAATGACCTTTTATCATAAATAAGCAAACATTTTATGAATATATTGATTAAAATTAATAATCATAATTATTTTTTCAATGATTTAGAAACAATAATTTTGTTAAGCATGACAAATTAATAATTCTTTCTCTTTTTCCAGTTACTCTTCAAATAATGACAATGGTTGTTTTTGGTGTGAAAGTACATCAGCAATTTGAAGAGATTGGAGATAAATATTTCACTGAGCCTCCAGCCCCTCTCAGAGTTTCCTGGTCATTTACAGCTGCTATAGTCTCAACTATTCTTGCAACTATTTCTGGTGTTTGCACATCCATCGAAATGAGAAATATCACAATTGATGAATTACAATGAAAGGAGCCACTTCATTCAAATTGCAATATTAACTTTAATAATAATTTCCTGAGATTCAATTTGAAATTTATTTTATTTTATCAAAATTTTGCCTTATTTGATAAAAAAAAACTTTGGGGAAAAACTTATGAATTAAAAATAATCTGAGAATTTATTAAGAAAAGAAAAAATGTTGTTGCTATTTATAAAAGAAAATAAAAGAACATTGGACATGTTTATGAAAAGGATAGAATAAAAAATAAGTTTTGTTTTAATAAAATTTATTGACATTCTAGTTAACCTTTATTTGTCAAAATTAAACATTTCCAATGTTTAATATAAAGAAAAAAAATCTAAAATTCTGTTTCCAAACAAGACCTTCACTTTTATCCATTAAATGTTTCTTCTACAGGTGACTTATAATTTTAAAATATGTAAAAAAAAAAATGTTAGAATTACAAGAATTAGTTTCACTGTCTCTTTCTCATATGTACACACACACACACACACACACACACACACACACACACACACACACATATTCTAAACACTTTCTGCTTTTGCTGTCTTACTACTGATATCAGTTTTAGATGAATGTCTAAAAAATATTACATAAAAATAACATGACAATTGTTTATCTATAGGAATCAATGAATTAGTTTTATTCATTCTCAGTTGGTTTATTAACATTTTTTTACATTTGATTTGAATATGAATGATGCATGGATTTTACATTTTATAAATATTTATTTATTAAAATATAAAATTTTTTTGAAGCTGTTTTCACTGTCATTCATTTATACTCCTGCATCAGAATAATTTTGTAGTCCTTTTATAAAATTATTTAAATTTTATTTTTCTTATAATAATGTTCACCAAGGGCCACTCAAGATAGAGAGTTACAGAGTAAGAGTCACAGATTATTGGGATATGTGTGGAAAATAACAGTTAACCCTAGACATGAACAGGTTAAAATATTAATGATCAGGAAAATATTCTCTTGAGAGTCACTTTCACAAGGCAACAGTTCATGGGAAGAAGTTGCTCGAGTGAAACTTACATCTCAAATAAACTTTATATATATATATATATAACGGATCAATATCCCTATTAAACTTACTATTAATAACTTTTATTTTTCAATATCTATCTACCAACATTCTATATTTTGAATTTATACCCCAATTCTATATTATATTTATAATAATCTTGAACTTTGAATCCACACACAATGTAGCGTTGCTCCCATGTGAACCAGGAATTTAAAAAAAACAAAAAAAGTAACCAACCATATTGAACAGTTCATAGCATTTTGTACCTGATGATTGACAAAGATATGAAACTGAGTCATACTGTAAACATAGGTATATGGGTAATTATTTATAGCTCTGTTTTACTACATTGAGCACTGTTTTGTCTACACCATTTATAAAGAGTTATTTGCTCACTTGTATGTGAAGGTAATCACTCACATATATGGTTGATAGTATCTCTTTATTTAGGTCTTATCAACACACACGCACACACACACACATATATATATATATATATATATATATATATATATATATAAAAAGGTGTATTTAGGCAGCATGAATTTTTTCAAACATATTGAATAATATTGACATGTTCAGTTTCCAATTTTTCAAATTTCAAAAATAGCTGTTTTAAGTAATTGGTAAATTTACCAAAGTTCATTTTTAGTTTCTGTTTTTTCATTGAGTACTTTCAAATGTTGCTACATTCATTTTCAAGGATTGTGATTTGTGCATGTTTGTGTAACTGTTTTAGTTTAAATCCAGCATTCCCTCGTTCATTGGAACCAATTAAAATCATTCAAAATGATGTCATTATTCAGACAAACATGTTTGAAAATATATATATCAAATAAAGTATGCATACTGTAAAAGAATTTTGCTTTTTGTGAGTCGTGGGCACTACACTGTTCCTGCTCTTGTTTCCACTATTTTAGCCTTGTTCTGTAGAAAGCTAAGTTTATTAAATATTAATGATTAGAATAATAATGGATACTAGTTTGTGATATACTTACTGCATTATTACCATAAAGTAATAAACTAGTTAACTAAGGATCAAAGAAAATCTAAATTTCTATTTATATATTTATTTTCTCTTTACTTTATTTGTACTAACACAATTATGAATGTGTTGGTGGGTTGAAATTCCAGTCTGTTATGTTAATTTTTGCACTAATGGTTTTGAGAAAGGCATAAATCCATCTTTTCTTCCCCTAACTACAGAGTAGACTGGCTCTCAAGACTTGGGTATCAGCCAGTATTAAAGACTACTCTGAATTCAAATCCTTGGAGAAGGCAATGTGAAATGACTCCAATACTTTTCCCAAGAAGTCATAGCAATTCACAGATAATAAAGAAAAGGAATCTGTGGAGAGCTATGACCGCCTATGTCCTGAAGTGACATAACATGCACACACACACACACATAAACATAATTATTGAAAATGATTCAGCTTACCAATAATTTAAAGCTTGATATGACTATGATTCAGAGAAATGATTTAAAATGTATTTTAGTTATCTTCTGAAGTGAATGAATTTCAAAAGCCTGTATGGTCACCTTCCATAGAATAGTTTAGTAAGCTCATCTCACAGACCAGTTTACTATTGCAGTGAATCCAATCCTCACTAGGTGCCCTACTATTGTGCCAGACAAAACTTTATAAATAACTAACACAATTTGTCCAAAGAAGCCATCATTCATTAAAAGAAGGAATGTTTCACTAGTTCAGTTGGTTAACTAGCTAGTCTCACAGACCATTACTACTGTAGCAATTTTGGTCCTCACTGGGTGTCTCTAATGAGACTTTTGCATTAGTTTTAGTTAAATTTAAATGCCTATACTCTTATCACATATCAACTGTTCATATTCTCCATGTGATTTACAATTTTAAAATATATCAAATGGAAAATAATCTAATGTCTCTAAAAATAATTTATTTTGAAATATTGTAGATTTTTTTCACAGAAAACTTTAAAAAAATAACATTCTTTATCCTTTCAAATTTATTGTTTATTAAATCAGAAATGTTTTAATTTGGGCTTACAAAAATGTGTTGGCCACTAAAATGGTAGGAACAGAAACAAACTTGAAATTCTTCAATTGCAAATAGAATATTCTGTTATGAAAATTAGCAAAAGGAAAGTTTATTCATATATTTAAAATGAATTTTAAAAAAAATCATTCATAGCAAATGAAGGCACAACACTGATATCATAAAACAGTAATTAAGTCAGTCAAGTGCCATACATGATACATGCTTGAGCAATCATCTCCCTTTCAAACCATGACTGACTGGGTAGAAGAGTTTTCTACAGTAGGTTGCCATTTATTTCTTTGGTAGACTGGTTGCTAATCAAGGCTATAAAACACAATATGGCCTGCTATTCAACCCATAGTTGGAGGGATTCATACCTTGAAAAAGGTATGAATCCATTCACATAAGTGAATGTAATGAACTTGACTGTAATTTGAACTTGGCTCTCTGATTTCTCATTCTGAGCCACTATCCATTACACCATAACATACATCCTTAAACAAACTCTATGAAAGAAATTCTATACCATAAGTAAATTCTAATCATAAATTAGTCTAGTAATAAAGAAATAAATGATAGTGAAAAAAGAGCCAAATACCAAATCAGCCTATTTAAAAAAAAAACTAACATAGTTATCTTCATTACAGCTGATATTTTCACAGATTTATCATTTTATTTCTTCTGGGGCAGTTTTTTTTTTCTTACTTTTGCACTTTTCTTCATAAGCAATTTTTTCAGATTACTGGTTGAGATTAGTAAAATCTACATTGTTTCAATATGTTGTTAGGAATTATTGTAATCTATCAGTTTTTACAGAATAATTAAATTCTTATTTTTTAACACTAACCATCTTTCTTTCTTTACTGCCAATCTCTATTACTGGCTAAAATATTAACTTTATGTATGCTATTAGATGCTTGGTCAATGAAATACAAATGTTTCCTTATAAGGAAACAGCTAATATTTCTATTACTATTACCATTGTTAGATGGCACCAGGAGCATTTTCTTTAACTTTATTATTTAAAAATCATTGTAAAATATATCCTGACACCTGAAAAATTGTCAAAAGTAATTTTGTTTATTGATTTCAACACTGAATATGCAATTTAGCAATATCCATCCAATACAAAATCCAAGAAGCACTCAAGGTAGAGGGTTACTGTATGAGATTGTATTAGCATAACAGAGGTCAAGGAGTGCAGTTTATGAGGATATGTAGGAAAGATGATGTTTAACCCGGGATTTAAAGAGGCTAAGATTGTAGTGACCAGGAAAACATCCTGTTGAGATTCTGTTCCACAAAGTAATGGTTCTTGAGAAGAAGCTGTCCTTGCTTATTAATGGAATACAAAGAGAATGAGGATGATTCATTCCTATGTATGTGGTATGGTGGGTCCCAACTGCAAAAGACAGGACTGGTGGAACCAAGAAATGTAACTCATCCGAACCCTTGCCATTGAAATAGCAATAGAGTAGCAAAAGGCTTGTGCTGCTTAACCTGAAGGAAAGCGGTTGTAAGGTGGAAAATAATTCATCACCCACAAGGCTGTGTAGATATTTTTTGGACTCTATCAAAACAGGCAAGTGAAGACTGGGCATCTCTAACCCAGATATGGCAGCAATACTCCATTTTTGGTCTTGTAAAATATAGTAGAGGGGGATCAGATAATTACTGAATCAGGATAAGGAACTGACCATTTTTCCAGCATCTTTAGTAATAGATTGTATTCCATTTGAGGTATTGGGTGAGCTTGAGTCCCAATAGGCACTCAAAGCAAGGAGGGAACACTCATCCATCATTATAGGTGAAAGTTCAGGCCTGTTTGGTGGTGATGGTGATGGAACATTACATTTGTTTTTGGATGTATTAAATTTTACAAGCCAGTTCATTGAACCACCAGAGCTAGGTCAGTGGCAAGATTAGTTGCCATGTTCTGGTCATCCAGATCTTTGGAATTGCACATATTAACTGTTGTATCATCTGCATAGATATTCACTAAAGATCTGAGTATGTTCTTAGGCAGATCATAAATATAGAGTAGAAAGAGAGTAGGACTGAGAAGAGAACCTCCGAGGAACACCAGCATTGATCTCATAGGCTTCCAATGACTGGTTATTAACAATGACCTCTGTGAACCAACCTGTTAGGAAAGAATGTATAACTGAGAAAACCCTTTCAGAGATTCCATAGCTGCAGAGTTTATGTAGCAACCCCCAATGCTACATAAATATCTAAGGTGATGGTCTTTGTGATGAATTTAATATTTAGTGACTAACTGATTCTCTGAGAAATGATAGTTAAGATATCAGCAGTGGACCATACTGGTTATTTCTTAGAAAGTTGTTCCTGTTGCAATGTTCAATAACTTTCTTGTGGATTATAGAATCAAAGAGTTTGCTGATGACATTAAAGAAGCTAATGGATCGCATATTGTAACTGTGATGGGCACACACCCACATTTTTAAAATAGGGCATACAGTTAAGACCTTCCATTGATTTGGAATGCATCTCTCCTTCAGGCAGATTTTAATCAGTTTTGCCAAAATTGGAGTTAATTCTGGATTGATGCTCTTAAAAACAAACATTGGGATTTTATCTGAACCAGTATCTTTCTTAGAATCAAAGCTTTTGATAAGTCTTGAAACTTCCCATGATAGAGATATTACAAATTTGTGTTCTGTGAGAAGTGGGAAGTCAGGTAAGGAGTGGTCCTTATCAACTAATGTAGAATTAGAGGCAAAACTGATTGCAAAGAGCCTTGCCTTGTCATATGAGTAAGAAATAACCTCAGGGCTATTTATGTTAGTTAGCACTGATGCTTTGCTTGTATTGAGAATTTTATTCAAGATTTTTCAGAACTCACATGGAAACAACAAAACAAGTATTATTTATTATCTGGTTGTTATGTGGTATTGGAGAACATGAGAGAGTAATACTTAGTAAAATTGTAAGTTTGAGGTCAAATGTAGATCAAATATAGATTGGAATCCTACAGAAGGGTAAGATAAAGAATAAGCAAAATGTTTACACTCTTTCTCATATGTTTTTTTATGTCTGTAATGTGTGTCCAGATAATTTAGTTGGAAAAAAACAAGAGGTGTCTGGGGTTTTCTTACCTCAAATTTTTGTTGAGTTCTATGGGTAAATTATGGCCTGAAAAGGAGACAAAAGTTTCATTGGTCCACATGTTAATGACCTGTCCTTAGGAACTGCCTCTCTGATAGTGAGATAATTACAATGATATAATGATAATTGTTATATTATTTTATTATATTTATATGTTTTTCACTATAATTAATTTGTATTTATTTTTATGGATATGACAAAGCTGCTGCCAGATCATTAGAAATTTATTTCTAGTGATATGCAAAAATAATACTTTAACATCTAAAGTATGTTTTATAATATTGCGGCCAATGTACTTTCAGACCTTGTTGGAATATTCTTCTTTGTTGCTTCTGATGGAATTTCATCTGACTTACTGGATATTTGTTCATCTGTCTTTTTTGAGGGACTAAGTGTGAATGATCATGTTTTTTTAGTTTGTTGTAAGAACTGCCTTTTGACATAAGCTGCTTTATTGATAGCAATATTATATATTTTTTCCTTTTTTTTTTATGTCCATTTTGCTGATAACTTGGTATGGGCCTATGTAGTTTAGACTCAAAGGTTTTTTACAACGTCATTTCTTATAAATATATAATTGCAGGTGTAAAGATAAATTGGTAGGTATATTTTTTGTTGGTTTTTCGTGTAGGTGTAAAAGGAAATGTTGACATTCTGTTTTTTAAATCCTGTACAAATATTGTGGGTAAAATCTCTGACTCGTCTTCACAATTTTTGTTGAGTGCTACAGATAAATATTACTATTGCCAGAAAAGGAAAAGGACACGAAATTTTCGTTGACGCACGTGTTAACGACCTATCCATGTGAACTGCTTGTGCTATAGTGAAAATGCCACGTGTTTGTGTGTGTAGACGAGAAAAGTGGGGTCGATTCTCATTGGTTTAGAATGAATGAATTAATGATAATTATAATTGTTATAATTATTTTATTATAATTTTTTCACACTATAATTAATTTTTAATGAACACGACACTGTTCAGAGCGACACATGTAATATAGACGATTTCATATTTTATACGTGGCCTTGTCTATGTATGGACAGTAGTTAGAGATTTAATTGAACATATGTCAGGATGTTTTATATGAAATTCGTTTAACACTAGCATTTGAAACGATAATATATTTTGAAAATTTTAAACAATCAAGAAAACTGAGACGGATTCCCCGTTTAAATAAAACTAATGTTAATCACGGATTTGTTTTTTTTTAAAGACTTTTGAAACAATATGTTTAAATTAAATAACTTAGTGACTTTCAGACTCAACATTTTATCTGTAATAGGTAGGTATATTCCATTACACACGGTCTTTTGTATTGTTGGTTCAAAGCAACGACTACTCCATATAATATTAACCATAACAGGTCATCTGTTTTTCAATATTAAATTAAACATTTGAAATTATTATAATAATTTATGAGCCCAAGAAATGACTGCGCTTTTTGTAATATTTAGGTGCTCGTATATTTTGTATGGCCTTTCTCTGTATCTAAAGGTCATTTATTAACATCTAATTGTACCTAGATATTTCACACTGACCAGAAAAAATCATTTTTATCTATTTAGGTGAATATTTCTTGTGCGCACATCTTGTGTTATTTGATATGTTACTTATAATATAGACCATGTAAGCGAAAACAACTCGAAAACATGTAAAATTGAAAAGTTAACGGCGCGCGCTTCTCAATCACACTTCTTGTGGTGCGCCGGATAGTTCAGTGATGTTTATACATGGGTTTCGAACCTCTAAAACATCAGACTAAAAGTCAATTTATTCAATTGTATTGTCTCAGGTTTCAAAATTCGTCATTCTGATAGGTTGAAAATAATCTTAAAGCGTCCTCTTCACAAGATTTTTTTCCTAGTACATTCCTTTTTTTTTTAACCTGACCTAATGTCGCTATAATCAGACACTGAAGCAAGGCTTATCAAAACAGATCCATTCAAACACCTCATTGATGGAAAATGTTTTCTCTTTAGGTAGTAGAAAAAAGCAGAGGTCTTATTTTTTTCACATAAAATGTTATACCTTGATATACTTTCGCGAAGTAATCTCGAAAATCACTGCACTTGCCCTCGTTTTTAGTCAGTTGTCCATAGAATGATGTGTGTTTTTTGTTGTCCCATGCACGATTCCGGTATTGTTTGTTACCCCAAGAAACATGTTTATCCTAACCCTCTCATATCCTAAATCCACCCTAACTTGGTTGAATCGTTTGTTAAAATCGATCATATTTAACTTAATCTTTTGAATTGTTTTCAAGCGCTTCCACCATTTATTCCTAATTACGACTCCAATTCTATCTTTCTAACAAAGACATGTTTAACTTCCAAACATTCTACGTCCAGTACTACCTCGCCTTATTCGAAACCGAACAAGTCTATGTTCTGAACATACTATAAAATGAAAACGTGAAAAATTAAACAAGCCTAGTCTAACATATATGCGACTGATATAAATAAAATAGTATGAAGAACCACATTGTCCATTACCAGATAGGAACCGAGGAAAATATACAGTTTCTGTTTATCGAACCTGTTAATGACGTTCTGAAATGCACTGACATCCACTGACTTTCCACTGTTTAATCAAGATGAAGAACGGCATTGCAATCACTGCTAAAAATGAATCACCTTCATACTGTCATAGAAATGCTCGATCCAGCGGAAAAGCCACGTCGCTGGGATCACTGGGAACATAAATTACAATGAAAGAGAAATAATTACATTTACTGTGCATAGATTGCCCACCGGGTCTGTGAACACAATAGCATACATTGCCGACAAACTAATAAATCAAAATATGCTGAGAAAATGTGAAAACACTTTGACAGAAGAGTTTCAATGTCGCTCAGAGGCGTCTCTTGTAGATATCAAATATGTACGCTACGCTAGATTTAAACAATCTAACTCGAGTGCTTCGGGTTAGGATACCGGTTATTTGATTTAGAAAACTATGACCAGTTTGAATACTTATTCTCCTATCTGTGTTCAGATGAACCACCGCTCCGATGTCTAAAGGCTGCCATGTACAGTAAACTGTCTCTTACTGCGTTTTGATTTTATTTTTATGTTTTTTAATATGTGGAAGAGTGAGAGAAATTGGCATGGCAATGTCATACGAAAGACAAAAGTGCTTTCTAACATGCCCCGGGTCAGCCTTGATGACTTTCAAAAGGCGTGGGACATCTGAGAAGACATAAACTCCCTTATTGTACTTATGTTTGTCCTTGGGGGGGGGGGGAGAAAGAGAGAGATATGTTTTGTTTCCCAAAGTAAGTGATGGTTTGTAATTGAGGAAAATGTGGTTTTACTGTAGGAGTGGTATTGTTCCAAAATGGAAGTTTTTAATTTTTAAACGTTAGGGCAGCGGATCAGACCGACACTTCCGATTTACTGCCTATTCTATACTGTTCTTTATTTTTCAGCTTTTCTTTGCTGTTATTGATTTCTTTCCTCAGAACTAAAAGTATTCGTATTTATCTTCTTCGGTTTACGTTTTCAACCAGAGATCTTGCATTAGGGGTGCTCTTCATAAAATCGTACGACCTCAGACAGAGAGCAATGTTTGAAGGACATTTTTGGCGCTAATCAACGTAGACTTCTGAAGTTATGGGATACTGTGCTTTATTAATTTTTTCTCGGTGTAGGACATTAAGTGTGGTGGTACAGACCCCCATCTCTCCACTGGGACAAGAGTGGCCTGAACGTCCCATGTGATGTCAACTTCAATCTGGAAGTTGGCGTATTGGGTTTGTCAATTTTTTGACCTAGCCATCATGATCACCAGGAACAGCCACACGTCAATTAGAAGGTATTTCTTGTTTCTTTTCAACGGCATAGAAACAATAAAAGAGCCTCCTCGTTGACGTAGCTGTCAGTGATGGAGCAGATATTTATTATTATTATTATTATCATTATTATTATAGTTCTCTGGTTGCATTTTAGATTTTAGTTTGCATAAGTGTTAAAGTCATGTGTAGACTGGGCCAGTACAGGGGAAAAAGAAAAGCAGAAAAGAATTTGTTTTTTATTGTTGTGTGAAGTTACAGCTTTTCGGGTAACAGCTTCTAAAGAGGAAATCTTTCCTACCGAACTGCAATGTAATAGGGTATTTTAGTTATTAATAGTCAAATTTTCGGGGGCATTATTCCGTTGGCAATCTTCAGAAAGATAACCTGTTTGACAACTGGGAGTTTTAAAGGGTTTTCTGTCGAACAGTCATGCAATCGGATGAAAAGGTTGCAATATTTCCAAATACTAGGAAATATGCAATTAAGTGTTCATCCACTACACACAGTAATGCATCTTATATGCAATTATTCTGGGTCTTCTTCGATTTTTACACTTTTTTACTTCCTTATCACTCCATATCTTTTGTAAGGATGAGACAATCCTAGGCAACAGTAAAAACTACAAAAACTGCATTTAAAAAATTATTGAAAATTCATACTAAACTGTGATTTCATGGTGCATTTTGTAAATTTCATAATTTAAAATTTTTTTTCTGTCAACATATTGGAACTTAGTTAGACCTACCAAAGGTCACAGCCTCCGTATCTTTTATTTGAATAACCGGTTTTGTAACATTGCTTAAGTATGGATACATTTCACATTTATTTAGGGGGAACTGTCATTATTCTTTACTGGCGACCTTTTTTGTACAGTGCATTTTTAAGATGGGCTGCACAACGGAACTGAAATCTTTGGACATAAAAAGTATCTGTTAAGTTAAAAATATTTAAAGCGACAAAAATAAATAAAATAATAAGATATTTGAGTTTCTTTTTCAATAGGACAATGTGAACAGTCACTCTCAAACCGGTATTAATGCCGTCCAGTTTTTATTTGTACAACAGGACAATGTTAACAGTCCCACTCAATCCGGTTACAATAACGTCCAATTTCTTTTTGTACAAGACAGTCCGACTCAATCCGGTTACAATAATGTCAATTTCTTTTTGTACAAGACAATGTCATCAGTCCCTCTCAATCGGGTATCAATGGCGTCCAGTTTTTATTCGTACAACTGGACATTGTTAACAGTCACACTCAATCGGGTTACAATAACGTCCAATTTCTTTTTGTACAAGACAGTCCCACTCAATCCGGTTACAATAACGTCCAATTTCTTTTTGTACAAGACAATGTAAACAGATCCTCTCAATCCGGTATCAATGCCGTCCAGTTTTTATTCGTGAAACAGGACAATGTTAACAGACCCACTCAATCCGGTTACAATAACGTCCAATTTCTTTTTGTACAAGACAATGTCAACAGTCCCTCTCAATCCGGTATCAATGCCGTCCAGTTTTTATTCGTACAACAGGACAATTTTAATAGCCCCATTCAATCCGGTTACAATAACGTTCAATTTCTTTTTGTAGAAGACAATGTCAACAGTCTGTCTCAATCCGGTATCAATGCCGACCAGTTTTCATTCGTACAACAGGACAATTTTAATAGTCCCATTCAATCCGGTTACAATAACGTCCAATTTCTTTTTGTACAAGACAATATGAACAGTCCCTCTCAATCCGGTATCAATGCCGGCCATTTTTTATTCGTACAACAGGACAATTTTAACATTCCCACTCAATCCGGTTACAATAACGTCCAATTTCTTTTTGTACAAGACAATGTCATCAGTCCCTCTCAATCGGGTATCAATGGCGTCCAGTTTTTATTCGTACAACTGGACATTGTTAACAGTCCCACTCAATCGGGTTACAATAACGTCCAATTTCTTTTTGTACAAGACAGTCCCACTCAATCCGGTTACAATAACGTCCAATTTCTTTTTGTACAATACAATATGAACAGTCCCTCTCAATCCGGTATCAATGTCGGCCATTTTTTATTCGTACAACAGGACAATTTTAACATTCCCACTCAATCCGGTTACAATAACGTCCAATTTCTTTTTGTACAAGACAATGTCAACAGTCCCTCTCAATCCGGTATCAATGCCGTCCAGTTTTTATTCGTGAAACAGGACAATGTTAACAGACCCACCCAATCCGGTTACAATAACGTCCAATGTCTTTTTGTACAAGACAATGTAAACAGATCCTCTCAATCCGGCAAAATGCCGTCCAGTTTTTATTCGTACAACAGGTCAATTTTAACAGTCCCACTGAATCCGGTTACAATAACGTCCAATGTCTTTTTCTACAAGACAGTCCCACTCAATTCGCTTACAATAAAGTCCAATCTCTTTTTGTACAAGACAATGTCAACAGTCCCTCTCAATCCGGTATCAATGCCGTCCAGTTTTTATTCGTACAACAGGACAATGTTAACAGTCCCACTCAATTCGCTTACAATAAAGTCCAAACTCTTTTAGTACAAGACAATGTCAACAGTCCCTCTCAATCCGGTATCAATGCCGTCCAGTTTTTATTCGTACAACAGGACAATGTTAACTGTCCCACTCAATTCGCTTACAATAAAGTCCAAACTCTTTTAATACAAGACAATGTCAACAGTCCCTCTCAATCCGGTATCAATGGCGTCCCGTTTTTATTCGGACAACAGGACAATGTTAAGTGTCCCATACAATCCGGTTACAATAACGTCCAATCTCTTTTTGTACAAGACAATGTCAACAGTCCCTCTCAATACGGTATTAATGCCGTCCAATTTTTATCCGTACCACAGGAGAATTTTAACAGTCCCACTCAATCCGGTTACAATAACATCCAATTTCTTTTTGTACAAGGCAGTCCGATTCAATCCAGTTACAATAACATCCAATTTCTTTTTGTACAAGACAATGTCAACAGTCCCTCTCAATACGGTATCAATGCCGTTCAGTTTTTATTCGTACAACAGGACAATGTTAACAGTCACACTCAATTCGCTTACAATAAAGTCCAAACTCTTTTAGTACAAGACAATGTCAACAGTCCCTCTCAATCCGGTATCAATGCCGTCCAGTTTTTATTCGTACAACAGGACAATGTTAACAGTCCCACTCAATTCGCTTACAATAAAGTCCAAACTCTTTTAATACAAGACAATGTCAACAGTCCCTCTCAATCCGGTATCAATGGCGTCCCGTTTTTATTCGGACAACAGGACAATGTTAAGTGTCCCATACAATCCGGTTACAATAACGTCCAATCTCTTTTTGTACAAGACAATGTCAACAGTCCCTCTCAATACGGTATTAATGCCGTCCAATTTTTATCCGTACCACAGGAGAATTTTAACAGTCCCACTCAATCCGGTTACAATAACGTCCAATTTCTTTTTGTACAAGGCAGTCCGATTCAATCCAGTTACAATAACATCCAATTTCTTTTTGTACAAGACAATGTCAACAGTCCCTCTCAATACGGTATCAATGCCGTCCAGTTTTTATTCGTACAACAGGACAATGTTAACAGTCACACTCAATTCGCTTACAATAAAGTCCAAACTCTTTTAGTACAAGACAATGTCAACAGTCCCTCTCAATCCGGTATCAATGCCGTCCAGTTTTTATTCGTACAACAGGACAATGTTAACAGTCCCACTCAATTCGCTTACAATAAAGTCCAAACTCTTTTAATACAAGACAATGTCAACAGTCCCTCTCAATCCGGTATCAATGGCGTCCCGTTTTTATTCGGACAACAGGACAATGTTAAGTGTCCCATACAATCCGGTTACAATAACGTCCAATCTCTTTTTGTACAAGACAATGTCAACAGTCCCTCTCAATACGGTATTAATGCCGTCCAATTTTTATCCGTACCACAGGAGAATTTTAACAGTCCCACTCAATCCGGTTACAATAACGTCCAATTTCTTTTTGTACAAGGCAGTCCGATTCAATCCAGTTACAATAACATCCAATTTCTTTTTGTACAAGACAATGTCAACAGTCCCTCTCAATACGGTATCAATGCCGTCCAGTTTTTATTCGTACAACAGGACAATGTTAACAGTCACACTCAATTCGCTTACAATAAAGTCCAAACTCTTTTAGTACAAGACAATGTCAACAGTCCCTCTCAATCCGGTATCAATGCCGTCCAGTTTTTATTCGTACAACAGGACAATGTTAACAGTCCCACTCAATTCGCTTACAATAAAGTCCAAACTCTTTTAGTACAAGACAATGTCAACAGTCCCTCTCAATCCGGTATCAATGCCGTCCAGTTTTTATTCGTACAACAGGACAATGTTAACAGTCCCACTCAATTCGCTTACAATAAAGTCCAAACTCTTTTAATACAAGACAATGTCAACAGTCCCTCTCAATCCGGTATCAATGGCGTCCCGTTTTTATTCGGACAACAGGACAATGTTAAGTGTCCCATACAATCCGGTTACAATAACGTCCAATCTCTTTTTGTACAAGACAATGTCAACAGTCCCTCTCAATACGGTATTAATGCCGTCCAATTTTTATCCGTACCACAGGAGAATTTTAACAGTCCCACTCAATCCGGTTACAATAACGTCCAATTTCTTTTTGTACAAGGCAGTCCGATTCAATCCAGTTACAATAACATCCAATTCTTTTTGTACAAGACAATGTCAACAGTCCCTCTCAATACGGTATCAATGCCGTCCAGTTTTTATTCGTACAACAGGACAATGTTAACAGTCACACTCAATTCGCTTACAATAAAGTCCAATCTCTTTTTGTACAAGACAATGTCAACTGTCCCTCTCAATCCAGTATCAATGCCGTCCAGTTTTTATTCGTACAACAGGACAATGTTAACAGTTCCACTCAATCCGGTTACAATAACATCCAATTTCTTTTTGTACAAGACAGTTCGATTCAATCCGGTTACAATAACGTCCAATCTCTTTTTGTTCAAGACAATGTCAACTGTCCCTGTCAATCCGGTATCAATGCCGTCCAGTTTTTATTCGTACAACAGGACACTGTTAACAGTCCCACTCAATCTCGTGTCAATGTCGTCCAATTTGAAAAAATATAATTTACTCTGTCGTACGAAAAGAAAATTGTGTTTCCAGATTACTGTAATGACTGAATCCTAAAAAAGAAAATACTTAAGGGTACCAACGCATTCACAAGTGAGTCTACATATGTTTTTATTTTATTTTTGTTTATTAGTGGTAATCATATTGTAGCTAATGCAACACATGCACCCCCAATGAGAACATCTTCCAAATATTAAGAATAAAATTGAGTATTTATTGATTTCAAACCTATATTTAAAAATTGATAGTGGCGGCCAAAGAAAACTTTTTTTCTGTCTGCTCGTGCATATTCTAGTCATTTCTTTACCTTTGGCTGTAAAATTTTATTTGTTTCCTCATACCTTATGCACTTATAAATGTCTACTTTATTTACGTTCGTATACATCATCATTATTTAAATGACAAATGTCATCATTTGAATTTAGTACTGTGTCGCATTTTATATTTTAGTCATTTTTGTATTAATACAACTTCTGGCCGCGTAGTAACCATACCCGTAAAAAATGCAGTAAGCCAACGATTTAAAAAAGTAATTATTTTTTACGGCTACGAAAAGTAATTCAACCCGGGTTCGCAAACACATTATGCGCTGAGAGGAGCAGCGGGTTAGTAGTATGGGACCGTGGACCATATGATTTGCTCCTAACCATGGATCCAGGGACCATCGCAGCTTAATCAGTTCGTAATTTTGAGTGATAGGGACTGTGAAAGAGTGGTGTTGCAGGCAAGATTTCATACGTATTAATCATTCCTGTTTATTAAATACAATTTTTTTAAAAAGCCAAATTTACGCGTAATTTCTTAAATACGGCGCCTTTCCTAACATGATTTTCTATTGTTTGTGTTAGTTGTCTTTTATCACATGGACCCACTCTACCCCAATACGAGATTAAATTTATCCTATCTCGTTATGAAAAAGCAACCCATTTTCTGTTGTATCAACACCCACACGCCAACATGGGTAACCAAATGTATCTCTTTTCGCCTTATATAACAAAAAAGGTGTAAAGAAATTAAAAATTCGATACTTATTTCCGCTTTCCCTAATATGACTTGTCAAATGTAATTAATTAAAGAAAGAGAGAACGAGACATTGTGGCCAGGTACATTTTTATAGTATACTCTCTCGCCATGAAAAATACATGCTGGTGTTGGAGAGGTTAAGTTTTCTTCACTTCCCTGAAGAAGAACTAGAACAGACACCCCTACTGTTTGTAAAGTCAATACTGCAAAAGTATGGAAAGGGGTAAAGGGAAATTTATTAAACAGTAAACTTATTAATATTTGCGGAAAATGTTGGTCACGAATATTGTTACCCGCGAGCCACAGAAAGATAGTTTAATTTCTTCTTTCGCTACCAATGAATTCTCAGTTCCAGGTTACCTTCCTCTTTGTCTAAAAGATTCTAGTATACTGACATATGCATGGCCTTGATATTTATATTCAGGAAAATCTCACAATTGCAAGTGAATTATTTCTTGAGATAATTCTTTCATGTACTTTCGCTATTGGACTCTGTTAACGATCTCTTTTTTTCTTTATCGTTCTTCTTCTCAGTACTGTAATATTTTAAACAAAAATTCTTATAATGTAGAAATGGCTCTCTACATTCATCTACGAAAAATAGCTTAATCATTCTAATTACTGGTATTCAAACTTTTCATCTTTTAGTCAAATGGTGGATTTCCCTAATAAATTTGAACATTCTTCTTTACTTGATTTGTTCCTTACCTCCTCAACTAGCTCTTGTAGAGCCTCATAGTCCCCTTAGCAATTCGGGTCACACTGTAGCATTTGTTGATATTGTTTTTTGAGTAGTCTATTAGAAAGGGACCTCCTATTTACAAGATTTCTTTCTGTGACCAGAGTACTGACTACAATTCATTTCGTGACTTTATTCAAGACGCCCTTGATATTCTTAACCTTCCTATTGAGAATTGTGTCACAGAGGTTTCTTCTTGGGTTAAAGCTGGCATTGATGCGTTTGTACATTCTCGATATATACCAGGTGAAACCACAATCTTCTCCTTGGTTCGCACCGGCCTGTTCAGCAGCGATAGCCCACAGGAATCATTTTTTCCGGCTGTGATAATTCCAACCACAACAGACGCTTATTTTTATCTGCTCGCAATAATTGTAGTGTCCTCAATGAGGCTAAGTTTGTTTGTTGAGTTGTTATTGGTCGTGACCTGGCATCTCGGTTTTAGTCACTTTCCCCACCGCTATAACGTAGCTTCCCTGTGCCTTTTCTATAAATACTTACATGGTAATTGTTTTGATCAATTTTCCGCTATTGTACATAGACTTTAAGAAATTAAGCGCAGTACTAGATTGGCGGGACTGTTTCATCATTTTATAGTTGAGATGGCTCAACAGTAAGAAGCACTATGCTAACAATTTATAATTTATTCTATCGCACTTCTCGGTTGTGAAACACTTGTGGTGGCACGGAGCAAGCGAAGGACCGGATATTAACCCTCAGAGGTTTAGACAGCAAATGACCAATACTGGTCTCTGCGCACCCGGCTCCACGCAGAATTTCCGGTGGAAAACTAAAAAGAAATAAAAAGAATGATAAACAATTTTCCACCAATCAAACAGCTCCGCGCCATACCCAACAGTTTGTTTCAGCAGACTGACTCTGATCCGAAGGGCACACATAAATAGAGCGATAAATTCACTTCTAAGAGAGAAAGCTTTGAAGTACCGTCAGTGAATGTCGCTACGCTTTTCTCACCCGTCAAACCCGATGCCTTCAGCCTTCCTTCACCAACGGAGATATCAAAGGACTCCTACCAACCCATTGACCTCACCTTTCATCTCCTGTGACCAGCACGTCATGAACTTAAGTATTAACAAAAGACACTTATATTCTTTTAATAATCGGATTTCTTTTCTATGAATGAACATTTTGTAACGGACTTTGTGCGTGTAAATCAAGAAACATTGTACTATTCATTGATGTTGCATTTAAATACAAAGTGTTTTTGATATACCCTTCTCTTTCGTATGTTATTTTGTTTATGTTATGGTGACCTCAATTTGATCGCTTGTTGAACCTTTAGGCCAAACTAGCGGCTGTCCCGAAGGACTGCTACTATTTATCTACCTTCTGATACAAGCAACAATTAACAACGCGAACTCTACCCCCCATCACCATAAGTGGTGACCAAGACGTGATTTTAACACATATATATACACGCACGCACAAAAAAAAAAAAAAAAAAAATTGAACTGTCACAAAATTAGAATTTTTATTCAACACAAACCAAAAACATGGCAGATGACGCTGAAGAAACTACAATTAATCAAAACCAACCAATCCAAGCTGTTGCGATAAAACCACCAAACTTCATTGAATCAAACGTAATAGCTTGGTTTGCGATAATGGAGGCGCAATTTAATATTGCAAATATAAGACAGACCAGTCAAAAATTTTTTAACACTTTGGCAGCTCTCCCTGTGGACGTAGTAGGAAATATACAGCCAACTATACTGCAATCAAAAGATTACGACGCACTAAGAGAAGCAGTGACGGGCGCTTACGAGAAAACAAAACCAGAGATGCTGGACAAATTAATGTCGTCATCGACTGTAACAGGTCGTCCCTCAGTATACCTGAATGAACTTATGTCATTAGCAAGCCGAATTGGCGTAGGGGACGATATCGTACGTCACAAATTTATTCAAGCCCTACCTCACTCCATTAAACCAGTGGTAGCGGCACAAGTCGATTTAGACACAGATCGCCTTGGAAGAATGGCGGATGACTTACTATTATATTTTAACAAACAAGACACCGCACATATTCGACAGATTTCGGGGAAGCAAAGGGATGAACAGCAAAATAAAAATGAAACTAAAAGGATACATGGCTGTTCCCACAGTGAAAATAAATTCCCTACCAGTGTTCGCCCTTTTAACAAGGACCAAAAACCTCTAATTTGCCGAGCGCATTTATACTTTGCGGAACGTGCAAAATTTTGTAAGCCGTGGTGCAGATGGCCAAATAAACGGAATGTTCAAATGCAACCCAACTCTCGCCCAAATTCACCAGTTCCTCGTGAGATTTCGGAAAACTAACTAGGCGAGAGGTGTTAGCTTCCATTTCCTCGCCGCTTCTCATTGTAGCCGCACGGTTAGGAGCTCAAAGTTTAAATTTTATTGTGGATACAGGAGCTGCCGTATCTATACTTCCGAAGAGATATTTAAGCGGAGCTGTAACATACCCAACCAATATCTCTTTAGTGTCTGCCAACGGTCAAAAGATTGAATGCTCAGGACAAGCAGTACTGAATCTAACACTACGGAACCTCAGACGAGAATTTACCTGGACATTTATAATAGCCGAAACTGCTCAGCCACTCCTAGGATACGATTTCCTAAACCATTTCGGGCTAATGGTGGACTGCACAAACAATAAGCTGATTGATAAAATGACTAATAGACAATCCGATGCACAGCCATCGTCTATTATCATGAATATAGATTTAGTACCGAATAAAGACGCTAACAAAATGGTACGAGCAATTCTGGAGAAATACCCAAACTTAATTTCTCCTCATCGCGACACGAATGCAACAAAACCAAAGATATTCCATAGAATAGAAACTGGTAGCAACCCTCCTACTTTCTCCAGAGCCAGACAATTATCAGCTCAGAGATGTGAAATTGCAAAAGAGGAATTCAAGAAACTCCTAAAGGCAGGAATAATTTCCCCTTCAAACTCTGAATGGAGTTCAGCCTTACATATGGTACCGAAGTCAGACGGCACATATAGACCTGTTGGCGATTACAGACATTTAAATACCATAACAAAAGCCGATCGATATCAAGTCCCAAATATAAATTCCTTGTCTTCGAAGCTTCATAATAAGAAGTTCTTTTCAAAGATAGACCTGTCGTCTGCTTATCATCAGATACCTGTACATCCGGAGGATGTTTGCAAGACAGCCATCTCTACCCCTTTTGGGTTATTTGAATATAACTATATGCCTTTCGGACTACGGAACGCATCATGTACTTTTCAGAGAATGATGGACAATATCTTTCGTGATACTGATTATACCTTTGTATATATCGACGATATCCTTATATTCTCAGAAGATGAAGAAACTCATTCCAAGCATATCGACCTAGTACTACAAAAACTGAGTGAGTACGATTTTAAAATTTGTCTCTCCAAATGCATATTTAGTGCTAATGAATTAGACTTTTTAGGATTTCATATTTCTGCTAGTGGTCTCAAACCCAGTGCTAAAAAGTTGAATGAATTAAGTGAATTTCCTCAACCAAACGATTCCAAATCACTACGCCGATTCATCGGAATGGCAAATTTTTACAGAAAACTTGTGCCAAATTTCAGCGATATCATACTACCTCTCACGGAAAAAATACGTTTAAACCAAAATTCCAAGTCATTAACCCTAACAAAGGAAGAAATTGAATCTTTCGAAAATATGAAAAAGTCTTTATCAAATGTAACTGTTTTGGCTTTCCCCAGCTCGAAAGCTAACAACTATCAACTTGTAACAGACAGTTCGAATTATGCGGTGGGTGCAGCACTTCATCAAATGATTGATAATCAACCCATCCCCATAGGTTTCTTTTCAAAGAAATTATCCCAAACCCAACAAAAATATTCTACTTTTGACAGAGAACTACTAGCTGCCTATCTAGCAGTACTCCATTTTAAACATTTAATAGAAGGCAGAAATGTAATGTTACTGACGGATCACAAACCACTTTGCAGTGCTTTTAAAAGCCAGTCTTCCTTAAAATCAGATAGACAACAGCGTCACCTCTGTTTTATCAGCGAATATGTAAATGACATTTCACATATAAGAGGTTCACAAAATATAGTAGCTGATTGTTTATCACGACCTGTCAACGCGATCACTATTGATATATGTGACTTACAAGAAATAATGAAGCATCAAGCTACTGACAATGAAATTCAGGCATTCAAAGATCAACTGAAACCATACACAATAAATCAAAATGAAACCATATTATGTGACACGACATTACCTTTTCCACGACCTTTTGTGACTGAAAAGCTCAGAAAATCGGTATTTGACAGTCTGCATAATCTATCACATCCAGGAATAACATCTTCAAGAAAAATAATAAAATCCAGATACTATTGGCCGAAGATGGACAAGTCAATAAAAACCTGGTGCACAGAATGCCAACACTGCCAACAAGCAAAAATAATAAAACACACAAAGAGCAAAGTAAATCCATTTGAATTACCTTCCAGTCGTTTTGAAACGGTGCATGTGGATATTGTCGGTCCCTTACTACCAGTAAAGAACCAAACTGACCCTTATTTTTCACCATATCGATATTTATTAACATGCATTGATAGAAATACGAGATGGATAGAAGCATGCCCAATAACAGAAATTACGGCAAAATCAATATCAACGGCTTTTGTCAATCTGTGGATCTCCCGATTCGGGGTTCCTCTTCATGTCGTTACGGACAGAGGAAGCCAATTTGAATCCGAATTATTCTCAGAACTATCAAAAATAATAGGCTTCCACAGATTACGAACAACGGCGTACCATCCGCAAACGAATGGATTAGTTGAGCGAGCACACAGAACTTTAAAAACGGCTATTATAGCCAGGAAAGAATCGTGGTTGTCAGCTCTTCCTATCGTCCTTTTGGGAATGAGGATAACACCTAACGAATCAAACTATTCTTCATTTACTGCAGTAACAGGGAGTCATGCACAAGTCCCCCGATTGTTAATTGACTCTATCAAGAACGAGAATAGTGAAATGACAAACTCGCACGTTAAAATTCTAGCCGACGAGATGCAAAAATTTGACATGGACAAATTATCCAGGGGACACCTGCATACAATACCTAATTCTTACATTCCAAAAGATTTACAAACATGTAAAAGTATCTGGCTAAGAACAGACAGAGTAAGAAAGCCATTGGAAGCTCCATACACAGGTCCATTCCAAGTATTAAGTCGTCATGAAAAATATTTTACTATTAAAAGATCGGATGACGTACATAGTAATGTTTCAATAGATAGACTAAAACCTGCATATATTTCTGAAAATATAAAATCAAAAGATTCCATTGGATCAAGACCGGATTTGGATAACTCCCTATCTTGTTCCGAAGAAACTAATGATAACAAACCAGAAACTAGAACGAAGTCCGGTAGAACGGTTAAATGGAAGAAAGAAAACACATATTTTTATTACTAAAAAAAAAACAAAAAAAAAACAAAAAAAAAAAACAACAACAACAACTCCGTTTACTGGGGCGAAAGTTATGTGGTGGCACGGAGCAAGCGAAGGACCGGATATTAACCCTCAGAGGTTTAGACAGCAAATGACCAATACTGGTCTCTGCGCACCCGGCTCCACGCAGAATTTCCGGTGGAAAACTAAAAAGAAATAAAAAGAATGATAAACAATTTTCCACCAATCAAACAGCTCCGCGCCATACCCAACAGTTTGTTTCAGCAGACTGACTCTGATCCGAAGGGCACACATAAATAGAGCGATAAATTCACTTCTAAGAGAGAAAGCTTTGAAGTACCGTCAGTGAATGTCGCTACGCTTTTCTCACCCGTCAAACCCGATGCCTTCAGCCTTCCTTCACCAACGGAGATATCAAAGGACTCCTACCAACCCATTGACCTCACCTTTCATCTCCTGTGACCAGCACGTCATGAACTTAAGTATTAACAAAAGACACTTATATTCTTTTAATAATCGGATTTCTTTTCTATGAATGAACATTTTGTAACGGACTTTGTGCGTGTAAATCAAGAAACATTGTACTATTCATTGATGTTGCATTTAAATACAAAGTGTTTTTGATATACCCTTCTCTTTCGTATGTTATTTTGTTTATGTTATGGTGACCTCAATTTGATCGCTTGTTGAACCTTTAGGCCAAACTAGCGGCTGTCCCGAAGGACTGCTACTATTTATCTACCTTCTGATACAAGCAACAATTAACAACGCGAACTCTACCCCCCATCACCATACACTCTTCCGACTGCTTGCATCCCAGGCAACTTTGATCTTCAAAAATTTAAATGCAATGCCAATCATTATTTTCTGTCTTCTTAATTCTTCTTTTTTTCTCATATTCTCTAACATTCGGTCACCTATTGCATCTCGGTGGCTTTACCTTGCTTGGGGTGAAATGATTAAAAGAAATTGTATTAATTTTTTTTAAATAACTTCATATTGTATTAGATTTTTTCCTGTGATAACTTTTGATCCAAAAAAAGTTATTTACCGAAAACACAAAATATAACCTAACAAATAGCAGTCGCGAAAGGAAGGCATTCGTACTCGAGTAAAAAAATAAAGAACAATTAACTGTTTTTTAATATTTAAATAAAGAAGTTTTATAAAATCATAAATTAATCTTACGAAATTTTCTTTTTTCATGTCTTCCGTCTTATTCTTTATAATTGTGTAAAAAATGGTTCAAGTTAAAAATTTCTTTCATTATTTTTATTTTACTTACTTTAGTTTTTTAATTCTCAAACTACGACTCAGATGTAAACAAAAAATACACTACACTCCAATTACTACATACACATTTTCTTTGAGATTGTTAAGTCAATCAATTCGTGTATGTTTGATTTTTTTTTTGTACTTCCATTCTTTTGCAATCCGACAGTTAGTCATTTTTTTAGCTTAAATTTTCTAATCTGCGTCGCAGCGTTTCTTCAGATGGCGCTCTTAATTTCCTCCCAGATTAAAAAAAAAGTATTAACTTAAACAAATATTATATAAACAAAGCTTTTTCTTATTTAATTTTAACTTCATTTTTTTTTAAGTGTTTAATTTGTATTATAATAACGTAATTTACTTAATAAGTAATTACGTAATACAAATTAAACACATTTTCGTTAGGGTTCATAATTTTTTAGTTTTTGCGTGTAGGTAAAATTTTTAAAAAAGTAAAAAAAAAAGAAAGAAAAAGCAACATCAGTACTAACAACTGCTTATTTATTTCTGGAAATCATTTTTTCTTGTTTGACGTTTTAGACATCAAATTTCAATAAACTCTCCCCAACTCTGTTTTTCTTTTTAGGTTATAAAAAACAAAGATATAGTGGATATTTGAAATCATTTGAAATTTAATTTTCTGTTATTTTTTAAAGGAACGTTAGTTGCCAATATCAAAGTTGTAGGATTTAAAAAAAAAAAAATCTAACGAAGTTCTGAAGAATTGAATTTTTACAAGCTTCCACTCCACTAAAATTTGTTTAATTTTCTTTTATATAAAATAAATCTAAAAATAGGGTAAAACTTACAAATTTACATATCTTTAGGAGGAATTATCATTTACAAAAAAAAGAAAACAAAAAACAAACAAAAACTAAACATTGTGATAATAAACACAAAGATGAGGACATTTAGTCCAAATGTAAATAATTTAGTTCACGTATCAAAATATTACGATTTGCAGGACGTGTAGTGGATAATAACTCCCAAAGTGTAAGTAATCAGCAAACCGAGTTTATATTCCGGGTTTATTACTTTCGCACTAACACCCTAACAAAAGTTATGAATCCGTTATTTCTGCCTTGGCTATGGGTTAAATAGTAGGGTGGACTGGGTTATCTAGCCTTAGGTGGCAACCAATCTAAGAAAAGGACAACACTTAATTCCAAACCGTGGAAGAACCAAGGGAAAAAATTAATTCCCCTAACTTTACAAGAAGTCATGACACAGAAAATATATATGTTCTATTATATATATATATATATATATATATATATATATATATATATATATATATATATATATATATATTAATAATAATAAAATAAAAATGGTAATCTGTATGGAATTTCCAAGAGGATAAAGATCCAAGGAGAGCACCATGTCAGAAACAAAGCAAAATTATTAATTAATGAATATCAAACACTTAAAATACCATAAAAAATAGCTTCCAATCATTTAAACCAAATATTAACGGAAAGTTCACTTTGAAGGTTCTGTAATTTTTCATGGTCTTTATATTTTATTATAAGTATTTTCTCCAGAAGACATAGATTACATAAGTCCCTAAAGTTCTTAGAGGTCCTGTGATTATATAATCGTTGTTTCCAATTCCCCACAGAAATTCCAGTGTAGGTCTCTTGGGTAATTTAATTGAAATCTTTTGGGGAATTATATTAGGAATTTATACTATTATATAGTAAATTCTAAATCTTTTGCTGAGTTCTGAATAAATTTTTAAAAATGTCTTTATCCAAAGACTATTTTTAAGATAAACTTTTATAAGTTTGTTAAATTGAATAGATATACATCAGTTTCTTAGTCAGTGATACAGTGTTTCTTAACTCCCATTGACTTAACAATATTTTCATTCAACCTCTAAATCAAAATGCAACATTGTAGCGTTATGTCATATTAAATCAGGTCACCTCAAACCTCAAAGTCTACTGAGAATAAATCCTCACGTCATCTTCCTCCCCCCTCCGCCATCATTACATATTTATGAATTTGAATCTTTCCTTCTCTTTTTCTTTCACCCTCTCCCTGATTACGATCTCTTATCTCTTGAATTTAACCTGGAGTAATTTTTTTCCACTAATATTTAGTTTGCAGGTCTGAAGGATTGGAAGCTATTTGTATAGCTTTCATGAAATAAAGATTATTACCTATGGTATTTTAAGTGTTTGATATTAAATAATTCATTATTAATTCATAATATATATATATATATATATATATAGGAAAGGTAACAAATCCATTGGTATATAATCTAAGTGGATCCTAGTAATATAAAATATTAAAACTGATCCGAAAAAGAGTTCAATGTATTAATATAGAGAAATATAATTAATAAACAATAAAATACAAAATTACCTCTTATGGGGAATAGCCTATTACAGCAGATGAAAATATTGGTCGTCTGTCTTATCAACCCCGGTATTGATAAGACAGATGACTGATATCTTCGTCTGCTGAAATAGGTTATTCCCCATATGGGGTAATTTTGGATTTTATTGTTTATTAATTATATATATATATATATATATATATAATGTACATTTTGCCTGACTCATCTTCAGTAATATATCATCGGGATAAGACAAAATTGATGAAATGAAAAATGTTTTTCAATAACTTATTTTAAAATAAAATCAACAGAGGGGAGGGGATTAGAAAAAAATAGTTAATATTTTCCTCAGTTTACCCTAGTATTGGTGATAGATTCACTGAATTGTGCTAATTTATGTTTTAATTCTCACTGCTTACACAGTGTCAGATGTTGTATATTAATAACTGCCTCCAAGATATTGAGGTGGAGTCTAATCTGTGCCTTGTGCTAGACAGAGAAGAAATCCTGAGAATAGTCTACCCTGCAAGCAACAGAGTTCAATAAATGCTTGTTGATCGCAGATTCATGAGCCTCTGAGCACCCAGATGTCAGACACATGTCTACATATTTTGCCCAGGACATGCTGGGTGATTCTAACCCCCAACTGCTGGATAGTCTTGCCTATATAGTCACTCTCACACTGACATTTAAATGTGATTATAATTTTATTTGTTGTGATACTTTTGTATCTTTTTATTTTTAGTAATAAATTATGATCCCTGTTTTAAAGATTATGCTATGTTGGTGTGGCTCCAAAAATTTGTTTAAATATTACATATATTATATATATATTTATGGGGGTGCGGGGGATAAATATTTGTACACATACAAATTTTTTATTTATTGTATTTCCAACATTTTTCATATAATTAACTGTATACAGATGCATAATAACTAAATATGCATAGAAAACAAAAAATTTTTGATTTAATAGAAATAAATGCCATTTATCCATTTTAATAGGTGAAAAAAGTATTTGTACAATGCAAATTTCAGATTTTAAAACTTTTAAATTGCTTTAATACGCTAGATTATTCAACTGGAATTCCAATAATGCTATCAGTAGTTATTTTTAGCCTAAAAAATACAAACAGAACATTCTGTAATTGATATTCGTGCAAGAAGGTTTTCATCATGGCAAGAGGTAAAGAACTGACAAATTTGCAAAAAAAAAAAAACTGATTGTTAAGCTCTGGAAAGAATGTAAAAGTTACAGGAAAATCTCAGACAACCTGAATATTCCATTTACTACCATTAGTTCATTCATTGCAAGGTAAAAAATCTCAAAACTGTTGAAAACCAAAGAAGAACAGGTGCTCCACGGAAGATTTCTGCAAGATCTTCGAAGAAATTAATGCAGTAAATTAAACAAAATCCAATGAGTTGCAGAATGATTTGCTTTCATCAGGAATCTGTGTCACTAAATGGACAATAAGCAATGAAATACATAGGAACAATCTAAAGTCACGCTCCCTTTGGAAAACTCCATTGATATTGAAAAGACACAGAGATGCCAGATTGAAATTTGTTCATGAACATAAGGATAAGGAAAACTTGTATTGGGAAAGAGAATTATGGACAGATGAAACCAAAATTGAGTTGTCTGGAGATAATTCTAGAAATCATGTATTGAGGAAAGATGGCGATGCCTTCAAACAAAAGAACACAGTTCCAACAGTGAAATTTGGTGGTGGCAGCATCATGGTTTGGGGATGTTTTTTTGCAAAAGGTACTCGCAACATATCAATAATAGAGGGTAGAATGAATGCCACAGCATAACAAAACATTTTGGAAGCAAATTTAATGATTTCGGTTGAAAATCTTGAACTTTCACCTAACTGGATCTTCCAACAAGATAATGATCCTGAGCACTCTGCAAAATCTATGAAGAAATGGCTTGCTAAAAATAATGTAAATATCCTGAAATGGCCAAGTCAGTCCCCAGATTTAAACCCAATTGAGAAGCTGTGGTGTTATTTGAAGATCCAAATCCGATTGAGACCTTCAACAAACATCCTGGATCTGAAGACCCTACGCGAAGAAGAATGGAACAAAATACCAACTAAAATTTGTAAATCATTAATTGAGAACTACAAGAAGAGGATGGTTGGTGTAGAAGGGAATAATGGCAATTCTACAAAGTATCAAATGAAGATTGTGTATTCTTTTTTGTATTGTACAAATACTTCTTTCAACCATTAAAACAGATAAATAGAATTTATAAATCAATTTTTTTTGTTTTCTATGCATATTTAGTTATTATGCATCTGTGTACAGTTAATTATATGAGAATTATGTTTATTCATTAGTTGGAAATACAATAAATAAAAAATTTGTATGTGTACAAATATTTGTTTCCCCTCACTGTATGTGTGTGGAGAGTCATTATCACCTATGTCCTGGAATAAAAAAGAAAGTCAAAATTATAAAATTTTTTAAAACATCTATTAATTATTCCATATACGTTTTTGTAATTTACCATGAAAAGACCACTGATTATCAAATTTGAAAAGAATAAATAAAAAAAGAAATAAAAAGAAGCTTAATTCAGTGAAGATAAGGAACATTGGATAAATATTTTGAAACTTCAAATGTGTAGTTTTGAATTCTGTTTAAAGACACCAAAAATGCCATCTTGTATTTTTTTTTGCAATTTCTGAATATTAAATTTGTTGTAGCAATATTTTAAGCAAATAATAATATTATTATTCAATTATAATTATATATATATTAGTTTTGAATACTAAAAAGTATTCATTATCTGTAAGAATAAAGCACTTTGCTAAAATCTGGTATCACACCATGACAATGGAGTGCACAGTCTGCATTAAACTTAGCGAGACAAATTTATCTATCACAGGTGTCCAGTTTGTAAAATAATCAAAATAATTTTTTAAGTTGAGTGACATATTTATTTTTGTGTTTTTTTTTCTCTTGATCTAAAAGGTGTTATTACCATTTTTTAAAAAAGTGTGGGGTAGAGGGCTTCTGGTCTGGTGCTTCTATTTGTATATTTAGAGAGAATCTTGATAAAATCCAAATAATCAGTTCTGATTTGACATCTTGTGTTCAGTCAGTTTTCCAATGCTGCAATGTAGCTTATCTGTGCATTTTCTATTTTCATGGTAACTGTTCTGATGAGCTTTCCTTTTTGGTACTTTTAAGAATTTAAGTGCAGTACTACATTGGTAACTAGGTCTCATCATTTTACAGCTGAAATTGCTAGATATATGCTAACAGCTTCTTCACTCGATCTTCTTGCTTGTGGAACTCTCTACTAGCTTCTTGCTTTCCAGCCAACTTTGATCAAATTTAAAATGCAGTGTCAATCATCATCTTCTGTTTCCTTAATTTTTGTTCTTTTATTATTCTCTCTCCTTAATGTTTTCTCAAACTCTTTCACACTCAGTAATCACTTACATCTTAGTGGCTCTATTACCTTGCCTAGGATGAAATAAATAAAAAAAAAGAAAAGAGTATTATTTTGTTGAATTATAAAGTGATACAGTGACTCTGTCAAAAATATGTGAAGTTAAAGTAACAAATATTCAAAGTTCAGCGATGGTTTCATTTTTAACATTTAAAAAGACTGCAATCGGGCTGTCTACAATCACATAGATAACTGATGATGGCAAAATGAATCAGAATGATAACTGTTACTGTTTTGATAATATATATTATAGCACTTTTTACTTTTAAAAAGTCACATCTATTTATCTTGAACTTGTAGAGATCTGAAAAATTATGTTGACAGTATGTTTTTGGTAGTACTCATTAATTGATTAGAATAAAACTTTATTTGGAAATCTTTCAACCATTGGTGCAGACAATGTGTGTGTCATGTCTGGAGTTAAAGGCATATATATAAAAAATCATAAAGAATAAATGCCATCTCTTATTTTAATACAATGTGTATGCCTATCATTACAGTTAGTAACTTTATACCTCTTATCAGCATCTCAAAAAACAAAAAAAATCTTGGAGTTTGTTATTGGTTTGGTTTAGTTTAGTTTGGTTTGGTTTGGTTTGTTTTGTTTTATGGCATATCAAACTCAATGTGTTATTTAATGTTGACAAGATTATCATTGCTGGTAATATTTTTTCCAAAAATGTATTGCTTTTAATACTTTTTTCATCAGAATTGCATTACTGATAATATTTATTTTTCTTCAACAATGTATTGCGGGTAATAATTATTTACAAAAATGTATTGTTGGTAATATTTATTTTCTTCAAAAATGTATTGCTGGTAATAATTTTTCCTTAAAAAATTTATTGCTGGTATTGAAACATTTTTATGCTTTCATAGTGTTTTGACCCCAGTTTGGGGGCTAACTATTTGTCCATAGCTGGGACTCTAACAGGTACTACCACACTGGGTCAGGGTGTACCACTTTCACTAACAATTAAGAGGTGGTTCCACACTCCTCAAAACCTTCTGAACAGAGACCTTGGTGTTGGATGTAGTTTATCGTCTTACCCAGCACACGGATGTAGTTTATTGTCATACCCAGGATGGGGTGTTTCTTATTGCAGAAATGATTTTCTCATTCTTCTGTAAAGTAGCAACATTACATCCATTTTTATCAAGCCCTTAATGAATTGTGCAACTAAGCATAAAAGATTAGTAAGTTGTTGAAATTGAAGACCAACTTGAAAATTACAAAAATAAGTTAAATGTGCTACATTACAGTGTTTCTGTTTGAAAGGGATTAAAATGGAAAAAAAATCTGGCTTTGTTTTGCTATACTTCCTTCCTGTTGTAGTAGAAATTCAAAAAAATTATTAAAATTCAAAACTCCTGACAAAAATATTACATGATCTTATGCTACTTGTTAAAACAATTGGCAATAAACTGATATCTCAACTTGTAGAGTTGATTGGCTTTTAACTAATGTTGATGAGTATTTAAAGTTTAAACTAAAATTAGAGTATAGATTTAAATTTCAGAAAATGGAAGAGTTATCAAATATTTAATTTATTATAAGATGTGCTGAAAAGTCCTCATCCCAGCACAAGGACTTTCAAAAAACATTTTGGAAAATGGGTTGGGATGAGAATTTTTCAGCATCCCTTTGTACACCTGATAAGACCACTGTAAGAATTCAATGGTAACAGTTTGTATTGACATTATTTAAACATCTAAAACTGGCTTTCTCATAACTGAAAGAAATTAAAGAATATAACATTTCTCAGCAAATAACATGGAAAGTAACAAAAAATATCTCTTCAATATGCAAAGTAATGAAATATTTGATTCATTTGATGACGGAATTAATGCAGGTTATCATTTAACTAAGATAAATTTAGTTGACTTAGAGGAGTTTTCTGGAATTAAATTAAACAATTTAAGGATGTCATTTAAAAAAAAAACTTTTTGAATGTGTCATAGCAGCCATGATACAGGGTGGTCCGAAAGTCTTGTCATCCTGACCTCTCTTCCAAATTTTAGGAGCTCGTGTTACTGTTAGTGTTAACCATCTGAAATAGGAAATTATATTATAGAGGCGACAAGACTCTCGGACCACCCTGAACTCTGACATTGAGATTTTCAGTATCATTTATAATGTGAATTCAAAAGTAAAAAAAATAAAATTGGAACTTCTGGGTTCTATAATAATGGTTATACATGACACCAAAATCTAAATAATTTTACATAAAAATAATCATTTAACATATAATTTTATTTTCATGAACTGGAAAAAGATACAACCCCTTATGTGAATTATAATTTGGGTAAGTTTTTGAATTAATCAAACTGAAAACTGCATGTTGGGCAATAAAACTACCACGGCACTGGTTAAAATAGTTCCTATTTTTGTGTATGTGTGTTTTAGTTTATTACTTTATTTTCTGAGAATAGCCCATTTCAATGTTTCAAACAATATATAACAAACACTGATTTATTTCCTTCACATCGCACGTAATTTTTGAACTAGACTCGCATTACGAGTCGTCTTTTCCATATGAAAACTCATGTATTAGAAATAAAAAATAAATAAATATTGAATAGCGTTTGAGATCTTGAATCAAAAAGGTTTCAAAATATGAGTCAATTAAAAAGTTTTATTTGCGATATAAGGGAGATAAATTAGTTTGGTATGTAGAAAATAATTTGAAACGCTGAAATGAACGATATATAACTTTCTCATAACTTAAAAATAAAATTAGCAGTCAGCGCCCTCACAATTAAAACAATGAAGGATCCAATTATTGTTTTTAAAAAATGACTGAACTGACTCGACGAAAATGTTAAAGAAGATTCGAATATAAAACAAATGATAGAACACAAAACAAATGACAATGTACGCACCTTTAAAATAAAACTAAAACTGAACTTTATCACATGTTATTATTGCAGACAAGTTTAACTAACACTATTTAATTCAAATTTGCATATTTTACTTGCCAATATTTTTCATCGCACGGACATTTGAACAAACCAAAATACATAAGTTTTTATAATTTTGGATAAATTTTATTCTGTCGCATTAACGAACCAGTTAAAAAATGCACCGTCAGTAAATGCGTTTAATAAATTAACATAAAATTACTTAATTATAAATAATTATTATCATGAGCGCTTCTATGTACAAAAATGTTTTACAGCTAAAACAAGTTTAGACTATGGATTCTTAGAGAGAGAACCCGCAATTTTAGCGTTGTATTTAAATTCAAGCGGTCAATATGTGTTCCAATTTATGGAAAAGACTGTTCACAATCACAAGTAATGAAAAAGTTGACTTTTAAAAATTATTTTAAAAAAGAAAAATTTATTTGATGTTCGAAAACGAATTTTTTTTTAGCTTAAATAAAATAATAGATATCTCAATCAGGTCAATGTATGTCACTGGAACTTAATTCGCCAATTTTAGTCAGCAAAAAGTGCAAAAAGATTTTTAAAAAAAAGAAGCCTGTCGCTGATCGCACAATTTTTTGCAATACTTTCTCTGCATTCCTTAGCGAGATATAGAATTATACAAAATGATCAGAAATGTGCGTTAACTTGTTGGTTGATTTATCGAAAGTCTACATATTTTATATTTAAGGGGGGGAACATACAAAAAAAATAGAGAAGTGAACGTGATTGTTACATAGGTGTCGCCTTTGGAAAATTGAGGCCATCGTAGTTTTCGTCTCCTTTGCCGCATATGTGCCCTTCCTTAGTGAGGGAAAGAGAGAGTGTGAAAGAGAGAAGACATCGGCACGCACCGCTTTTTACCACGACGACCATCGCTACGACTCTACTACTATAACATTATTCGTCACCGCTTTAACGTAAAACCCGTGCTAAAAGAAGATAGTTGAAAAGATTAGTTTTAAAATATCAACAACATGACATCTTTAGAGCCTAAAGAGTTGATATTGGAAATCATCGCTCGTTTGCGGAACCGAAAAGCTCGGCCTGACTTGGAAAAGATTTCCCACATGGCCAAACGCAAATACGGACTAACTTCTGAAAATACAGAAGAAATGTTAAATAAATTGGTACGTGATGGAATAGTTAACAAAGTTACTTACAAGGGCCGGACTAGTTATCGGAATGCAGCTAAATGCTCGAAAAGTAGATCTAATAGTGAAATTTTGAACAGAAAAGCCTCTGCTAAACTAAGAGATGCCATACAATCACTCATGAGTTTAACTGGCGGCAGCTGTTTAGTTTCTTCCACTGCCACCGGCGCTGGCGGATTGAATAATAAAAACCAAGAAAAAATTATGAACGATACCAATAACAATGAAGCAACCTCTAACGGTAACCGAAATTCAATGCAAACCCAACGTAAATTAGTCGCTGGTGTTAGCTTAAATCAAATCGAATGCTGGTGGCGCGAACAAAGTTTTGATGCGACATTATCAAAGATAGATTTGAACACTTTAATCAAAAATGAGGTAGCAGCACGTCGAATACAAACTTTAGCAAATGGAAATTACGTTTCCTGTCGAGGAGGATCTACGGTACACTCGATCACAAATAAAACATTTGAACCAGCGGGTGAGAAACGATCTGAAGCTGTCAGCAACAAAAGCGACGGTGGGTGTAACAACTTAGAACAACAATCCGATAGAATCAGTACTAAACACACAACCAACAAAAACTGTATCCCGAAACCACCATGCAAGAGGGGACGTCCTGCATCGAAAAGAAAGGTACTTCAAATGTTTGTTTGTATAATTGATTTTAGAAATGAGTGCGATATTTTTGTTTAGCCATGTGATTTGGAACTGGAAGTTTTTACCAGTTTTTATTTCACGATCTTTAGGCTTTCTGCGGCTTTATGCAACCAAATACACATTTCTTCTACTATTCTCATTCTTTCTCTTGAGAATAAAAGTGACTATGTATCTTAAAACTGAAAAACAAATCTCATGTTCTGATCTTGTGTATTTATTACACTAACTGCGCATTTATTTTGTCCCTCTTTTTTTTTTCTTTTTCTTAATTTACTTAGTTGTGTTGACTCAATAACTTTCAAAGTGGACATTTGCTCCAAGTACAGTTTTTCAAGAACTGATCTGTACTGAGTTATATTGACTTTAGAGAGCTAGTTTATTTTTTAAATTATAATATTCAACTGAATGTTTAATCTTAGAATATTCAATTCAAACAATGCAATAAATTTAATGTTAAGTGGAACAACGTTAAAAAATAACTTTGAAGCACAAATTAAACTAAGTATTGTTAACTTAAGTTTTTCCTTTATTGTTTTGAAATGTTAGACTACGCTTGTACGTTTTTGTTTCAAAGAACTATTCATTCAGTCAAATGCTGCAGAAAACCTTATTTTACTTTAAATATTTTTACACTACCTAAAAGAATAAAGTATATGCTTCTCCTTTAAGGAAAATGCTTTATTCAACTTAATTTACAATTTGATTTGAAGTTTAAAAGATGTCTGAATTCTTTAAGCGAATTTTTAAAATACTTGTCTTGCTGACAAGGAAAACTATTTTAAATTTCCTTTAGATGTTGATTTTATTCGATTTTTTAATTGTTGTGTATTATGTGAAACTGTCTTCAATTGTTTTGCCTTGCTTTCAATGAATTTATTTATTTGTTATTAAATAAAATTATTTTTAAAAAAAAGCAACCATTTTAAGAAAAAGCATATGGCTGTCGTCATAGACTAAAAAAAATAAATCCCGAAATGGAAGAATGTACAAAACTTTGAAAACTCAGAAAAATTAATTTTGGGGAAAATTACAAAATAGTCCGAACAGGTTTAAACTTTCTTATTATTCGAAAGTTATAACTTTACTGTTTTTTTTTGTTGTTTTTTTTTTTTTCAACCATCGGCCCAAGCCGATTTCGGATTTTAGCGTCCCAAATTTCTTTCCTTTAAGAAAAGGTCATCTCTTTTAGCTAAGTGTAAGTTATTTGTTACATTATCGTTTATGAAAAAGAAAAACACAATAACTTATGTCAAAATTGCAAGAAATTCTTGTTAATACAAAAGTTTATTAAGTAAAATTTAAAACACGCACAAAAAAGTACTTTCAAAACTTGGAAAAATAATAAAACCCTAAAATAACGCCTATCCTTGGAACGAATTGTTTTTCTTCATTGTACTCTCCATAGAAAGAATAAGATCTTTTATTTGACGAATAAGGCGATAATCACGTTGTTTCCGTGGGAGCTTTTCGACACGGCGTAATAATAGTGTCAAAAAAAGTTAAATTACTAGTGGTTTTAGTGTCAAAAACTCATCTGATCATAATTGACTTAAAAAAATGGAAGCGATTTCATAGGAAGTTTTTTTTTGTTTTTTTTTTTTTGTTAAAAAACAATAAATTAGCATTTGGCATAAAAGAATTTAACTAATTAATAAACTTTGTAGTTTGCAAAAAAAACCCCAAAAAACTGATCATCATAAGCCTTTAAAGTTTTAAAGCCCCGAATTATTTTACATTGAAGAGAAAGTTTACATTTGCTCTTTGATTGAAAATTAGCTTTTTAATTAATTTTTTTGTCGTAAAAACTAACGTTTAATCCTTTTTTTATTTGGATAAAGCCAAATTTAACTTTTTGTTTGAGACAATTTTTTGTTCCGTTCTCATTAATTTTAATACCTGTTTTTTTCACATTTTCAGCTCTATGGGTTAACTTAACACTAACAGTGAAAAAGTAAAAAAAAAAAAAAAACTAATAGAATACACACACACTACCTTGCTTTGGTAACAAATTCTGAAAAACTTAGTTTTTTTGTAAAAAATATTGTACTTGTTGAATAATGACAACTTAGTGATATAATTAAAAAGTTTGTTTCCAGAATTAAATCAATTCTGGAAATAAACTTTTTACTTTATTAAAAAAACAAAAACAAAGCATAACTGCGATTGCGATGTTAGTCATCAAAAGCCTGAAATTGAAACTACTTTTTGTTGACTAATATCTGCCCATTCAGATGGATTTTTCTTTGAAAAGTGGTGTCAGTTAAAAACTAACTTAACTTTATTTGTTAAGTGATTCGTATTTCTCAAATTATGTAATGTATTTTCTATTTTACACACTGAGTCTGTTAAAGTTTTTTTTTTTACTTTTTATTATTTATTTTTTTTACACTAAAATAAGATTACGTCCGTGTATCAGTGTGTGAGACATAAGTTAAATCCTGAACATAAATAAAATAACACTTCGCAACCAAACGGTTTAAAACTAAAAAATCTATTTTATTTTAAAAAATTTTTTTTTTTTTTTACGGGAATTTTTTAAAATTTTTTTAGCTTTGGCCTTTTTAAAATTTTAAACTAATAGTTGTGATTTAATCTTTATTACAAGTACAAGAATAAAGTTTTGGAATAATAATAATAGTAATTGATGAGTATTGTTACTTTTAAGTTCATTATTCAGTTTATATTGGAATGGAAGTGATTTTACTTCCATTCAATATTTCTAGTAAATTCTTAAATTTGCAGGGGAGATCACTCTAACTTGGGTAAATAAAAAGCAACTTAAAAAGTGAAAAGGCCACGCGAAAGACCACAGTACACACTTAAATAACAATATGTAATTTAATATATATTTTTATACACAGAAGAGTAAAACTAAAAAAAACTTTGGTTATGTTCATGTGAATTCAAAAATATTTAAAATTCTGATAACTTGTTAAGTTAGTGTCTTAATGTAACAAACAATACCACGACCTTTGTAGATTCCAGAATTGTACCAGGGTACAATAAACGGAGCCTAGTTTATATCACTTTAATCCTTTAACTTTATGCCATGTATTTTGTAGACATTTTTCAATTATTTTAATTGGAAGCTTTACCAAAAAATACATTAAATCATTTTAATATAACGAAAGTTTAAAAAATAAAACGAAAACTCATTGAATTAAAAAAAAGTGTTTAAAAGCAAAAGTTAAAAAACCAAATATCCAGTTATTAATCATTAATTTAAAAATTGATTTTATTGGTAAAATTTATGGATAATCTCAGGTAACTGAACTATAGAAAATTAAACTTTTCTACAATTATTTGTCTGGATTGACATAAGGTAACAAACTAGAAGCATTCCAAATTTGTCAACTCAACTCCGTATAAATTATATAACTGTTGTTTATGCTCATGATGAAAGTTACCAGTTTGGCTTTGTCCATTTTAAAAGCTTTCCCTCACTGTCTCTCTTTTCTTTTCTTTTTAAATATTCAGTGAACCTACGAACTTCTGAATATATACATGCTTGTATGTCCATTGATTCTTGTATGTAATTATTGAGTCATATTGTTTAATTAAATGAAAATATATTGTAAAATTACTGAAGAGTTTGAAAACTTGATACAGCTAGCCTACTTGGAAGCAACCAGTTGATAATAAACAAAAATTTCATAAGATAGAAACTGTTTTGTACATAATAACTCCTTTTCAGTGAAAAGTATATCCACTGCATTTGAATTTTTATTTTTTTTCTATACAATATAATATCTTACATTATAATATAACTATGATAATAGTGAGGCATGGTTTTAGTTGTATTGGATCACAGTTATTTATTATGATAGGAAGTGAACAGTTGTTTACTTTTAAGATGATACATTACTATAAAAAAACAAGATTGAACAGGTCTAATATAATCAGAACAAATATTACTTTAGGTTAGGAATGATAAGAAATGATGAAATTTAAGACTAAGACTTTGACAACAATAAATCTCAAAAAAACATTTGTCTGTCTTTGAAAATCAAATTTCCTGATTATGACCATGGTTTCGCAAAGAAGTCCGTGAGAGCTTTGCGCAAGTCTGCTTCATTGGTGAAGGATTTTCCACAAAGATGATTATCCAGGGAGTGGAAGAGGTGGTAATTGGATGGCGCAAGGTCATGTGAATAAGGTTGATGGCACAAAGTCTCCCACCCAAGTTGGTGAATGGTATCCCTGACCACTTGTGCAACATGCGGCTTGGCGTTGTCATGGAGGAAAAGCATACCTTTGCATTTCACGAGTGCTGGCTCCTTCTGGCGCAATGTCTCTTGCACACGTTTCAATTGCTGCAAGTATAGATCTCCAGTGACTGTTTCGCCCATTGGTAGTAGTTCATAATGAACCACTTGACGACTTGTCCACCAGACACAAAGCATAATCTTGCGTGGGTACATAGGCGGTCTTGCGGTGTGAGGGACAGCATCCTGAGGAGACAACCAATGTCTGGAACACTTGGGAGTTTCGTACAGAACCCACTTTTCATCACTGGTAAGCACTCGATTGAATAAGGATGCAGTACGGTGGCGAGAAACCAGCGATACACAGGCTGCCACTCGTTGTCCCTTGTGGACTTCCAACAGCGTTTGCGGAACCCACTTGCTCAGTTTGTACGTCTTACCTAGGCGGTGCAGGTGAAGTCTGTTTCATCAGAAATGTTGAACTGTCTTGCAAGTTCACCACACGTTAGACTACTGTCCTCTTCAATGGGCGCTTTTAGGACTCTATCAATCAAGACCTGTGGTCGTCCACTGCAAGGCTCATCATGGAGAGACAAATCTCCCGACTTAAATTTTCAAAACCAACGCCTTGCAAGTACGTTCATCCACAGCACTATCCCCAAACGCGTGACATATAAAAATTTGTCGGCGACTTGATGCAGCTGCTGATAAGCCCACTTTGAAGTCGTAAAGCAAACAGCTCCGAACGAGATCTCTAGACACTTCCATCCTTCTCACAGCTGTCCGGCTTATAACTGATGGCCGACCACGTTGTGCATGTTTTTTATAATGTCTGATGTTCCTACTTCCGGTTGTCCGAATTTGAAAACAATTGCTACACGCATTTCGTATATATTTCAACTTCATTCAATGACTAATCAAAAAACGGACAGAACTTTTTTGGTTACTTTGTATTTTTTAACCACTCACAATGATTTAAAATATTTTAGATACAACCTGCTTGTAGATAAATTGCAGTATGTATTGTTGCTTAAGTCAGCATTTAAAATGATGAATATTTGATTCCTTAACCAGCAATAACAAAAAAAAATTCCTACAAAATTTCCATTTGAATGTCTTGCAAAAGTGTGTTCATATTTTGAAAATTATCATTTTACACTTACATGTCTAACTGTTCTAAATGTAATATTTAAGACTTTTTTCCTTATTTAATGTCATTAGTTTTTAAATGACACTTTTTGTGTTTTAGCTATGTACTTCAGTCTTGGATTTTCCTTGTTAATTTCAGAAGTTTTTGAAGAATCATGGTCCTGATTTTCATGCTGAGATGCCAGTTGCAATTCTTGGAATTGATAAGTGTGACTTCTGCCTTCAACCTGCTAATTCGAGCCCTAATGGGCAAAATGAATCCCTTTTATCTTGTAAAGACTGTAGTGCTAAAGGTAAGTCAGTTTCTTAAAGAGTTAAGAATTTACTAGCTCAGTAAGTTTATAAAATAAACCATCTTTACTTTAAATTATGGCAATTTTCTTATCAGATGTTTTTGTTTTTTGCAGCCCATCCTTCCTGTATGAATTATTCTCCTGAACTTGCTTTACGGGCACATCAGTCTCCATGGCAATGCACTAACTGCAAAGTATGCAACATTTGTCGAGATTCTGGCAATGCTGTAAGTAATTTTTTAAATGTGAATTTTTAAAGTCATAATTCAGTTAATCCTATGTCCCACAGCATGTAAGTGAAAAACAAAATTGTGTTTAAATCTTTTTGGATGTGAGGTTGTTTATAGCATATGAAACTTGCTAAAAAATGAAATCATTTATTAATTGGGATGGGTTATATTGTTATTTAAAGATTGTCTGATAAAAGCACATTTGATGCGTCTAAAAATATGAACATCATTTTTATTTAACCTTTTTGTTATAGGACATTTCTACAACAAAAATCAAGATTATGACACTTGTAAGTTATACATTTTAAAATATGCTATTAGATAAATGTCATGAAGTGATTTGTAAAGCTGACAGTAAAAAATTAAGAAACTGTTTAGGTATTAACTAATCTTTTGTGTAATGCAGTATACATTTTCTTGCTAGTAACCAAGCTATTTGGCTTATCTATTTTATTTCTATGTTTGACACCAGGATACAATTCTTAATCTGCTTTTTACCATTGGTATTAAATGAAAATCAGTTATGTCACTGAATATAGCTTTGTTTTGAAAATATCTTACTAAAAGGCGATGTGAGAATTAGTTCCTTTTGGGACTCCCCCCCCCAAAAAAAAAAACATTGTCCTAATTTAAATTATTATAAGAGGATAAGATAATTAACTTGCCACAAATCATTTTTTGCCATTGGTCACTGGTTAGACACCAGGGCTATATTTTGGAGAATTTTGTGTTATTTTTAGTTAGTCAGTGACATTTGAGATGTTGCTCATAAATTAATTTGAGACTTTATCATTGTGTGTTAGGAAATGGTTATACATGACTAGAGTTAGTCTCTATTAATTTAATTAAGAACAAGATTATTCAGCAGGGAAGGTACTTTTGGTTCAAACCTAGACTGAAAATGGCTGTGGGTGACAAGTTGGAATTTTTGTCAAAATCCCAAAGTATATGAATACTTTATGAAATGTTAAATTTCTTAGTAAAAAAAAAATCTGTTCAAAATGTCTGAAATAATCAAATGCAACCTCTTTTAGTGACATACACCCTTACCCATAGAATTTTCCATTAACTCCAAATACTATTATTTTTATGACATCATCTCTATACTAGAAGTGTTCAGACAAGTTTGTTTACTCTTATACGTTACTAATATGAGGTTTTGTTTTTTTGTGTTGAGTCATTTAAGTCAAATTATAAATATACAGGATGCGATGAATAAATTGTTGTCTAAATTACACAGAAATGAAAATACCACATTTTAACAGTTATATTTACTAAAATTACACAAAAATATCTTCAAGTACTAAAGAGTAAATTTTTTTTCAATAAAATCATCATTGGCTTTGATCACATATACTTCGGAATCTCCTGCAACTCTTCTGGACAGTCTCCTTTGTGGTCACAGAAATTGTTTGACAGCCATGACTGGGTTCTCCTGCACTACCTCCTCGAGGCACTTGATGTAGTCTTCAGTGTTGAGTCTGAGGTCCTCACCAACATTCTGAGCTGCTGTACCTTTGTAATTACTATTAGACTCCTCCAACTCTTTCCAAATCCTCTGCACTATCCTCAGATTGACGCCCAAACAATCTGAAATGTTCATATTGGAGCTTCCGGTGTGAATGCCAAGCAGTACAGCATGCTGTTTCCAAATTCCTGGCAGAGTGAACTGTCATGGTGCTCAATTGATCCTACTATAGTGTGCAGTTGACAAAATCAAAATCAAACATGTATGCGTGAAATTAAAAATATATAATGGCAACAATTTACCCATCGCACCCTGTATTTAGAATTTTGCCCAATACTCATTAGCATTATTAAAAATAAAAACTGGGTCAGCCTGTCCAGCCGAGGCAGTGCTCAACAAAATACAGACAGACATAAACAATATGTTGACCATCCTAAAATCCACTAACATGGTGACCGTATTTGCAACCTATAAACCCATTGAATACAAGCTAGAGATGTGGCAACAGTCCCTACATCACATCATGAGGAACATAAATTCTTTCAATCCTGGGAGCAATGTTAATCGTTTCATTACTGACCTAAACCAGGCCTATATGATGATCCACATCAAGCCAGAACTTACCAACTACTCGAGGATGGAAGAGGAATTCATCAAAATTGCCAAATAATTGCTTGATGAGGGGATTTTTCCATCAAATGGTAGATTCTGAACATGATTCACAGCTTTGAACAACTGAAAACCTACCTTTATATCCACCAAGGACAGCCAGATGACCAACTTCCAACATCTTAGTTGAACTTGGAACCTACTATGGCGAAACGGCGAGAAATTGACAAATTTTGCTGGCTGACGCAAAAAACACCATCAGAGAGGCCACTGTCAACATAAAGGCCAAATTCAAGGCAGACAACACTTCGACAATGTCTACAGACACTCTTCTTACTCATGGGTACAATGTTGATGAGAAAGTCAAAGCCTGGACTTCAAATATATACCCCCATTGAGTCAAAACAATGAATAGCCACTATACAGTGGGCAGAATAGCAAGTGATGCTCAATGGTAGCTCGTCCATGGTATCAAAATGAACACAACTAGCCAAGACCCCATCACATACTATGCACACAAACCACAATGATCAGATCAACCTAAGAATGTGCTAGCCGACAAAGCAGCCATTACAAAGGGCAGGCAGGCAGCTGACCCACTTGAAAGCTCAAGCATAAGCCACCACACTGCACAATGCAAAATCTGCCCTCAATCAAAACTACAATCAGACTCGCAGAGACAACAACCAAAATCAAGAAACCAATATATGCACAAGCTACACAATGGGTTGCGCATGTTTTCATGAATGCAACTGTTCATATTGACACCCACCTCTCACCCAGGCTCACATTGCAGCAATGGAAGATGAAATACCCACTATCAACACCTTTTCAATATGGACCAAATGATATGTGATGGCTTGTCCCTCAGTCCACTACACACCCCATCACCTATTCAATCTTCAACAACCTCTATGCCTCTGTCCCCATTTACACAATCAAGGACACCAAATTTTCCGAAGTAGCAATGCTAGTCTCTGAATGCTCCATCTGCATTGTGTCAGTCTCCTGACTTCTTGAAGAAGCAAGGAAGCACATGTCCATTCCAACATCCATGTGAAGGGAATTCATGGCTGCACCCTCCCCAGGTGAACCTTGCCATTTGTATTCCCGGTTCACCCATTTTCAAGCATATCAATGTGTTGGTAACAACTTCCACTACATTGATTGACTCATATTCAGTCAACTTGTTCTGGGTATGACTACAAACTGCATCCAGCAGCAAGGCCTCTGATCAGGTTTTGAGGAGCATGGAACCACCACTTAGTTGCTGTTGTTCCCGGGTCCACCCTGACCTGGAGTGGTAGCACCCTTTAGGGTCCCAGCTATATCTGGAATCTGAATACTAGGAAAGTGTAAGAATGTTTTTTTTGTATTAATAATACCATCAACACAAATTGCAGTATATAGTGTACATTCACAAAACTCAATTTCAAAAAACTAAAATTTCCCCTAAATGGGGGCACCCGTTTGCTGTGGATGGCGACCTATGATGTTACCAACAATGCATTTTTGAAAAACAAATGTTGCCAGCAGTGCATTTTTGAAAAACAAATATTACCAGCAATATATTTTTGGAAAAAAGAAAAAGAAAAATATATATTACCAGTGATACATATTTGAAAGAAGATTATCGCTGGCGGTGGAATTTTTGAAGGAAGAATGTTGCCAGAAATAGATTTAAAAAAAAAAAAAATATATTACCAACAATAAAAATTTTGTTAGTATTAAATAACCCATTGAGGTTGATATGCTGTAAAACCAAACCAAAACAAACCAATCATATTCAGTCAACAACCAGAACACAATGGTTGAATTAAGATGCATGCTTGATTCTAGTTATACAACATACACAGCCACAATAATACTAGCTTCAAAATGCAATAAACCTACATATGAGGACAAAGCTGCAACAAGAAACACCCATCTGTGAAACCACAGCCCAGCATCCAGACACTAAGTCAAAAACTGAACTGGCTGAAACAATCCATCTAATCACCCAAACTGTTACAAACTGGAAGCCACAGCAAACTGTCTTATTCACTATGCAGACATCCTCAGCACTGAAAGCAGCAAAACGAGTATCTTTGTCAGACCCATTTGTATACTGACCAACCATCAGTCCCGCAGCCAAAAGCAACACCCAGGCACTTGAAACCGACATCAACACTGAAGTAACACACATGGCTACTGACGGGTTCATCGAACCTTGCAGGGACCAAAATGCTTCAATAACCCAGTATTTGCTGTGCGCAAGAAAAACAAAATGTTCCAAGTGGTTGCCAATTTCAAAAAGAACACTCAACAAGGTTTTAGTCAATCTTGACCTCTACCCAGTGCCAAGGATTGACCACTTGTACAACAAAATTGGTGAAGGCAACAAATGTTTCACATCACTTGATCTCTGCAACAACTACTAGCAAATCACAGTTGAATGCAATCGCCACAAAACAGCATTCACATGGAAGACCTGTGCTACCAGTACCTTCAGTCTTACATCCGCCAAATAGATCTTCTCCTGTCACATAGCAGAAGCCCTGGCTACTGTTGTGTCTTGTCGAAACATATCCTCCTACATTAGAGACAACTTGGTCCATACCATGACATTTGAGGAGTATATGCTTGCACTGGAACAATTTTTCATTGCTCTTCGTGAATTTGGACTGAAGCTGAATCCAGACAAATGCACCTTCCTCACAACAAGTGAACATAGTGGACAACAGAGGATTTATGACTGACCCTGGATACATTCGTGCCATCAAAGAAATGAAGTCCCCTCCCCCATCATCAAAAAAGGAATTGCAAAGCCTCATTGGGTGCTTGGTGTGGATCTGACAATTCATTGAAACTCCTCTACACAAATGGATCAGGTCTGATACATCCTCCAGCAACATGACCCCAATTTACAGTCTAAACAGGGCCAACAGATCATTTATTTGGTCTGGACAGGTTAGCAAAGCTTTTTAAAAAAATATCAAGAAGTGGCTCTCTTCCCCTCCAGTCATTTCATTTACTGACTTCACCTGACTATTCACACTCACCACTGATGCCAGTGACATGTGTGGAGTCATCGTAATGCAGGAAGCTGGCAATGGAAAAAAGTTTGTAGAAGTCACTTTGCATACCTTTTAGCCCTGCAGAACCAAATTGATCCACAACAAAACATCAGGCACATGCAATGAAATAGGCCATATCAAAATTCGACTACTTCCTTTGTAGCCACTCCTTCATTATCTTCACCAACCACAGGTCACTAACTTATCTGAACCAGCGTGGGTTCAACAATGCCAAGATGAAGTTTCATGCTACAAATTTGTCTTGGAATTCGTCGATATGCTCAGTAGAAGCCATAGTCAAAACAAGAGCAAAATGCCAACTGACCCTACCCTCACAGGCAAAATATTCAAAAGTCAAGGCTCTGCTCTGTATATTTGTCCCATTGTGGTGTCTTGGTGAAATCAATGGCTTGCAGCTAATCCCTGAGATACATACATCACAAACCACCTGACACCATAGGCATCTTATTTTCTTTGCCTGTTAACTATGCCCACTCAGAACTCTCCAGGCAAATGAATAAGAAACTTCATATTGATCCCAAAGGCCATTGAGCTCCACTTCTTATGAAACACATCCACCAATTCTATCTGAAACCTGGCACCTCCATCTTGATGATTAGGGATAGTAAACATCCACCAAAAACAAATCCCCCACAAAAAGCCCAGGATGCAATAGCCAATCGCAAACATTCCGCCAGAAATAAATGATGTCCCTCAGAGCCTATATCTATATCGGAGCCTAGTCCAAAGATATAAAAACATCACTGCTTGCTAACAGGCAGTTCAGCTTCAACACTGGCCTCATCACATGCCTGCTGGCTCATCAAACAACTCACAGATGTTGTTGTCAACCATGAAGAAAAGTATACATCATGCCCTACCAATAGCACCCACTTGGCTCCAGACCTATCTCCTGACTGCAACAGTGACTTCAGTCAACCAACCCAAGAAATTGGTCAACTCCTGGTCCTACTGACAATACCTTGTTATAACACTTTCAATTTTGCAAGTTGGCAAAATACATTTGTTTTTATAGAATCTGATGTTGAACCTCTAATCTGGTACAATGACCTTTTGTAGTATCTGAGGCTGGTTCAATGCACTGGTTTTTGTAGAATCTCATATCTTCAAACTGAAAGTTTTCTTGCTTTCTTTGTACTTTATATCTACCATTGATGTTGGACAATTTTACCATTGTCACTTAGTTGGGTTCTCAGTCAGGTGTATTTGGTACTATGTCAGGGATATGTCAGGGAATATGTTAGAATAGGAACCTCTGCTTTTTTGGCATAAATTTTCAATACCTAAGGTTTAAAATTAAATTTTAAAAATGAAAAATCTTTCTTGAAGATTTCATTTTAGCTTTAATTGAAAGTTTAATAATTAAATTTATTATTTCCATTAAGTAAAGTATTCTGGTGTATTTCAGGTATAAATTATATAGATTGGAATGTCAAATTTAATTTTGATTTCTTAAAATTTTCTTAAGTGGCCATTTTTCTTAATTTTAACAAATTTGTAAACAAAACAAATTTTTTTCTATTTTAAAATTCTTTCAAAAAATAAATATATATTTCTGACACATATTTTAGTAAAATTAGAAAATTTAAAGTTAAATTAATCTGATTTGAAATAAATATTACTTACTTATAGCATAAAAATATAATATACAACCAATTAACGATTGCTCCTGTTCATCTGATCCAATGTTTGATGGACTGCTGATAGACGAAGCAATGACAGCTACTATGGATGACCCAATTGTCAGAATTCTAAGTGAATGCATATTTTTGGTTTTCAACTACCTAGTAATTTTTACAAATGAACACATTTTCAGAAAATTATTTAATATTTTATTTGATTTTTATTTACCTTTCGAAGATGCAAAAATAAAAAAATTTAAAATACTATAAAATTAATTTAATAATTTAATAACAAATGAAATACCATGATGATTCAATTGAAGTATGTCCCACACTAATATAAATACATAAAATAAAAATATTTAGCAAAATAGTAATTGAAAAAAGTAAAACTTAGTTTAAGCTTTAAACTTTTGAAGCTGGATAGAAATTTTGAAACCTGTTGAAACGTAACTGAAGTGACATAATAAAGGGACAAAACTTTTAGATCATAATAATGGCAATTTCAGTCTTCCATACATGAAAATAATGAATGTATTAAGTAAAAAAAAAAAAAAATACAAAATAAAAAATGATTTTAAAAATAGAATGGCACAACTAAGTTGATTTAATCTTTTCAATTTTGGATTTGTAAATTTTGTTTCCACTTAATTACTATATCACATCCAGGAAATAGCCCAATACAGAATTTTACACGATTTGAAACTATTATAAATTATTATAATTAAAATTTTTTAAAAATGAAAAAATTCTTGTAAAAATTCTTTATTCATCAGAAAAATTTTATTTCTTCAGACAATAACGTCCTTAATATTACTTATTTACAAAAGCAATTAAAAGCTTTTTTAATTAAATAATGTCATAGTTTTATTGGAGTCATTATTTTTCAATTCAGAACAGATTTTCAGTTAGATAGCTCAAATTTGAAAAAAAAAAAAAAAGTAGATGATTTACAATCTCCAAGGACTCCTATTTTTAACAAAAAAAAATTTCGGGAAATAGAAAGGTTTTGTGCTGTGACACTAAGCTGTCGGCCCATGGTCAACTCCCAGTCGCAGCACGAAGCTGTAATGTTTCTTCCACCGGCGTTTTGGGGTTGACTCTTAGTCGCTGCCAACAGCTTGTTCCCCGGTTGATCAGTGGCCGTCGCTACTCGGCGGAATCCCTTTGTCAGGATACCAATATGTGACACTGGCCCGTTCAGAGTCAAATTCTGGTCGTCAATGTTAACGGCTTCACACCAGCTGTACCGGTTTGATACCAGCTCTATCGTTCCCAGCTCACTTCCAACGTCTGGTTACTGGAGTAACTGCTTCAATCTCAAGTCTAACCTACCCACGTTGTGATTTTGATCTTAGGTAGATGAGATCAATCAGGCATGGGGCCATAGTGTAAGCTGAGTTCAGACTCAAGGTGGTATCGCACAAGCGTAAAGAAAAAGAAGTAAATAAAAGATAAACCCAAGAGGTTCAAGTATGTTAAGAAATAAGAAATCAACTTTATCTGTCTGTTATATACAGGAGTGTGTTTCCCTCCCAGCACGTTTTCTACAGAATGTGACACTTCTATGTTTCAAGCAAGTTGGTATCTTAAGTCAACTGATTTAGTTCTTAGGTGTTGGCTTGGCTTTGTCAGTATAACTTGCTATTGGTAGGATAGGCGAAGTCGGAGGTTGTGGAATCTCTCGGTCAGCTTCTGCGAGGCAACACTCTGGTTAAGCTCTGTCTGGAACTAACTCTCAACTGACTCTCTCAACTGACTGGAACTCGACTGTCTGTCGAACGGCCCGAGGACGTTCGTTTATATGGGTACTGACCAAAACCCAGTGCGGGGCCAGATGTAGCCTGGGGTTCTCAGTATATCTCGATTCCCAACAAGAAATCTTTGTTGTTGGGCCAGGAAAATTACTTCCCATTTTTGGAAAATTAATCACTTTCCATTTCGGGTCCATGAGGGGAAATCTGAGGAGAGCTATCCTCCTAAACTCTTCCTCTCACATTAATATCTCGTACCAATCCCTTCAGTGGGTGTTAATAATTTCTCCGTCCTTCTCATCCATTCACCTCCGCCTATCACCATTGCTACCACTTGACCAATGGCATCCCAACCATGCAGGGGTGGCTAAGCTGGCCTCATTACAATTTTAATCCAGAATTTTTGTTTACAAAATTCTCCTTTTTCCCATCGGCCAAAATTTTTACAAATCCCATATTGCCACTTAAAATCTATCATATCTTTTGGTCACTTAGAATCCACTTCGCCAGCACTCTTTACCAATTCCATCAATCACTGTCAAAGTTTACCATCTGGTCCCTTCATGAAGTTAGCTTATACTGGAACCCTTGGCTTCTTGAGAAATTAAATTCTTTATCTCACCAAATCTCAATCCTCCACGCTATCTTCTCTTATGCCCAAAATTTTATAATCACCATATTGTTACTCAGCATCTCAGCGTCTGAAAGCGACACTTTGGTAAAGTAAATAATAACAATCCTCTCCACCTGTGTTGGGGTAGTTTTCTTTCTCATTCCAAAATTTTATAATCACCACATTGCTTTTCCTTGTTGGCACTCAAGAAAAAAAAAAAAATGATATCTTGGAAAGATAATATTGATTCACCCTACCCGGTATTGGCAATTGTCTCAGGCCGAAATTTTTATGACTGCCATGTGGTCTGCCTGATATCTTAATGCTTTGTTTATCTTTCCGAATTCTCCCATTTCTCTCTGTAAAGCACTTCCTTACAACAATATTAATCAATTTGATAAAATCTCACATATGGCTTTTTCTACGGGTTTACTGTCTTTTGTGATAGGTAACTTTTCGTAAATAAAATCAAATCATTTTAACATCGAATGGTATATCTTTCAGGATAACTTCTTTCCGCCTTCAGTATTTCCTGTTTTAATTTCTATGGTTAATTAGTTAGCCAATTACCATAGCTAAATAGTGTCACAGTACGAAATTTCATGAAATTAAGTGGAGGGTAACATTTAAAAATATTTTTACCAAAAAAAAAAAAAAACATTTAAAAAATAATTTCATTCATTTGTGAATAAGTCCTGAAAATTTCATTAAAATCGGACAATTACTTGATTTTTACAAGAATTTCTAAATCAATGTGTTTTCAATGGGGGGAAAAAAAGCACGAAAAACAATGTTATTTTTGATAATACTGTGATGACATAAATAAAAAGAAGATTTTAACCAAAATTTTGAAAGAAGAATTAAAAAATTTCAAAAAATAATTAAAAAATACTTTGGTCTTTCGTCTTAATAATAACATAAACATTTTGACAATAACATTTTTTTTTTTTATGTTTGTGGCCTTTTTCATTACGCTATATTTAAAGCAGAGTTGCCTATGTTAGAATATGAGTGGCCAATCTTGTCTGTTAATCTTGTTATAGGAGGAAAAAAATTTGGAACCCAAGAAAGTGTGATCTTGATTATAATCAATTTATTGTTGTCTTGGATAAGTTGATTATTTGGTTTTATAGGATGTTGTCAAGGAGTAATATTTGTTGCATTTCTGTCTTTATGGAAATGTATAGGAATTTTAGTGAAATTATTACCAGAATAATTATTCTCAGTTTTTGACTAATTTTTTTGCAAAAAAAAAAAATTTTTTTTTTTTTTCTCCACTTAAGTAAATATAAATTTAGAGGTGGGAAAATCAAGACAAAACTGTTTTTTATCCTAGGAAATACAAGTTATATTAAATGACTTGGAATCCATAAAAAATTGTAAAAGTTTACATGATTTTAGAAGGTGCTACTATGCACGACTTCAGAAATTGTTTTAGACCTTTGGGCTCTTTTAACTTAACATAGAAGATAGCATTTTTGTGTATGGAGAGTTTCTTACCAAATGTCAAAGTTGTTAACTAGTATATAATAAAATTCTATGCTCTTTTTTTTTCTCTCACTCAGGATGCAATGCTCATTTGTGATTTATGTGACAAAGGCTACCATATGAAGTGTTTGGCACCACCTTTAAACAAGAAACCAACTGGTAAGTGTATTAAAAACTTTATTTATACTTCAATAATTTTATAAATTACAGTAGGAAAGATTGCAAATTAATTTTTGAGAGATTGTTTTATTTATTTGATTGTTAATTTTATTGTATTCTGCTAATTTCCTCATTTTTGTTTTTACATCTTAAATTAATATTAGCTACATAAATATACAATATCAAGTTGTTTATATATATTCCAATTGCAACTTATTCCTTCTACATTTTTGTATTTCTTCTTGATTTGATTTTCTATCGAATTTTAAGGCATTATATAAATCAATGGAGAATACTTTACTTTCTCATCTAAAAATATTTTTTTATTTCTAAATATCACTATATATGGCACATAATTTTGTATTAAGTGTTAAGCTCTGGAAATAATTACTGGTTTTAAGTTTCATTTGAGAGTTTTACTCTAAAATGGTATTTTTTGTAATAAACCTTTTATTCTTTTATACCACAATATTAAAAAAATGACTTATTTTTAAAAAATTTATAATGTCTTGTCAGCTTCCTAAAAACTCTGCTTCCTTCTATAAAGAAAATGTTAGAATTTAGGTATTTAGTCACATTCATTCTGCTGTTTCATATATAAATATATCTACACTATAACAAAACCTGATAAGACATTGAATAATTCTTATTTTGTTGATTTTAGTATCTAAATAGTGACATTTGTTTTGCTTTACATGAGTAAATGTATTGACTAAAAATAGCTATTATAAACTTTGATGATATTGATCTTTTCTCATAACTTTCATGTTTGTTTGTTTACTTAATAATTTATTTCTTTATTTGCTGACCAGGTCTACTTGCTGTTGCAGGTAATTGGGTTTGCTCAGTATGTGATAAAAACAACAACAACAAGAAAGAAAAATCTCCAACATCTTTGAAAGACCTCAATGCCAGCAATAAAGGTAAAAATAAAAGAAAATGCACAAGCAAAATGTACTTTTGCATATTTATTTTTCTCAAAAATGTTACTTTTAAATATTTGAAATTAATATTTTTATTGCTAAATTCCTTAATACAATTCAAAATAAGTTTTATACAACTATTCATAATTAAATCTTGTATTTTTGTGGCTACAAATGATAATCTTTTTTTATAATTTGCAATTATTTTTGCAGAAAGCTGCATGTATGAACCACCAACACCTTGTGAATCACCAGAACTACCAGTCATGCCGTGAGTTCAAGTTTGACTCTGTTTCTGAAAATTGCTTATCATAGTTTAAATTCACTTTACAGAGAATTTAACAAACTTTTTTTCTTTTTCTTTTTTTTTTCTCTCCATATTTTTACATTTTTACATTAATTTTAAACTTTAAATGATTTACAGAGAAACAAATTTGATTGCCAAGTTAACCCTGGTAGACACCTTCGGGAAATTTATATACCTGTAAATTATCAGCGCATTTTCTTTTTAATAATACCAATATAGAAATGCTGAATATACTAATTGATAAAGTTTATATTGATATTTGTTTGCAAAATAATCCAAAGATAATTGATAAAGAAAATTATCACCCTTACAAATTTGTTTCACCTGTGTGGTTAACATAATGGCTATCAGTGCAGAAAGTGCAATTGGAGAGCAGAGTTCAAATCCTGCCTAATCTACTACTGCATTCATTTCCATTTGAATGCCTTTGAGATAGGTATAACTATCTATACTCCCAGTTATGAGTTAAATAGCAGGGTAGGGTAGGGGGCTCTTGAGCCCTGGTGAACAGCCAATGTAGGAAAAAACATACTGAATTTAAAATTGGAGAAGACAGGAGGGAACCATTTCATTATCTTTCCCTAGAAGTTATAGCAATTCAAAGAGAATAAAGAAACTGTATCTGAAGGATGGAGGTTGCTTATATCCTGAATATATACAAAACAAAATAAAACGTACTCATCCAGTTCTTTATTTAAGAATATAAAAAGAATCCTGCAGTTTATTTAGTCCTGTTTAGAAGTCAGTTTTAGTTCATTTCTAAAGAAACTTTAGCTAAACTGAAAAATAACTGAATGCTGGTTAAAGATATTTGCAGAAAAGGTAACAATGTAATGGCATTTTATTAAACTTTTTTTAATGCAATTGATTTATAATTTGATATAACTAAAGAGTATATCTGTTTTAAATTTGACTATTATAAACGATAGTGGAAGAAGAAAAAATAATTTTGCTCCAAATTGTTTTCTTTTACCATATGTTTTTCCTGAATTAACATCATATTCAACTTTTATCTCTTTAAAAATGATTGGTATTACTAGATTTATTTTATTCCATCACATTGACTCTTTTTTTCACTGTACTGTATAACTAAAAAATCTAAAATTTATAATGGCTACCACAAATGTTTACAGGGTGCGATGGGTAAATTGTCGCAATTTTATATTTTTTAGTTTTGCACATGCATGTTGTTTGTTTTTGATTTTGTTGACAGCAAAGTATAGTATGATCAGTTGGGAAACCTTTTATGTGAAAATTCACATTCAAATTTATGATGCAATTCACTCCATCAGAAATTTGGAAATGGCATGCTGTACTCCTTGGCATTCATGTTGGAAACTCCAATATGAACATTTCAAAGTGTTTGGGTGTCAATCTGAGCACAGTGCAAAGGATTCGGGAAGAGTTGGATGAGTCCAATGATGATTACAAAGGTACAGCAGCTCAGAAAACTCACTCTGATTGTTCTGATGAGAAAAGAACTCCTGAATTTGTTCGTGATGGCCTCAGACTCAACACGGAGGCTTACATCAAGTGTTTTGAGGAAGTAGTGCTGCTCTGGGTTAAGTGGGTGGCTGCTGGAAAACTTTGTCTGACACCAGGATACTGCACCATGCCACATAAGCAGGAGATCCCAGTTGTGACTGTTGATCAATTTCTGCAACCACATCACTTCATGCATCTGTCCACCTAATTTCCCAGACTGCAACCCCCTTGATTATTATGTGTGGGGCGCAGTTGAGTGAGAGACCAACAAAACACTTTGTAATGCCAAAGATGAACTGAAGGCAAGGCTTATGGCAGCATTCACCAACTTAAACAAGATGGCTGTCCAGAAGAGACGTGGGAGATTCTGAAGTCAGCTGGAGGCTGTGGTTGAAGCCAATGATGATTTTATTGAATAAATTTACACTTTAGTATTTGAAGATATTTTTTGTGTAATTATAGGTGTTAAAATGAGAGGTTGTTTCATTTTTGCGTAATTTAGATGACGATTATCCATCACACCTTGTATATTCATAATTTGACTTAAATGACTTAACACAAGTTTCAATTTCTTGGTCATGGTAATGTGTAGAATATAATTTTTGTGTATTTAACTTTAATTTTAGATGTGAAATTA